>CM077158.1:202274511-202717843 GCA_039583875.1 Platanthera guangdongensis | reverse complement strand
GGTTGGGATGTATTATGAGTTGTGGTGTGATTGTTTGTTAGATGTTGGGGAGAGAATGGGGAAATTTGAAGTTTGGAAGTTGGAGTCGAGGAGTTGACAAAATTGGAGAACTAGTTTAATCGAGCTGAGAGTGTTGTTTGTCGACCAGATGGCTTCTATTTCGAGAGCTGAGTTCCATGATCATCGAGTGGAAACTGAACTGCTGTCTCTTTTTATTTGCCATATTCGTCAAGCTGGTAAATGTGTTCGTCCAATGGAGTTCAATAATTATTCTGGAGTTGTTAAATATTCTGTGTTGACACAATTACTCCTGTGTGTCGACATAAGTCTTCTGTGTGGTGTCGAAATAGCCTTTCACACAATGTCGACTGCTGATATGGATGTCGACACAAATGCTTCTAGTGTCGACTTAGTTGGTGTTGACATGCGCTCTAAGTGTCGACAAAATTCTTCTGGTTCCAAATATTCGTCGAGCAGAGAACTGAGTTCGTCGACCTAAGACTAGAGAACATAATATCAATAGAATGTTGTAGTAGACCAAAGGTTCGTCGACCAAAGAATGGTGTTCGTCGAGCTAAGTCTGGAGAACCTTAAATTCGTCGAGCTAAAAATGATTCTGGACTTAGAGAAACATTGATGAACTTCTGCAATAGAGTTGAAGTGGATGTCCAGAAATCATCGAGCAAAGAATGAAGTTCGTCGACATGAGAACTAGGTTCGTCGACCTGAGTCTGAGAATAGTCTGGACTTAGATTGCTGAAGGTGGAGTCCAAGGATCGTCGAACTCAGCTGAGAGAGATGGCCATGATGGCCATTAAGCTCTTACCTTCCCTCTCCTCCAATTTTTGAGTAACTCCCCCTCTCCCTCTCCTAGTCACCAACTCTGAATTTTGTGCGCCCAAAATGTGCCTCACCACCTCCTAGACCAATGGCCACACTTTTGTAACGACTCCATCCGTTCACAGGTAATACTATAAGGTCTGACCGGGCCCCACAGCATATATCATAAAACAGGCGGGAAGTCACGAAGGGATACCAGAGTTGCGCATCCTAACTCAATACATTCTAGCGGAAGCCTTAACATGAAGTTGAAACTCACACACATGAATTTCCACCATATAAAAGTTCCACATTTATATAAAACAAGAATGTCCAAATACAAAATAGTTGGCCTTATAGGGCTTCATAACAGTGGCCTTGAGCATTGGCGCGCAGGCTGGCCATGTATAAACAAACAAATATTTAGCTTTAGCCTTCAATTGCTAGCGGTAGCAGCAGCAACAACAGTAGGGACTTCAGTATTTATGCGTCCTGCTTGGCTCTCCAGCACCTACACTGGGACAGCCCACCCAGCGGTGGCAAACAGTGAATGGTCACCATTCAGCTGACCAAATTATAACGACCCCACCCCTTTCCCGGGGCAGTGGTTTCCTTCCCTGCAGGCATAGTGTTTCACATGAAGATATGTATATCATACAATGTCCTCTCACGCACATACATTCCATCACAATCGTCAGCACTGCGGCCTGACGATCCGTGCACTCAGGGCACATTCTTGTGTACCGGCGAAACAGTTCCCCACCACCGTATCAGGGTCGCAACCCAACGATAAAATATTGAGCATTTACTCCATGGCGTGCAACCGAAGATTATAGTCTTAGTGAACTGGGATTGGCCACATAGCCCCCCATTGTATCACTGTGCGCAGGCCTAAGACTCTCGATATGCACTCCAACAGACCGTACTTTTTGGCCTCACGTCGGACGGACATAACGCAGGTCGGATCATCCACCCACGTTGCTCAAATCGCCTTGCCATCACCGAGTATGACGTACTCGCAGCTAAATAAAAGGCGCGGGTCAGTTTCACTATTCCTGTTGCCTGGGTGTTTTCCTGGGCGCACCAGTACTTCCATCACACCCATTACATATCACAACATCAGAGGGTATTTCCTGAGCACACCAGTACTTCCTGCTACTCCCCTTCACAGGTACAACCCCGCAAATATCACAATGTCAAGGTTCTTTTCTTGACTTACCATGTCAGTACTTCCTGCTACTCCCCTTCACAGGTACCACCCATGACCATCAAGCATTACCACGGGTATTTCCTGGATTACCAGTCAAGTACTTCCTGCTACCCCCCTTCACAGGTATAACCCAATAGCACAAGCATCATAAGGGTATTTTCCTGGACTACAACTCCAGTACTTCCTGCTACTTCCCTTTACAGGTCCAACCCGTCGACTCCATAAACTACACGTTTATCATGGAGTCTTCTCCGGTGCGTATATGCAACATCACAAATTCAGACCAACCTGTCCAGATGGGCTTCACACAGCATGCCTATTCTGTACTCCTTTTTTGGATCTATATGCCAAATGATTAGGGATTCCATGAATCAACCCAACAGACTCCCATAACTATCAACTCTCTGGTGGGGGAATCTTATGCACATGACAAAAAGGAAGCCTTCACATGGCTAGGAAGAAAAGTCGTTACCCTCAAAGACCACTTCGGCGCCTCTAGCTCCTAACTGGCTGGAAAGAACCGCAATGGCTTTTCCTCCGCAACGCTGGCCTCGGATCTCTCGTCGGAACTCCACAGCACCATCGGTGGCCGGCTCTCCTTTATCCTCTTCCTTCTTCCTCTCTTTCTCTCTCTAGGTTTTTAGAAAGATGAAGGCCAAAATAAAAAATGAGAACTTCCTACGCATCCACGACCTTAAGGAATCAGGGAGGCAACTCAGCCATCAGATCCCAACTTAAGATTTGGACAGCCATGATTTTGCCACAAAATCACATTTTTGCTTGACACAGCCTGTGACACGCCCGTGATCCAGGCCGTGTGCCTCAAGCGGTTCTCAATCGACTTATCCAATCCAGTGACATGCCCATGTGACACGTCCATATCACAGGAAGTGTCACCTGACAAGCCTTCAGACACGCCCGTGTCTATGGTCTTGTTCTTCAGGCTACACAACATCGAAATCAACTCGAGAGGGACACGGCCTGTGACACGCTCGTGTCCCAGGCCATGTGCCCATACACGGTACTAGACATGCCCCAGCTCGACTTCATCGAGCTGAGTTCGTCGAACGCGAGGACACACCCTGTGACACGCCCGTGTCACAGTTTGTGTACTATGCACTCGACAATCATCGACCGAATCAACTTCGTCGACCTGAAATTTGTCGACTCGCGAGGACACGCCCTGTGACACTCCCGTGTCACAGGTTGTGTACTCTACACTCAACAATCGTCGACCGAATTTTATCGACCACTCGTCAACTGCTCACCCAAAAAGGACACGCCCTGGGAGATGCCCGTGTCCTAGGCCGTGTTACCCACAAATTCCAATTTTTGACAAATTCTGGGCTTTAGGGTGTTACAACCCTCCCCTCCTTTCAAAAATTTCATCCCTGAAATTTGCAGAAAGTAAGGAACTCAAATAGAAGGATTTTATTCACAAACGTTCATTACAACTCGAGATACACTACATAATAGTTACACAAAGAGCTCGTGAAACTCAGCTCACATGGTCTGCTCTCGCTCCCATATGGGTTCTTCACAGCCGCAATTATCCCATCGGACTTTGACAATCCCAATCATTTTGTTCTGCAACTGTTTATCTGCATGATCCTCGATCTGAATGGGTCTAACCTTCGTCGTTATCCCGTACTCCAACGTCACACGATCATTCTCGATCACTTGAGCTGGATCCTTGACGGCTTTCCGCAGCACCGAGATGTGAGACACATCATGTAATCCACTCAAGTTTGCCGAAAGAGCTAGCCAATATGCAGCATCTCCAACTCGCTCCACCACTTTAAATGGCCCAAGGTACAGTGGACTCAACTTTTTCAGACGTCGAATCCTGGATATGCCTTTGAAGGTTTGATCTTCAAGTATACCCAATCGCCTACCCCGAACTCCACATTCCGGTGTTTGGCGTTGTAGTATTTCACTTGACGATTTTGGGCTATCAATAGCCATTCCCGAATATTGCGTATTGTCGAGTTTGCTTCATCAACTTCATTATACCTATACACTTTGGCTTCGCCTGCTTCCAACCAAGCTAAAGGAGTACGACACTTCCACCATACAGCGCTTCAAATGGTGCCATACCGATGCTTACTTGGTAACTATTGTTGTAGGCAAACTCCACTAGATAGAGATGATCTTCCCATCTCTTTCCAAAGCCCAGGGCGCACATGCGGAGCATATCCTCCATCATTCTGTTGGTCCTTTCAATTTGGCCATCTGTCTGGGGATAAAGGTCGTACTGAATGCTAACTTTTTGCCCAACAACTAATGGATTAGTCTCTAGTCACTCAAAGTAAATCGCAAATCTCGATCACTTACGATGCTCTTCGGAACACCGTGTATCCGCACAATCTGCTCAACATAAAGCTTTGTAAAACTCTCTACTGAATCGTCACGCCTATTCGGAAGGAAGTGTGCCACTTTCGTCAGCCGGTCCACAATCACCCAGATTGAATCATTTCCGCGCTGAGATCTTGGCAATCTGTGCACGAAATCCATGAAAATATCATCGAACTTCCATTCCGGAATCGGCAAAGACTTCAAGAAACCGCCAGGCTTCTGGCATTTTGCCTTTACCATAACACAAGTTTGGCATTTGGCTACATAATGAGCGACATCTTTCTTCAGTCCTAGCCACCAGAACAACTTTTTCATATCTCTGAACATCTTTGTGCTCCCAGGGTTAATTGAGTACTTCGTATAGTGCGCTACGTACATCAACTCTTCCCTCAATTTTCCCAAGTTCGGGACGCACAAATGACCTTTTTTCCTCAATAGACCGTCATTCCAGGAGAATTTTCCCCCTGTCCCATCCTTGTCATAGTATTGGAGACTCTCATCTAGCTCCATTTCTTGTTGAACTCTATATGCAAGGTCACACGGCACCTACGTCCAGTTCAAACATGCATTGGTTGTCGCATTCTTGTCAACACAGGAAATCTTTAACGCTTCCAACTCCTGGATTAGACGTTCATCATGCCTCTGCAACCAACTTGCCCTTACCGGAGCTCTCCGACTCAAGGCATCCGCGACAACATTTCCCTTTTCGGGCGTATAATGAATCGTAAAGGTGTAGTCCCCAAGGAACTCCAACCACCTTCGTTGTCGCATGTTCAGGTCCTTCTGCTCCAACAAATACTTTAGGATCTTGTGATCTGTATAGATTTCCACTTTCACGCCATACAAATAATCTCTCCATAATTTGAGTGCAAATATCACCGTCGTCAACTCTAAGTCGTGGACGGGATAATTTCTCTCATGCACCTTCAGTTGGTGAGAGCCATAAGCAATCACTTTCCCATTTTGTAGAAGAACGCACCCTAAGCCGTTTCCTAAAGCATCTCTATAAATTTCAAATCCATCAGTACCACATGGAGATGTCAACACCGGCACCATGGTCAACCGACACTTCAACTCTTCAAAAGCTCGCGCGCACTCCGGCGTCCAAACGAACTTCTAATCCTTTATCGTCAGTGTGGTTAGAGGCAAAGCGATCCGCACGAAGTTCGCAACAAATCCTCTATAGTTACCTGCTAGTCCAAGGAAGCTCCTAACTTCAGCCACAGAAGACAACACTGGCCACTCTTGTATGGCCCTTATCTTTGCCGGATCCACTGCTATGCCCTCTCCGCTGACCACATGGCCTAAAAAATCCACCGTTGATAGCCAAAACTAGCATTTCGAGAACTTGGCGTAGAGCTGATTCTTCCTCAACATTTACAACACCAACCGCAAGTGGTTTTCATGATTGGCTGCAGATCAAGACTAAACCAGAATATCATCAATGAATACAATCACGAATAGGTCCAAGTACTATCGGAACGTTCGGTGCATCAAGTCCATGAACACCGATGGCGCATTGCACAACACAAACGGATTACTGTGACCTCATAAAGCCCGTAACGTGTCCCAAATGCGGTTTTGGGATTGTCACCTTCCCGAATCCTAAATTGGTAATAACCAGACTTCAAATCCAACTTGGAGTAGACGGTTGATCCCACCAGCTGATCGAACAACTCATCAATCCGTTGGATCGGATACTTATTTTTCTCGATGAGCTTGTTAAGTTCACGGTAGTGAATACATAACCGCAAACCACCGTCTTTCTTTTTCACAAACAAACCAGGCATGCTCCAAGGTGACATGCTTCGGCGAATATAACTCTGCTCCAACAACTCCTGTAGTTGGACTTTCAACTCCGCCATTTCCTCTGGAGCAATGCGATATGGCGAGTGGGCAACAGGTTTCGCACCTGGCACCAACTCGATCGTGAAGTCAATCTCTCGCAGGGGTGGTAGCCCAGTGAGATCCTTGGAAAACACATCCCCAAATTATGATACCACCGGAACATCGCTCACACCGGCCTTAGGTTCCACAGGCTGAATCACCGTGAAGTAGCACTCCATGCCCTTCTGAACAGCATTGACTACTTGGAGTACATACATCAACGTCCCGCCCACTCCTCGCAGCCCTACGAACTTTGTCTCCTGCTCGGTATTCTGGCCTAACGTGATCTCTTTGGCATTACAATCAATCAAGGCATGCTGCTCCGTGAGCAAATCCATACCAAAGATCACGTCGAATTCTGATATCGGTAATACAGATGCAGTGAAATAGAAATCCCGACTTCCTATTTGGACCGCCACATCGCAAGCTCGATCCGCGAGCATCAAACAAACATTCGGCAACACCACCCTGACGCTATCTGTCTTCACATAATTAGGTATCTCAAGCTGTGCTATGAACTCTTTAGACAAAAAAAGAGTACGAATGACCCGTATCAAACAGTGCTCGCGCCAGCGTTTTCCGAATCATCACAAATCATGTGACAATCATGTCACACACACAAGCAGCATACAAATAGGCAATCAACGAAGCATGCAATAAGCAAAACAATGCAATACAATAACTAACTCGAACCTATGACGACGTTACTCTGCTTATTGTCCTCCTGCAGGCCAAGATTGTAGACTCGGGGCTGCGCCTGTGAGGCAGAAGACTACACGACTACCTTTCCTTTCTCTACATACGATTCTCTAGCCTTCTTTTCACTCTTTGGCGGTGCCCGATACTCACGGGCTATATGCTGCACCCGTCCATAATTAAAGCATGTACGAGTTTCCTGCTTTGAAGTGGCCCCCGACATTGCTCCCGATGCAACGGTAGAAGGAGCTTGTCCAGCCAACTTGGACTTCTTGCCCCATTTCTTCTTATAATATGAATATCCAGGTCGGGGCACTTTGAATTCCGGCTGTGTCACAGCCAAAGCCCGCTTCCCATGCACCCTCTTCATATCCTTTTTCAGTGCGCACGCAGTGTCGACCAACGCTTGGAATCCTTGGTTCACAGAACTAGAAAGTAGGAACCTCAACTCGTCCCGCAGTCCTTCATAGATCCTATTCATCTTCCTCTGCTCATCAGCAAAAATAGAACCCGCATACTGCCCCAAGCGTGTAAACTCACGCAGCTACGTTTCAACACTACCTTCTCCTTGCGTCAGCCTTTGAAATTCATTCTCCATAGCAGTACACTGTGCCGCCGGGAGGTACTTTGCTATGAAGAGTCGGGAGAATTCTTCCATCGACACTTGTGTTAACGGTTGACCCTATAGGTGGTGTAGTTACATCTCATCCCACCATAAACGAGCCTCTCCTTCCAGCAAGAAGGTGGCTAAGGTGACTTTCTGATGTTCCCCCGTGCCAATCTCCGCCATATTCCGCTTGACACACGACAACAAGTCCTCAGCCTACGTAGGGGATCCCAGGCCCGTAAACGTAGGTAGGTTGAAACTCATAAACTGCTTTAACTGCTTCTCCGCTGCTCGAGGATCCACTGCCGCTACGGGTTCTAGCCTCGCCGCAACTTGTTCTAGCCTTAATGCCTGCTGCGCCTGCCCTTTCTCCTGCCCAATCGTCTGTGCTTGGATCATGACAAACAAAGCCTCAGCAACTAATCACATAGTTTCCGCAGAAGGCGGAGGTGTAGGCACCTCAGCTGGTGCCGTACTTTCATCAGAACGTTGGGGCTCTGACTGCCCCGCACAACTCTGCGTCACCTATAGGTGAACAAGACACTCACATTAGTGACCACACATGAGCATAACAACAAAATAGGAACGCGGAGGTTCCTCAAACACATGTATTTGCATTCCTAAGGTGGACACTCCGGAGTTCATTAGTATTAACTTGGTTCGCACAGACACGTGCTTGCCACCCCACAAAAGAATTCGACCACGAATTCGAAAGGGAAAGACCGAGACAGATAATACCAAAAATGTAACGACTTCATCCATTCAAAGGTATATACTAGAAGGTCCGGCTGGAGCCCCACAACATATATCATAAAATAGGCAGGGAAGTCACGAAGGGATACCAGAGTTGCGCATCCTAACTCATTGCATTCTACCGGAAGCCTATAATATGAAGTTGAACTCACACACATGAATGTCCACCATATAAAAGTTCCACATTTATATAAAACAGGAATGTCCAAATACAAAATAGTTGGCCTTATGGCCTTACATAGCTTTCATAACAGTGGCCTTAAACATTGGCGAGCAGGCTGACCACGTATAAACAAACAAAGCATTTAGCTTTAGCCTTCAAGGGCTAGCGCAGCAGTATCATCAACAACAGTAGGGACTTCAGCCTTTATGCATCTCGCTTGGCTCTCCAGCACCTGCACAGGGACAACCCACCCAACGGTGGCAAACATGCAACAGTGAGCAATCAGGTGACCAAATTATAACGACCCCACCTCTTTTCCAGTGCGGTGGTATTACTTCCATGTAGGCATAGCATTTCACAGACAGATATGTATATCATATAATGTGCTCTCAGGCACATACATTCCATCACAATCGTCAGCACCACGGCCTGACGATCCGTGCACTCATGGCAAATTCTTGGTGTACCGGAGAACCAGTTGCCCACCACTGTATCAGGGTCGCAACACAATGGTAAAAAATGAGCATTTACTCCATGGCGTGCCGCCGGAGATTATATTCTTAGTGAACCAGGATTGGCCCGTAGCCCCCCATTGTATCACGACGCGCAGGCCAAAGACTCTCGCTATGTGCTCCAACAGACCGCACTTTCTGGACTCACGTCGGACGGACATAATGCAGGTCGGATCATCCACCTCCCGATGCTCAAATCGCCTTGCCATCACCGAGTACGGCGTACTCGCGGCTAAATAAAAGGCGCGGGTCGGTTTCACCTTTCCTGTTGCCTGGGTGTTTTCCTGGGCACACCAGTACTTCCATCACACCCATTACATATCACAACATCTGAGGGTCTTTCCTGGGCACACCAGTACTTCCTTCTACTCCCCTTCAAAGGTACAACCCCATAAATATCACAATGTCAAGGGTCTTTTCCTAACTTACCATGCCAGTACTTCCTGCTACTCCCCTTCACAGGTACCACCCATGACCATCAAGCATTACCAAGGGTATTTCCTGGATTACCAATCCAGTAGTTCACGCTACTCCCCTTCACAGGTATAACCAAATAGCAAAAGCATCAAAAGGTTATTTTCATGCACCACCACTCCAGTACTTCCTGCTACTGCCCTTTGCAGGTCTAACCCGTCGTCTCCTTAAACTACATTTTATCACGGAGTATTCTCCGGTGCTTGTATGCAACATCACCAATCCAGACCAACCTGTCCAGATGGGCTTCACACATCATGCCTATTCCGTACTCCTTTTCCGAATCTATATGCCAAATGATTGGGGACTCCATGAATCAGCCCAAGGGACTCCCATAACAATCCACTCTCTGGTGGGGCAATCTTATGCACATGCCAAAAAGGAAGCCTTCACATGGCTTGGAAGAAAAGTCATTACCCTCGAAGACCGCTTCGGCGCCATGAGCTCCTAACTGGCTGGAAAGAGCTGCAACGACTTTTCCTCATCAACGATGGCCTTGGATCTCTCGTTGGAACTCCGCAGCACCACCGGTGGCCGGCTCTCCTTCCTCCTCCATCTTCCTCTCTTTCTCTCCCTAGGCTTTTAGAAAGATAAAGGTCAAAATAACAAATGAAAACTTCCTTCTCATCCACGGCCTTAAGGAATCAGGGAGGCAGCTCAGCCATCTGATCCCAGCTGAAGATTTCGACAGCCACGATTTTGCCACAAAATCACTTTTTTTCCTGACATGGCCTGTGACACGCCCGTGTTCCAGGTCGCGTGCCTCAAGCGTTGCTCAACCGACTTATCCAATCCAGTGACACGCCCATGTGACACGCCCGTGTCACAGGCCTTGTCACCTGACATGCCTTCAGACACGGCCGTGTATGTGGCCCAGTTCTTCAGGCTGCACAACAACAAAATCTACCTGCGACGGACACGGCCTGTGACACGCCCGTGTCCCACGCTGTGTTCCCATACACGGCACTAGACATGCCCCAGCTCCACTTCGTCGAGTTGAGTTCGTCGACCGCGATGATACGCCCTGTGACGCGCCCATGTCACAGGCCATGTACTATGCACTCGACAATCATTGACTGAATCAACTTCGTCGACCTGAAATTTCTCATCCCGCAAGGACACGCCCTGTGATACGCCCTTGTCATAGGCTGTGTACTCTAGACTCGATAATTGTCAACTGAATTTTGTCGACCACTCGTCGACTGCTCACCAAAGAATGACACGCCCTGGGACATGCCCGTGATCTAGGCCATATCACCCACAAATTCCAATTTTTGCCAAATTCTGGGCTTTGTGGTGTTACACTTGTCTGGGCCTAGCCCACTTGGATTGGTTTGAGTTTGCCATTTAGGCTAGTTTGACCACTTTGACCCACTAGTTGACTTTGGTCAAACTAGTTAGTAGGGCTGACCCCAATGGGTCTTTGGTGAGCCATGGGCCTCCCCTAAATTCTAGAAGTACTTGGGTAGGGTTGGTTGGGCATCTTGGGGGTCACTTGACCCTTAGTTAGGGCACTTTGACCTTTTTAGGGCTAAGGTTGACTTGGGTCAACTTAGCTCTAGAGTTAACCACAATGGGTCCCAGCTGACCCATTGACCTCACTCTAGGGTTGAGAGGACATGAGTGGGATCCACTTGGCTAAGCGAAGGTCAGTTGACCCTATGTAGGTTAGTTTGACCCATTTAGGGTTAGAGTTGACTTTGGTCAACTTAACCACTTTAACTGCCCTCCATGGGTCCTTAGTGACCCATTGACCCCATTTTTGGGTCTAGGAAGACCCTGGTACGGTTGGCTGGGCATACTAGGGGCCCACTGCCCTTAGTTAGGGCATCTTGCTCTTCTTAGGCCTAGGGTGGTTCTACATCAACTTGGCCACATTGGTTCGACTCGAATGGACCCTTAGGGCTCTAATGGACCTCCCAATGGATTGGTGAGATCTTTGTGGGATCTTAGAGTCATGGAAAAGACTCATGACCATACTAAACTAGGGTTTTGGAATCTACTATTTGCAGTCCATTCAACTCAATCACCTTTATTCCCAAGTCCACTTAGTCTTCTTGGGCTCCCTAGGGTTTTGTCATGACCTAGTCATGACAAAACAACTCCTAGGGGTCTAGTTGTTTGAGGGATGTTACAAATCCCAATATATAAACAAAAAAATTTTGTCGTCGAAATTCTAGTTAGGCCTATGGGGTTTTCAAGTATAAATGGTAAATCGTAACATCCCAAGAGGTTGTGAGTAATACTAGACTAAAAAGCTCTGGGTACCTTTGTCGCATCAAGTCCTGAGGCTCCCATGTGTGCTCCTCTCGCCCATGATTCCTCCATAGGACCTTGACCAATGAAACCTTCTTGCGGCGCAAGACTCGTATACCCTTGTCGTCAATCCGGACCGGTTCTAGGTGAACTGGCCGATCAGATGGTACCGGCTCATCCGTAGCCGTAATCTACTGATCCGGGCGTAGTAGAGCCCTCCTAAGAGAGGATACATTGAATACGTCGTGTAGACTCGCCAGCTCTGGTGGCAGCTCCAGCCTGTATGCCAAGGGACCGATCCGCTCTAGAGTTTTTGGCATGCCGGCTCAGCGCATCTGCCACCACATTCGCCATCCCTGGGTGATAGTGCATCTCGTACTTGTAATCTGCTAGAAATTCCACCCATCATCTCATCCTAATATTCAGCTCCTTCTATGTGTCCACATACCTCAAAGTTTTGTGGTCGGACTATATGTCGCAATGAACACCGTACATAGAGTGCCGCCAGACTTTCAGTGCAAATACGACCGCTCCCATCTCTATGTCATGAACAAGGTAGTTCTGCTCATGCTTCTTCAGCTGCCGTGAAGTGTACGCTATCACATGACCATTATGCATCAGCACTGTACCCATGCCCTGGTAGGTAGCGTCGGTATAGACCTGAAATCCTTCTTTCCCTGAAGGAAGGGCAAGTATAGAAGCCGAGGTGAGTCTTTCCTTCAGCTACTGTAATGCCACCTCACACTACGTGGTGCTAACAATGGGCACATCCTTCCTCGTCGGGGATGTGAGTGTAAGGGTAATACGAGAAAATCCCTCCACAAACTTCTGGTAGTAACCGGCAAGTCCTAGAAAACTACGCACGTCTATGGCCGACTTCAGCTGCGGCCAATCCTTAACTGCCTGAATATTGGTTGGGTCCACTGCCAACCCAGTACCACTGATGATATGGCCTAGGAAATCCACCTCCCTCAACCAGAACTGGCATTTGCTGAACTTTGCGTAAAGTTCATGCTCCCACAGTCTCTCTAGTGTTAGCGTCAGATATCGTGTATGCTCCTCCAGTGTCATCAAGTAGATGAGGATGTCATCAATAAACATGATGACGAACACATCCAAATATGCCTTAAACACCTGATTCATGAGGATCATGAATGCCGACGGTGAATTCGTGAGCCCGAAGGGCATCACAGTAAACTCGAACAACCCATATCTACTACTGATGGCAGTCTTCGGAATGTCCTCCTCCTGTATTAGCAGACGGTAGTAGCCCTACCTCAAATCCAATTTTGAAAAGAAATTCGCCTCCTCCAGTTGATCAAACATCTCATTTATCCTTGGCAATGGTCAGGTATTCTGGACTGTCAGTCGGTTCAGTGCTCAGTAGTCGATGCACAATCTAAGTGTCCCGTCCTACTTCTTGGCGAACAACACCGGGGCTCCCCATGGTCAAGAGCTTAGCCAGACAAATCTGGCTTCCACTAGTTTATGAAGCTGACTTTGAAGCTCTGTCAGCTCCTTCGGGGCATTCTGGTAAGGGGCTCTAGATGACGGCTTAACCCACAACACTAGCTGTATCCGAAAATCCTGCTCCCGGTGCGGGGGTAGCCCAGGAAACTTATCTGGGAATATGTCAGCAAAATCTCGCACCACTAGGGTATCCAAGATTGAATCCTTGGCCTCAGCCATTCAAACAACACTTCATAGACTTCCTCCCCTGTAAGTGGGCCTTGTCAGCCTACACAAATGACAACAAGAGAGGGGGAATGGGTCTAATACCTTCGATGAGGATGTAGGAATCCCCATGCTTTACGGTGATCCTCTTTGATAGGAAGGCAATCTGAGCATAGTTCCAATGAAACCATGTCATGCCCAGGATCAAATCAAACACTGGCATCTTCAGGATCATTCCTGGTGCTTCAAATGCCTTTCCACAGATCTCCGCCTCCATGTTGCAGTGGGCGGAGGTGAATAACTCTGATCCGTCTGGAAGTCGTATCCTCATCATCAAGCCTGTGAACCGCTCCATGACTTCCAGCCCTTCCACGAAGACTTCTGACATGAACGCATGTGAATCACCCGTATCGAACAGTGTATAGGCGGGCTTGCCACTGATGAAGACTATGCCTGGAGTAGTTAAAGTCTTAGAAATCTAAATGTAGTTTTCTTTCCTAGTTTATCAGTTCTATACCCATAACTTTAATTACCTAGTAAAGAGAAAACTTAAAATTAACTAGTGTACCTATGATCACTTGCTCTAGATTCCGTTGTGGTGTCAGATACAGTGCATACACTTGCTCCCTCTCCTGCCTGTGGTGCTGGAGGTGGTGCCCCCCTTATGGGGCAGTTCCTCCAGATATGACCCACCTGATGACAGTTGAACACTCTGGTGGGGATATGCAATACCCCTGTGTCTCTGCATCTCCCACATCTACAGAGGCTGAGGGGCCACCACTACTGGTTCCCTCTGATCCTGTCTCACCTCCTGACAAGGCTGGTCCTCTGCTCTTCTCCCATCTCTCCCCTCAGTGTTGCGGTCTCGTCGCTGATCATTTCTAGCTCCCCGACCATAATCCTCAGTTGGTCCGCTTCCGGCGTCGGGTAGTGTGCCAATCTGCCTCGATCCTTTTCTCCATCTCCAATATCCGAGGAATAGGCCCGTCGGACATGAATAGCAGAGCCTCCCTTAGATCCTCTCGCAGGCCCTAATAGAACCTCTTAGTGTATCATGCCTCATCCAACTGATAAGAATCCATAAACTGGGCTAGATGATTGAACTCCCGGTGGTATTCCACCACTGTCTTGCTGTCCTGCCACATTTGTAGAAATCTATCTTCCAGCTCATCTTTGGCCAACTGCGGAACAAAATGCTCCGATAGTGCAGCCCTGAACCCCTCCCAAGCAATCTCTACAACCTATCTGTCAAGAAACGTCATGTCCAGTTATGTCTTCCACCATCTCTTGGCATGAGACTCCAAGCAAGAGACAACCAAAGGAACACTCTCCTTCCACAGGCACCGTATCTCAGTCAGCATCTCATACATGCTGTCCAGCCACTCCTCCATCCGAATGGCCGACTCTGTCCCCAAGCAGGATGGGGGGAAAGTCCTCGAAAATAATCAGAAAGTTGGCCCCCGGGTTTGGCTGCGGAGCCGGAACCTGTTGAGCCCTAAAAGCCTCTAGAATAGCTATTAGAGTCTGCCCCATCTCTGACTGTAGGAACGGAGTGGGGACCGGGGGAGGTGGTGCAACATTCGGAGTCTACTGGACTCCGCCCTGTGGCATAGGTTGTGCTGGGGGCTGCGTAACAGAAACTATTTGTAAGTAATCGACTCAAACATAATTAAAATTGGACAATTTATATGTGATCCCCCATATGGGCACAGCACGGCTTCCGCTGCTTTGTTTGTCCCCAAACTAACTACCGTGGGGGTGACCCAGGGGTCGTGGAATGCCACTTTTTGATCGAGGTTTGCTCTGATACCACTTGTAAGACCCCCCCCCCCCTTTTTTTGAAACACCAGGGTCTTAGGCCCAGAACCACCGCTTTGCGGTGACACCTTCACGCCCGAGAAGGTCATCAGTACCAAACGCCAATCCTGCCTGCCAAATCGATCACAACTATAGAAAAGTAATAAAAGGCAAGTCCACAGAAATCACATATATAGTAAATAATCTCCACGAAGGGAGTGTCCATAGAAATAATAATAAAAGTACCGAATCTTGGGCTTATGCCCAGTACATCAAGTCCTCATTACATAACTATCATCGCAAAAGCAAAACAAATAAAAATCCTTGCGAGCAGGACTCACAATCCATGCTGTCTGAACTTCAGTACTAGACTGTCCCATCTCCAAGCGTGCTGACCTCCGGGGCTGCTCCTCCATGCTAGGCTCCACGATCCCCTAAAATGATGTGGTTCGAAAACCGTTAGTCTAAAAGACTAAGTCCTATCATCCCCCGCCCCTTATCCCATGGCACCTAGGTGCCGAATGGTGAGAAGGAAAGGAGAGGACATGAAAGTGGAGAATAATAAATATAAGCAGGTGATGGCGGAACTAATCTAGCAGTTCTATCGTATAAAAGACAAAATGAAGGTAAGAAAGACTGAACAAGAAAAGTAAACTTAACTTATATGAAAACACATAAGTCAAGGGATCTTTTGCAGGGCTCCTATCGTATAAAAAGTCCCAAACCAATTTATACGATAAGGTGTCTGTTTTCTAACAAGCATACATATAAATTTACTCGATAAAACCTTAACTTATAAGCACGCTCGCACGAACTTATAAACCAAGGGGTCGTTTTGCAGGGCCTATTGTATAAAGCGTCACATATCACTTATACAAAAGGTGTCAGGTTTTATACAATGGTTTTGCTATGAAATATAATTATGTCATGATATGAACATGCAAGTGGAACTCACCCACTCGACTATGTGTACACAGACCTTTAGTTCCCCCTTTTTGGAGCCGAACCTCCCAGGATACCTCCGTAGTGGCAAACAGAAGTGGTGGGTTGGGCCTCGCCCACCTCTAAACTGATAATTGCACTACCAGTCAGACCTATCGTACACCTTAATGCTGGTTCACTAAGCGTAGTTCCTGCGTACACTTGCTGGCTGGCACTGGCACACCGGACTTTATGTGGCCAAGTGCTAAACCACACTTACTGAGTCAATGTATTGGCGTCGGTATATCGACCCTCTAATACCGAAGAACCACCACTTTATGCTCTACGCACATGTAATCTTGATGTATCACCACCGAGCTAAACCTCCCCGGACTAACCCGTCCATCACAAATAACAACCTAGCAAAAGCTCACCGGGCCAACCTGCCCATCACAAAGAACAACCAAGCCAAAGCTCATCGGGCCGACCTGCCCATCACCAAGTCCACTAAGAATACTGCCCGAGTGACCCAACCCAACACCACGAGACATCGAGGTGAGTGAAAGTGAAACCCTAGTTTTACTAGTTACTCTTGCAATTCAGTTTATTATTATTACTGTTTAGGTTAGCCTAGGACTGCCCAAGGTATTCCCCGTGAAGGGCTCTCGAGGGCACTAGAAACTATGATGGTAGCTGAAGCCCATCATTTCTGTTCGCAAGGCACTTACTATTATTGGTTGTTACCCAAGATCCAATCCCTTTAATGTTGTACTGGATCTAACCCTTGTGTATTTGACACTTTCTCTCCACGGGAAAGTCGATCTTTCGTCGATCCCGAGCAGCACCTAATCTTAGAAAATGTACATCCTACTCATCCCGGCTTCCAATGATGAACTCTTTTCACTTACTAGATCAACACACCAATATCCCACTCCCTAGATGCATTTTGTAATATATCTTGGTTTCTGCAGTTTTTACTAAACGCAGACCATCCTAAGTTATACGATGTGTACAATGGGAGGTACTCAAAATAATCATTCAATATCACTAAAATAATTATTGGGGGTCTATCATAACATGTTTGGCCTAAAAAAAGAAATTCATAATTTTCCTAATTTATTTGATAATTTATCTAATTTCTCTAGTAATTCAAAAACCCAGGTTTGAACATGAAGTACCAATTTAATACATGCAAATGCTCCAGCAAATTTATGATAAATACAAGATGATTATTTAACATAGCTTCCAATGTCTCCCAAGTTTTTAGCAAGGTTTAGGCCTCTAACCCTAATTTTAAATATAACCTTCATTAATCATTTTTAAGAGACAAGTATAGTAAGAATACTTCCAAAACTTCTGAAAAATGCAAACATATACATAATGATCAATAAACAAACTAGGCCAAGTTTTATAGTTTTTCAATAAGAAATGAGCTCTGAAAGAATTATTGTTTAAGTTCCCAAATTTATGAGCTTGTGAAGTAGGTACTGTAAATATGTATATAAAATTTCAACTAAAATTTATACATTAGCATAATGGTCTAAAACTTCTTTTGCCGAATTTCCATGACTTTCCAATGGATAGTGAGATCACAATATCCAAATAATTAAGTATGGCTAACTCATGCATTACAAAGGAAGTACTAAGATTAATGCTCCAAAATTCCCAATTAAATTTCCAGAGGTTCATTCTATCCCTAAGACTACACTACCCAAGTTTCATCACTGTTTAATGAGATTTAATAACATATTGTAGCACTACAAGATTTGTGCCCTAAACTAGGGTTAGGGTTTTGAGGGGTTTAATGATTCATAAATCCAATAAGATTTCAACCAGAGGACACTAATTACCCTAGAGTCCTCTCCACAAAAGTTCAATTCATTTCAAGGTCTTTTGACCACATGCCCTTCACAAGACCCCAAAACCCCTCCTTAGGGTTGGGTCTTAGGACCTAGGGCAAATCCATTCCAATGCACCCCATCATCTATGAGAGGGTGTTAAAAGTCATGCCAATTCGGTGGCCCAAATTTCAACCTCTGTTGAGGTGGTTTGGCCACTCAAATCTCAAAATGCACTTTCGACCTAAATACCCTTATTATCACAAGGCTAGGGTTTGCATGAATTCAATCCAAATCATCTCCAAATGAGATGAAATTTTAACCAGAGTCTTGTGATGACACCAAGGACCACTCAACAAAATTTGGGTGAGTTTGGATGTCATTGAGTCCCTTAATTAATTTACCCTAGAGTAATTAAATAATTTCAAACACTATAGAAATATTATTCCCAAAAATTCTCATTTTGGGGAAGGAGTTTGGCATAGACTACAGTGGCTCGCTGTCCAAATTTCAAGCCCTTTGGGCAAGAGATGAAGTGTTGGAACTCATTTTAATCTCTACATAGATCTAGGTATAGACCCCACCAAAATGAGTGCCCTGGTCAACCCAGTCACCCAAATTAGCTCAAACAAATTTTACATTAAAGTAGACCCCTAGAGATACAAATTATATGTTTACTATTTTCTCTGAGTCAGGATTTAAGTATTTTTAATAATTAAAACATTAAATAATAAAAGTGTGATAGAAATGAAATAAATAGAAAATATAACCTATAGTTTATTTTAAAATATCACGAATCTTGGCGTAATAACGGACGACATCTGGTCGTCATCCCCAGCGTGCCAATAGCCAGGATTGATTCTTTCGGGGCATTCTTCAAGCCGCTGCCGCCGGCCACCCAGCCACCTCCCTGGCCACCCACCGCCACCACCACCTCTATCGAGGTGATGGCTGTCGCCAAGCGGCGGCACAACCGCCGGAGGGGCCTATTCCTGCGAACCCGATAGGTTAAATTTTGCAGAAAACTCTTGAGAAAACTTCTCCCGATTGGGCTCAATTGTTTCGATCCTTATTCGTAATAAGCCCTAAGATCTACCCGTGGATGAAGGAGCACGGGAGGACCTGAATTGTGGCATGAGAGCTGGTGTTTTGCCTCCTTGACATGGTCGGCCACCAAGCTTTGGCTCCTCGGCAACTTCTACACCAACGGCAAGGGAATCAAGATGTAATCGGGGGAAACGCCTGCTCTGACCCTGGTGAAGGTTCTTAAAGATGGAATTGGGGAGAGGAGGCTTGTAACTCCCCAATTCATCAAAACACCATTAAAGGCCATTAACCTAGTTTTTTTCGATTTCACCCAAATTGATGGGCTGAGCCTCCCCACTGGCCAGCCACCTCTTGAAAACTCCTCCCCTGCCTCCAAGGAGTTAAAGCCCCATAAAAAGGAGGTGTTATGGAGCCTCCATGGCCATGATGGCCATTAAGCTCTTACCTTCTCTCTCCTCCAATTTTGGGTAACTCCCCCTCTCTATATCCCAATCACCAACTCTGAATTTGGTGGGCCCAAAATGTGTCTCACCACCTCCTAGACCAATGGGCCACACTTGTCTGGGCCTAGCCCACTTGGATTGGGCTTGAGTTAGCCATTTAGTCTAGTTTGACCACTTTGACCCACTAGTTGACTTTAGTCAAACTAGTCACTAGGGCTGACCCCAATGTGTCCTTGGTGACCCATGTGCCTCCCCTAAAATCTAGAAGTACTTGGGTAGGGTTGGTTGGGCATCTTGGGAGTCACTTGACCCTTAGTTATGACACTTTGACCTTTTTAGGGCAAAGGTTGAATTGGGTCAACTTAGCTCTAGAGTTGACCACAATGGGTCCCAGGTGACCCATTGACCTCACTCTTGGGTTGGGAGGACATGAGTGGGATCCACTTGGCTAAGGGAAGGTCAGTTGACCTATATAAGTCAGTTTGACCCATTTAGGGTTTGAGCAGACTTTGGTCAACTTAACCACTTTAACTGCACTCCATGGGTCCTTAGTGACCCATTGACCCCATTTTTGGTCTAGGAAGACCCTGGTATGGTTGGCTGGGCATACTAGGGGCCCACTGCCCTTAGTTTGGGCACCTTGCCCTTCTTAGGCCTAGGGTGGTTCTACATCAACTTGGCCACCCTGGTTCGACTCGAATGGACCCTTAGCGCTCTAATGGACCTCCCAATGGATTGGTGAGATCTTTGTGGGATCTTAGAGTCATGGAAAAGACTCATGACCATCCTAAACTAGGGTTTTGGAATCTACTATTTGCAGTCCATTCAACCCAATCACCTTAATTCCCGAGTCTGCTTGGTCTTCTTGGGTTCCCTATGGTTTTTTCATGACCTAGTCATGACAAAACCACTCCTAGGGGTCTAGTTGTTTGAGGAATGTTACATCACTTTGGTATGCAAAGGTCGTTCTTAGTGATATAGAGAGTACCTAACAGCAATGGGTATAGTTTGTGATATTCAAGATCGAATCCGGGCAGAGCAAGGGAAGGATGCTACTCTGGCCATAGTGATTAAGTTAATTGAAGATGGATCTGCTAAAGAGTATATGTTAAAGAACTACCTCATTCATTTCTACTGCAGACTATACATTCTCAAATACGGGGAAATCCGGGAAGATATATTGAGAGAAGCACATTGCTCCAGGTATTCGGTGCAACCCGTGAATTCTAAGATGTATAATGACTTGTAGAAGACCATGTTTTGTCCGAGAATGAAGAAAGCTATCAAGTATTATGTTATACACTGTGAGGATTGTCAAAAGGTAAAAGCGGAGTGCAAGAGTCATGGAGGATTATTACAGCCATTGCCCATTCCCGAGTAGAAGTTCGAGGATATCTCCTTGGACTTTGTTCACGGGTTGCCTCGCTTGCGCTCTGGGAACGATTTAGTTTGTGTGATTGTAGATCATCTAACGAAGGTCGCCAGATTTATCCATATGAAGGATGCACATGGGGTTGTTTAGTGTGTCTTTTTTTGGAGCAAACAGTACGGTACAATGGTGTACCTAATATGATAGTCTTTGATCGTGATAGCCTCTTTACCTCCATGGAGTGGAAGGCAGTACAAGCATATCTAGTCAGTCGCCTTACCTTTAGCAAAGCTTTTCATCCTCAGACGGATGGTCAGTCTGAGAGGACCATCACGACAATGGAGGATCTCTTGAGACTGTGTGTATTGGATAGAGGAGAATTCTAAGACCCCCATCTCGGAACACAAAACACGGCACGAGGGGAGTCATATGCCCAGAATAGCCACCATGTGGTAGCATTAGCACTCGGGCTGACCTGTACTACAAGATGCATATTTTGCAGGTTATAATCAATATCAAACATTGCCAACCCAACCAAGATAATATAATAGAAGTCAAATCCACACATAAGTAAATAGTGAAAAAGTACATCAAATAAAAGAAGCATCAACAAGCTTCTAGAATATTAGAGTACGAGTAAAAATTATCAAAAGGGGCTAAATCAAGAGTCACTCAAAACTCACATCAGTCACTGATGGTAGCGACAGTACCGTCCCTCCAGTCCTTGTCGTCCAGGACTGGCTGTCCTGCTGCATAACCTGTTGTTACTTTGTCTGTGGGGTTTCCTCCTAAAAAGGAAGACGTAGCAACTGTTAGTCATAAATACTAAGTGGCTTCACATCCACTCCACCAATGACTCCTCGGCAACGGGGGGAGAAAAGAACAATGGTACAATATATATAAATAAAACAGTAGTACAAATGGGTGGTATAGAGTGAGCAATATCAAGTATATCAGTAGTATAATGAATGAGCAAAGCTACAACAAAAGTAACTCAACTTATATGAATGCCCAAACAAATATATAAGTTGAGGATCGACTCAGCAATAAAGTAACTCATTGTATAAGAGTGCCCATACAAACTTATACGATGAGGATCTTGTATATGCAATGTAATGTAATGTCTTGAATGCAATGCAATGACTCACCCATGATCACGCATATGGACCTGCTATGTTGACATAGAATTCTAGTTCCCACTTTTTGAGTAGGTAGCTAACCTCTCAGGTGTCAACCGTCATGGCCAGGTGGTGACAGTGGAGCGGGCTTCTCCACTACTAGGCAGGCATCCACACTACCAAGCATAGGCCTCTGTACTCCTAAATGCTAAGAACACAACAGTGCAGCTCATATGCATACTACTGCTCAGCAGGAGTCTCTGGTCGATGTGCACTGCGAACCAAGCCCTGAACTGGCCTATGTTGTGACTCGGAAGGAGCCTCGGAAAAAGCACGAGGTCCAAGCCCAACTGTCCACTTGGCACGTAAGGAGCCTCGGGAATAAACACCGAGGACCAAGCCCAATCGCCAAAAGTCTATCTGTCAACTCCCATTAGTGTGATGACTGGCGATCTCGTAGACCTGCCACACTATCCCTAACCCAGGATTATGACACGATGTGCCAACACACCATCTGTATTTCACATACGGGGTTCCACATTGAGCCCCATTTTCATTATTCGCATTTCATGCTCAACAGCACGGAAGAGATCCACACTGAGTCTCTTATCATTACATAATTCTAGTGCGGCAACACTCACGCACTTTCAACCCTTCCACATTTTCGTGCATCCAAGAACACCAAGGGTTCACCATCAACATAATGGTACTCCACACTTATTCACAAACCATTTGGTTATCATAAATAATAGAAGTTATGTACACCAAACTTCTAATCAACTTCATCATTACTCAATGTGTTACCATTATCAAGTACATCCCGATCTAGTACACTTTACTAATCTCATAACACGTCAATCCATTCATTCACTAACCTCCACCAAATCACATCAATCTAGTACACTTTACTACATAATATTTTCATTAGGGATCTTTCCGACAAATATCATTAACATATTTTATCTCAATTACTTATAGGATAAATTCAACAAAATATTAATGTATCTGTACTGCAATCTTTCTACCGAACCCAAGCCGATACAAAACAAACATGAGAATTATAAATGCAGGAATGATTACTCTACAACAACTTCGATCGGGGATTCCCGAGGCTACAGGGATCCAGTGGAGGCGTGTAACACCTCGTTGGAAAGATATTTCCAAGGGCTACGACTTTTGTATTTTTCCGCAAGCATATATCATGTCCGCGTCATGTCAGAAAAAGGCCTCAAAGGTTGCTACGTGCAAAAAACAGATTTTCGCGCTCATCTTAATGCAGATCGAACGTCATCGGTTCGTCTTCTATCTCCAACCAAACCTTCCAAATAACATCCAGTGTTTCTCCTCCCTTATTCACCCTAATATGGCCACTTCTCTTCACGAAACCAGACCACAAACATAATTTGAAGTGAGGAGAGGTTGAAGACTTTAATTCCTAGGACACAAGTACTAGCATGACCTCTTCCTAGATACCTTCTTCTCACAAATAAAGACTCTCTTGAGTCGATATCTCTCCTAGGAATAACTAGAGATCTAACACCAAGGGAGAGGGTAGGAAACTCAACTCATTTATGGAGTTTCCACCATTTACAACAATGGATCTTGTCACCCTTCTTGGCAACATCTTCTTCTCCTTGATGGTGTTCGTTCTTCACAGATAAGAAGATCGGCTCCAGCAGTCTCTTCCTCTCCGACGGTTCCTTACAGTGACGGCTTGACAAATGAGATAAAAGGAATAAGTGATGGCCTGTGAATAGACTCTTATTATGGTTGGTTCGATGAGTCGATCGTCGCGGGCTTGCTAAGGTAGGCAAGTGCACCTATCGCAGGTAGAACTAGATATTCGGGAGAATACTGAGATCGTATTGTTCTCGGGGTCGGGTTGATTATTCTTACTCCTCCAGGAGGACTATTATTTTACTGAAAGTAAGGCAGAGATTTTAATTAACTAGAGATGGAATAAATAAAAGAGCGAAAAACGATTTAGAAATATTCGATGAAGGGTTAACGCTCGGCACCGAATCGAATTAAGACTAAAATAATTTTTAATAATTATAGGACTTAGTTTTCAAATTAATAAAAGGCAACTTGGCCGTGGAGGTTCCACAAATGTGAGCGCACTTATCTCTAGGAATATTGCTCACCTAAACGCTAAGACTATTCGACCGAACGTTATTCTGACGAAGGATTACTCTTAACGCCCGCTTAACGATAAGAACCCCGCTATTGGGTGGGGAACCCAATCCGGAAGAATTACGCTTGTCCTCTTTCAAAAGCTGAAATTCTCTTTACCCAGGGGTGATCAGTCCATAAGCACGGCCTCTCGGCTAGCTAGCCTAAGGATAATGGAAATAGGGCCCACACATCGATTTATGGTCCCACGCATCGTTAACTCGGGGTAAACCTTAAGTCCTAAAATTAAAGTGAAAAATAAGAACTTTAATTATTTCAAATCATTTTAAATGTCCCAATGCTCTTCGATGTCGATGCTAATAACGATTAGCCACACATCGGTATGGGGACAGCTTTATAATTTGATGAGGCGCGAGTTCGTAATTAAGCGCTAAAAGGTTAAAAAAGACATGAAAATAACAAACATTTAGAAAGCTGAAAAAGTTAGGTAAAATGAGAACTCACACAATCTTCAAATTATAAATAAACAAAAACAACTAAGTTACAAAAAAAGGAAATTACAAATCCTACTCGAACGAGTAGGCGCGAAATAAGGGCGTGCCATTTAACTCTTAACGAGTAGGCGGAAAAGAAAAAAAAGAAAATTACAAGTCCTACTCAAACGAGTAGGCGAAAAATAAAAGCACGCCATTTTACTCTTAACGAGTGGACAGAAATAAATGCGCAGACGCACACACTCTACACGAATTAAAAGAAGCGATAAAACTATCTCCTACACACACACTCTACATAATTGAAGAAATCGATAAAATAAAGCATTAAAATTTATCTCCGACACACACACACTACATAATTGAAGAAAGTATAAAAGAAAGCATGAAAATTTATCTTCTACACACACACACTCTACATAATTAAAGAAAGAATTAAAAGTTATACTCATACACTCACACACACATCATGAAAATTAAAAAGAACAAAATGAAAACATAACTCCTACACTCACACACACAAATTATAAAAAAAATGAAAGTTACCTAAATATTAAAACATCTACTTTTTATACCTAGATTTTTCCAAATAACAAATAAAAAGAAAATTAAAAATAAAAGGAACAAAAGTTTTTCAAAACAAATCAAAAAGCTAAAGCCTTTCAAAAATCAAAATAACAACTTTTTCTTTCTTAGGTTTTCATAAAGGTGATTAAAAGTGAAAAGAAAATGAAAAGAACAAAAAAGGTTTTACAATTCTAAAACAAAGCTAAGTAAAAAAAAACAAAATCACTTTCAAACATCTTTTATAAATTCATAAGAACGAAATTTAAAAACTCTAAAAAAGGACATGGTGAGAAAGAGAAAATCTTAACATACATTTCATTTGGAGATAAAATTTATGACAAACTAAATATGAAGACAACTTAAAAACATAGAAAATAAACATGTTACACTCATACACTCATACACTCATACACACACACCCACACTTTTCATAAAAGAGAAGAACAAGGATATACAAAGGGGTAAAAATGAGAAAGAAAGTGAGCACACAACTTCATTCCAAGGCCATCTAAGAAGAGAAAAGCTAACATATTTTATTGATTAAAGGGAACTATTACAAAGCTAATACAAACATAAAGAAAAAGGAGGAGAAAGTTCTCCTTACATGGCAAAGGAATACACCAGGGCAGCCCACAAAACACACTAAAGTGGCTCAAAAAAGTGAACCCTTGGACCTTACAGAAATGGGCTATTTATAGGAAAACAAATCAAAGTACACGCCCTCTGACACGGGCGTGTCGGTGGGGCATGTCACTGCTGTTTGCGATGTGATCCAGCGATTTGACTGTATAGTTGACTTCGGGCTTCATACGAGGATGTCATGCCCCAGGTCACGGGCGTGACACTGGGCATGTCAGGGAGGTAGATCTGGCACGGGTTGCGTAAAAAGTTGCCAACAGCGTCTTGTCGGCCAGGTGGAGGAGTACACGTGTCGGTCACGCCCGTGTCTCTGTCTATACGGGGCGTGTCGGGTTGGTCTCGACGAATGTCGAGAGCATTGTGTCGAGAGCCTTTGTAGAGTCTGAAAATGTCGTGATCTAGTGACACGGGCATGTTGAGTTGGCTGACACGGGCATGTCAGGTTGGTCGACAATCGTCGACCGAAATTCGTCGAGCTTGAGAGTCACGGGCTGGGGTCACGGGGCGTGTCGGGTGACATGGACGTGACCCCGGGCATGTCAAACTTTTTTTATCAAATTCTTCTGATTCCACGAGAAATAAAGTGTCACTGATTGGTCACGGGCGTGACCCAAAGTACACGGGTGTGTCAGGTCATTTTTTTGACTTTTTCCTGAAAATTTTCAGAAAACCAAATTAAGCTAAGTTAGGTAAATATTTACAAAAAGAAATATATTTATAAATAAAACTAACTAAAAAAGCAAACTAAACTAAAATATCATAATAAAAACATAAAAAATGCGTATAATTATAACTTATTAAATACCCCCATACTTGAGCTTTTGTTATTCCAGAGCAAAAGTTTGAGGTGAACTTATAAGGAATAGAAAAAATTCTAAGTTTAACTACTGCCTAATTAATCATAAGAGAGATCTAAATAAACATACGGGATGTAAGAGTTAAGTCCTAAAATGATGAAGATGATTTAAATATCGCAAAAGTTTTGGCCAAAAGACTTCTTGATGTAATCAAATAGAAAGCAATAATTACACTAGTTAGATAAACAAAAATAGTTTGGAATTATATGAACTTTAGCTTATAGAAGTTTTACTGGAAATAATACAATTTATAAATTATGCTTTCAAAAAGATTTTTGAATTAATTCTAGAATCGTGAAATTGGTTAAGGGGGTTGACGTTTGTATATGAAGAGGGTTTGGATATTTAGGTGAGGTAATTTTTTTCTCGAACCTCCATTTTTTTTCTTCTAGATTATTAGGAAAATGAAATCTTATTTTCCTAATATCATTTTTTTTTCAACTTCATAATAAAATTGACCCAATGCATATGTGTGGGAGTAATGAATTTTATCCTCTAACTCCGTAACATATAATCTTTTTAAATTATTGGGTGCCTATGTTTACAGAACGAAATTTTATTTCCATTGACATAGGATCTTTTTATAATAAAATTTTTTTGATGGGATAGAAATTTTATCATGCCAAGTAAGGCATGATAAGGGGAGAAAATAAAACTAGATTTTTAATTAAAACATTTCTGAGAGAAAGCTTAATAAATTGTACGTTCCAATTTTTCAGAAAGATAAAAGTAAACATAATTGAATTCTAAAGTCGTTAGTTTCTAACATAATACACGTGCTCCTATCAATGAAAAATTAGAAGTAGTGCCTAAAACGAGTTTGCTATTTTTAACAAAGCATAATGAATTCTTTAAAACTTGACCCGGCTATTTAAATATTTCAATCAATAATTAACAAACGAATAACAAACAAAGAATTAATAAAATTCACATATAAATAAACTCAAAACAAAATTTTTGGATAGCAGGAAATTTAAGAATGGTATATTTGATTTATTTGTTTCAAAACATTTTTTTTTGGATTTTAAGAGTTTTTATCATCATTTTTTGTTTTTAATTTATTATCTTTATTTTTGAATTTTTGTTTTATTTTACTAAATTTTTTTGAATTTTTGATTTATTATATTTTTTGTATTTTGTGTTTATGTCTTTAGTATATATATACTAAAGAAAGGAAAATGCAGAACATTTTTTATGAATTTTTAAGTTTTGTGAAATGTTTTTAGTAATTTTTAAGAAAATTTTCATTCCCTTTAGAAAGAGTGGGAGAAAAAGAGTAGATTTTTACCAAAAAAGGAAGGGGAGAGAGAGAAGTGTATTTACAAGAAGAATATTTACAAAAAATATTTACAAAAATATTTACAAAATGAAACTAAATATTTTTGAAATTTTTATTTTATAAATTTTTTGGGATTTTTGTTTTTTTAATTTTTTTTTGGAATTTTTGTTTTGTAATTTTTTTGGAATTTTTGTTATAAGGATATTTACAAAAATATTTACAAAATCAAACTAAATGTTTTTGGGATTTTAGTTTTATAATTTTTTGGATTTTTTGTAATAAAAAGAATGGAAAAGAAAAAAATTTGGATTTTTCATATTAAAGTTTTTTTGTTTGTTTGTTTTTTCATTTTGAAATGCAGAAAAGTAGAAGTGCAGAAAGTAAAGCACGAAAATACCTCCATACTTAAGTTCAACATTGTCCACAATATTGTAACGTAAGTATGCGGAACAAATAGGAAATGCAATAAGTACAAAGAAAATAAAAAGGGGGGGGGGGGTAGAAGCTTCCCTGAAATGCGTTTGGAGTGGAAGCGCCGATTAGAAACCTTGCGTTCATTAGAAAAAGTAGCAAACAAAATAAATAAAGAGCGAAAAAGATAAGCGGGGGGTGCCTCCCAAAAGCGCTTTGTTTATAGTCTTGTAGCTTGACTATTTTGGCGGGGTTATAAATCGAGAATGGTTATGGATTCGTAATGCTCGATCACTGGGTCACCCGCTATGTATAACTTTAGCCGATGACCATTTACATTAAACGAACCTCTTTCCGGGTGGGAGACGAGTACGGTCCCGTATGGAAAAACGTCTTCAACTATGAAGGGACCGTACCATCGAGATTTTAGTTTTCCGGGAAAAAGCTTAAGACGTGAATTATAAAGGAGGACAAGATCGCCCGGAGAAAAAATTTTTGGGGACTTCATTTTTCGATCGTGATATAACTTAGAATGCTCCTTATAGAACTTATTGCCCTCGCAAGCATTTGCACGTCATTCATCGAGCTCGTTTAGTTGTCGTTTTCTATTCTGAGCGGCTAAGTTGACATCGAGGTTTAAGAGTTTTAAAGCCCAAAGAGCTCGATGCTCTAGTTCTATGGGTAATTGGCACGCTTTTGCCATAGACTAACCAGAACGGCATACAACCAATTGCGGTTTTGTATGCCGTCCGATACGCCCACAATGCATCGTCGAGTTTAACGGACCAATCTTTCCTATTTAGTGAAACAGTTTTTTTTAATATTCGCTTAATCTCTCGATTGACTTCCTCTACTTGGCCACTAGTTTGCGGGTGGTAGGGGTGGCGAGTTTGTGTGTGACTCTGTATTTAGTTAACGTCTTAGTCGTAAGAGCGTTACAGAAATGCGTTCCCCAATCGCTAATAATTACGTGAGGCATGCCGAAGCGAGAAAAAAGTTTTATATGAAATGTAACGACGACTTGCGCATCGTTGGTGGGGAGAGCTTGTTCTTCCGCCCGTCTCGATACGTAGTCGACCGCCACTAAAATATACATATTTTTGAAAGAGGGAGGTTGGGGGGCCAACAAAATCTATGCCCCATAAATCGAAGACTTCGCATTCTAAAAACATGTTTTGGGGCATCTTGTCGCGATGAGAGATGTTACCCGACCGCTGATACTATCGCATGCTCCCACAAAACTGTGCTCGTCTTTGAAGAGAGTGGGCCAAAAGTAGCCCGCCTCTAGAGCCTTCTGAGCGATATGGTTGGCTTAATAATGCCCACCGGCTGGACCCTCGTGGCAGTGCTTAAGAATTTACAAGCACACCACACCCGCAACGCGTCTTCGGACTGCTTGGTCCGCGCAGACACGAAAAATAAATGGGTGCTCCCCAAAGAAATTTTTCAAGTCTGAGAAGATTTTATTATTTTGATGACTTGAAAATTCTTTCGTAAGCACCCACGCTACTAAGTAATTTGCTAAATCTGTGAACTAAGGCAAAGATGACGAAGAATTATGAATGGCTAGGAGGCGTTCCTCGGGGAATCTGTCATTTATTTCAGATTTGATGAACGCTTCCGCACCCGGATTTTCTAAGTGGGAGAGGTGGTCTGCCGCTAGATTTTCCGCGCCCCTCTTATCTCGGATCTCCAAATCAAACTCTTATAGGAGGAGAATCCATCGAAGAAGGCGGGGCTTCGCATCATTTTTGGATAATAAATATTTAAGAGCAGAGTGATTGGTAAATACGATAACTTTAGATAGCGTTATATACGAGCGAAACTTATTAAAAGCGAAGACGATGGTTAAGAGTTCCTTTTCCATTGTGGTGTAATTTACTTGTGCGGAAGTGAGCATCTTGCTAGCGTAATAAATTGGATGAAAATATTTTGCTATGCGTTGGCCAAGAACGGCACCTAAGGCAATATCACTAGCATCGCACATAATTTCGAACGGAAGGGACCAATTAGAGGCCACTAAAATTGGCGAGGTGATAAGTTTTTGTTTTATTAAATTAATGGCGCACTCGCATTCACTACTAAAGATGAAACGTGATTCCTTTTCCAATAGGTGAGTTAGCGGCTCTGTTATTTTTGAAAAGTCTTGAAAAAAATGTCGGTAAAAGCTCGCATGACCTAAGAAACTCCTAATAGATTTTACGTTTGTTGGTTGCGGAAGTTTTTCTATGATTTTTATCTTGGCCTTATCCACCTCCATCCCTTTAGATGAAATAATATGGCTGAGGACCAAACCTCCTCGAACCATAAAGTTGCATTTTTCCCAATTTAAAACAAGGCTTGTGTCCTCGCACCGTTGGAGGGCACGATCTAGATTGTGAAGGAAATCGGGAAAAAAGCGTCCGAAAACAGAAAAGTCATCCATAAAGATTTCCATAATTTCTTCTACTAGCTTGCCAAAGATCGCTAGCATACATATTTTGAATATAGTCGGCGCATTGCAGAGTCCAAATGTCATTCTTCGGTATGTGAAGGTGCTAAACGTGCAAGTAAAAGTTGTTTTCTCTTGATCATCGGGGGAAGTGGGGTTTTGGAAAACCACGATAAACCATCAAGAAAACAATAGTATGGATGACCGGATAAACGTTATAAAATATGGTCCAGAAACGGTAGTGGGAAATGGTCCTTGTGGGTGGCATCATTAAGTTTTCTATAATAGATGCACACTCGCCAACCCGTAACAATACGAGTTGGGACGAGCGCATTATGCTCATTCGCCACTACAATTAGGCCGCCCTTCTTGTGCACGACATGCACGGGACTAACCCATGCACTGTCCGAAATAGGGTAGATAATCCACGTATCTAATAACTTAATAATCTCGGCTTTAACGACGTCTTTCATGTTTGGGTTAAGACGACGCTGCGGCTGAATCGTTTTGCGGCAATTATCGTTAAGAAATATCTTATGGGTGCAAAAGGAGGGGCTAATTCCCTTTAAGTCAGAGATTTGTCACGCAATTGTGCGGCGATGTTTAAGTAAAACTTCCAATAAATTTGATGTCTCCGAATCACTCAAGTCTGAAGAAATAATAACGGGAAGCGTATCACCTTTTCTAAAAAAGCATATTTGAGTGATGCGGTTAAGGGTTCGAGGTCTAGGATGGGCGGTTCTTCTAGGGAGGTTTTAATTTCTATGTCTTTCTTACCAATTGGTTCGAAAGGCAAGTCTATAGAGGTATCCTCATAACAATTAAAATTTTCGAGCGCATAAATATCGTCATTTAAAAATACGGACTCAAAAATGGGAGAAGAACGATCTCAAAAAAAAAGGTATCTAAAGAATAGCAGAAATCGTCGCTCGATGACAAAATGTCCATCGAGGGATTAATAGAGAAAGTAACTTGATCATCTCCTATTCGGAGGAGAATACTACCAATGCTAACATCTATTAGTGCGCGGGAGGTGGAGAGAAAAGGGCAACCGAGTATTATTGGTACCTCGGCATCTTCCTCGATGTCTAAGATGACCAAGTCTACCCGAGAGGTAAACTTGTCTACACGGACAAGGACTTCCTCCACTACCCTGATAGGGAACTTAACTGAGCGATCCACTAATTGGATGTGCATATTCGTAGGACTAGGAGTACCCAAACCTAAACGTTGAAAGAGCTAGAACGACATCAAATTAATGCTAGCTCCTAAATATGCTAAAGCGTATTTTACTAATATATTGCCAAAAAGGGAGGGGATCGAAAACCGTCCTTGGTCATTTTTTGTGGGCTATTTATTAGTAAGGGCCGCCGAGCAGACAACGTTGAGAGATACATGCGAAATATCCTCTAATTTACATTTATTAGAAAGTAATTCTTTTAAAAATTTCGCATATTTGGGCATTTACGAGATAGCCTTGCAAAAAGGAACATTAATATGAATTTGTTTAAATAATAAAATAAATTTTTCATATTGCGTGTCCTTACGCTCGTTATCTAATTTATGCGGATAAGGTAAGGCCTTGTTTAAAATAAATTTTTCATTTAAAATTCGTAAAGGTAACGTAGACGAAGAAGAGGGAAGAGGGGTCGGAGGTGAAATATGTACCTGTGGATCGATCTGTTTTGGATTGATCACCTCCTTTCTGCTATGGAGGGTTATAGCATTGGAGTTCTCCCGCGGATTGGCTTCGTGTTTCCCGGCAGTGCCCCGAGCAGGTGCTCGGACATCATCCTCGCCAGCTGTCCAACTGTTGTTCAAGTGTTTTTTGCGATCCGGTGAAGTTCCGGAAATTTGATTCATTGGACGCTATATATTTAGAAAAATTTTCCTCCATCGGGGAGGGTTTTGGAAGAGGAGTAGGAGGCAGAAATCCGGGCGCATAGGAAATAGGGGGACGCTGAGCATTGTTCGGGTTGCTCCAAGAAAAATTGGGGTGATTCCTCCAACCCGTATTATAGTTATTACTATAAGGGTTGTTGTTAGGGTTGAAGGAAGGACGACCCGCATTTTTTACGAAGTCCACAATCTCTTCAACCACGCAAACGTTAGGGTGAATAAAATAAGGCGGAGTGGAGGAGGCAGCAGACATTACCGCCACCTTCTTTGTTAACCTTTCAACATGAAGTGTTAAAAGAGCAGTGGCATCCACTTCAAAAAGGCCAACCACCGGCTTTGGGCGTCCCCGCAGGATGTTCCATTAAGAGGCATTCATAGCCATCTCTTCGAATAAAGGCTGGGCGGGCTCGGGAGTTTTGTTATTCAAGGTACCCCCGGCAGCCGCGTCAATCATTTGACGCGTCTAAAAATTAAGGACGTTGAAAATTTTTATTCGCAACCACGTTGGCAGTGCGTGGTGTGGGCACTGATGGAGGAACTCCTTAAACCATTCCCAAGTCTCATAAAGAGACTCAGGATCGTTTTGTACAAACGAAGAAATATCCGCCCGCAACTTTGCTGTTTTTGCGGGCGGAAAGTACTTCGTTAGGAACCGCTCTGTCAAATTAGCCCATGTGGTGATACATCCTCGCGGGAGGGAATTCAACCACACCTTCGCTTTGGACTTAAGGGAAAAAGGAAATAAGCGCAAGTGAATGGCATCATCAGTGATGCCATTAATCTTGAAGGTGTCGCATATTTCCAAAAAGTTGGACAATTGGACATTCGGGTCCTCATCCCGCAGTCCATTGAACTGCACGACGTTTTGGACCATTTGAATGACACTTGATTTTATTTCAAAATTATTATTCGCCGCCGTAGGGCGAATAATACTAGACCCAGTATCATCCAAATTCGGTCAGGCGTAATAATACATTGTTCGGTCGGCGGCCGCGTTCGGATTAGGGTCGGCCATTACGATGACAGAGGATTCGCCGATAGATTCTTCGGGATCTAAAGAGGCAATTCAGCTTTGAGATCGAATACGCACAAGGGAGTGTTCGATCTCAGGGTCGAAGTCAAAATCTTCAGACTCGGAGGGTTGTCCATGGGCCATACACCCTAAAAACAAATAAAATGAAAGAAACCTTTTTTTGTTTTTGTTTTGTTTTGATAATTTTTGTTTTTGATTTGGAAAATAAGTAAAATTAATAGACTCAGGAATTTGGAATAACAACTCAAAAAAGATTCCCCGGCAACAACGCCAAAAACTTGATAGCACGCGAACATACTCTTATTGTGGTTTGTTCGATGAGTCGATCGTCGCGAGCTTTCTAAGGTAGGCAAGTGCACCTTTCGCAAGTAGTACTCGATATTCGAGAGAATACCGAGGTCGTATTGTTCTCGGGTCGGTTTGATTATTCTTACTCCTCCAGGAGTACTATTATTTTACTGAAAGTAAGGCAGAGATTTTAATTAACTAAAGATGGAATAAATAAAAGAGCGAAAAATGATTTAGAAATATTCGATGAAGGGCTAACGCTCGGCACCGAATCAAATTAAGACTAAAATAATTTTTAATAATTAAAGGACTTAGTTTTCAAATTAATAAAAGGCAACTTGGCCGTAGAGGTTCCACAAATGTGAGCGCACTTATCTCTAGTAATATTGCTCACCTAAACGCTAAGACTATTCCACCGAACGTTAGTCCGACGAAGGATTCCTCTTAACGCCACTTTATGCTAATAACCCCGCTATTGGGTGGGGAACCCAATCTGGAAGAATTACGTTTGTCCTCTTTCGAGGGTATGCACGCAACTCTCTTTACCCAGGGGTGATCTGTCCATACGTATGGCCTCTCGGCTAGCTAGTGTATGGATAACGGAAATAGGGCCCACACATCGATTTGTGGTCCTACACGTCGTTAACCCGGGGTAAACCTTAAGTCCTAAAATTAAAGTGAAAATTAAGAACTTTAATTATTTCAAATCATTTTAAATGTCCCAATGCTCTTCGATGTCGAGGCTAATAGCGATTAGCCACACATCGATATGGGGACGACTTTATAATTTGATGAGGCACGAGTTCGTAATTAAGAGCTAAAGGGTTAAAAGAAAAAGACATGAAAATAACAAACATTTAGAAAGCTGAAAAAGTTAGCAAAAACGAGAACTCACACACACTTCAAATTATAAATAAACAAAAAGAACTAAGTTACAAAAAAATAAAAATTACAAATCCTACTCGAACGAGTAGGCGAGAAATAAGGGCGTGCCATTTAACTCTTAACGAGTAGGCGGAAAAGAAAAAAAAGAAAATTACAAGTCCTACTCAAACGAGTATGCGGAAAATAAAAGCACGCCATTTTACTCTTAACGAGTGGGCAGAAATAAACGTGCACACGCACACACTCTACACGAATTAAAAGAAAGCGATAAAACTATCTCGTACACACACACACTACATATTTGAAGAAAGCGATAAAATAAAGCATTAAAATTTATCTCCTACACACACTCTCTCTACATAATTGAAAAAAGCATAAAAGAAAGCATGAAAGTTTATCTCCTACACACACACACTCTACATAATTAAAGAATGCATTAAAAGTTATACTCATACACTCACACACACATCATGAAAATTAAAAAGAACAAAATGAAAACCTAACTCCTACACTCACACACACAAATTATAAACAAAATGAAAGTTACCTAAATATTAAAACATCTACTTTTTATACCTAGATTTTTCCAAATAACAAATAAAAAGAAAAAATTAAAAATAAAATGAACAAAAGTTTTTCAAAACAAATCAAAAACTAAAGCCTTTCAAAAATTAAAATAACAACTTTTCATTCTTAGGTTTTCATAAAAGTGATTAAAAAGTGAAAAGAAAATGAAAAGAACAAAAATGGTTTTACAATCCTAAAACAAAGTTAAGTAAAAAAAATCACTTTCAAGCATCTTTTATAAATTCATAAGAAGAAAATTTAAAAACTATAAAAAAGGAAATGGTGAGAAAGAGAAAATCTTAACATACATTTCATTTGGAGATAAAATTTATGACAAACCAAATATGAAGACAAGTTAAAAACATAGAAAATAAACATGTTACACTCATACACACACACACACACTTTTCATAAAAGAGCAGAACAAGGATATACAAAGGGATAAAAATGAGAAAGAAAGTGAGCACACAAGTTCATTCCAAGGTCATTTAAGAAGAGAAAAGCTAACATATTTTATTGATTAAAGGGAACTATTACAAAGCTAATACAAACATAAAGAAAAAGGAGGAGAAAGTTTTCCTTACATGGCAAAGGAATACACCAGGGCAGCCCACATAACACACTAAAGTGGCTCAAAAAAGAGAACCCTTGGACCTTACAGAAATGGGCTATTTATAGGGAAACAAAAATCAAAGTACACGCCCTCCGACACGGGCGTGTCGGTGGGGCGTGTCACTACTGTTTGCGATGTGATCCGGCGATTTGACTACATAGTTGACTTCGGGCTTCACACGAGGATGTCACGCCCCAGGTCACGGGCGTGACTCTGTGTAACGCCCCTAGCCGATCCAATGTGACAGCGTCACGGCTCCGCTCTAGGCGACGCTACCGGGCTGCAGCCCAAGCACCCCAACCCCTCTCCCTCCACAGGCGGGTTGTTGGTGGCCACAACCTCCCTTTGATGAGGTAAACTCGATAGTCAAGCCCGCACTACGGGGACTTCCCAGGAGGTCACCCATCCCAGTACTACTCCAGCCCGAGCACACTTAACTATGGAGTTCTTTCAACTCTCATCACCAATTGACCTGCAGCTCAATTGGTGATGAGAGTTGAAAGAACTCCATAGTTAAGCGTGCTCGGGCTGGAGTAGTACTGGGATGGGTGACCTCCTGGGAAGTCCCCGTAGTGCGGGCTTGACTATCGAGTTTACCTCATCAAAGGGAGGCTGTGGCCACCAACAACCCGCCTGTGGAGGGAGAGGGGTTGGGGACCCGGCCGGACCCACCGTTATATGTCATGTGACAGGTGGGGGCGTTACACTCTGGGCGTGTGGGGGAGGTAGATCCGACGCGGGTTGCGTAAAAAGTCGCCGACAGCGTCTTGTCGGCCAGGTGTAGTACACTTGTTGGTCACGCCCGTGTCTCTGTCTACATGGGGTGTGTCGGCTTGGTCTCGAAGAATGTCGAGAGCATTGTGTCGAGAGCCTTTGTAGCATGAAAATGTCGAGAGCAAGTGACACGGGCGTGTCTATTTGGCTGATACGGGCGTGTCGGGTTGGTCGACAATCGTCGAGCGAAATTCGTTCGAGCTTGAGTGTCACAGGCTGGGGTCACGAGGCGTGTCGGGTGACACAGGCGTGACCCCGGGCGTGTCAAACGTTTTTATCAAATTCTTCTGATTCCACGGGAAATGAAATGTCACGGCCTGGTCACGGGAGTGACCAAAAGTACACGGCATGTCAGGTCATGTTTTTGACTTTTTCCTGAAAAATTTCAAAAAAAACAAAATTAAGCTAAGTTAGGTAAATATTTACAAAAAAAAAACATATTTATAAATAAAACTAACTAAAAAAAGCAAACTAAACTAAAATATCATAATAAAAACATAGAAAAAATGCGTATAATTATAACTTATCAAGAAGGCTAGGGTTTTCACCCATTTTTATAGTGAGAAATTAGGGTAACCGCCACGCAACGTGTCGGCCTGACATTGGTCCGCCAAACATTGCTTTAAATGAGTCATTTTGAAAAGACGCTGCCCATTTATGTTGATTTGGCGCAATTCTAGAAAAATCTAGGAAAACATGGTCGAAAATTTGCCAAGGTAGAACTATGGCGTTCAATGAATTCTGCTAGACTTTCATCGAGCTCTGCTAGACATTTTGTCGAGCTTTGCTCGACGATTCGTCTAACTCTGCTTAAAATTTTGGCAGAACTCTGCTCGACGTTTCATCAAGCTCTGCTAGACGATTTTCGCCGAGCTCTGGTCACTACCCTTATCACGGGTGGTCTTGGATCAGGCACAAGCAGGTAGTGACACGCCCGTGTCACTACACGTGTCCTTCTCTGAAAAAATCACAAAGATTGTGTAAAATTTACAAGAGTATCACACGGCTAGAGATATGTCTGTGTCACTTCCTATATCCTTCTCTATGTTCAACAAAGTTACCTCAACTATTGCCGGAAATATTCTAAGTCATATGGCGTCGAGAGCGTTGAGTCCACTCAACACGCTCCATGCCTCAACCCAGCCAGAATAAATTCTAAGTCATATGGCATCTAGAGCATTGAGTCCACTCAACACACTCCATGCCTCAACCCAGCCAGAATAATTTCTAAGTCTTATGTAGTCGAGAGCGTTGAGTCCGCTCTATTCTGTCAACGACTCAACCCGGCTAGAATAAATTCTAAGTTATATGGCATCGAGAGCATTGAGTACACTCAACTCTCTCAATGCCTCAACCCGGCCAGAATAAACTCTAAGTTATATGGCATCGAGCGTCGAGAGCATTGAGTCCACTCAACGCTCTCAACGCCTTAACCATCGAAACATAAACTAAGTTAAATGGCATCGAGTGCATTGAGTCCACTCAACGCTCACGTCGCCTAACCCGCCATGATTTCAAAGTCAAATGGCATCGAGTGCATTGAGTCCACTCAATGCTCTCGATGTATATCCCGCAAAAATTTCTAAGTTAATTGGAGTCAAGACCGTTGAGTCCACTCAACTCTCTCCACGCGTTAGCCCCCCCCCCCCCCCAAAAAAAAAAAAAATTTCTAAGTTAGATGGCAACGATTGCGTTCAGTCCACTCAATGTACTCGACGCCCCCAAACCTGAGTCAATCTTCTTGACTTAGAATACATGCGAGGGGTCTGGAATGAAATGGGACGTTACAAATCCTATAAATAAAATATAAGATTTCATCCCCAAAATCAGGCTAAGGATGTGGGAGAGAAAAACATGAAAGGAAATAAAATATGTTTTAAAAATTTACCTTGAGGAAACAACTACAGGTAGTGCTTCTGCATCAAGTCCACCGGCTCCCAAGTAAATTCTTCTTTCCCATGATTTGACCACAGCACCTTTACTAAAGGAACACTTTTGCATCGTAAACTCCTTGTTTCGGTGTCCACTATCCACATCGGCTCTAGTCGCACAGATTTATCGGTCACTACTGCTCCATCAGTGTTGGGGATATATTGATCGGGCCACAACAGCGCCTTCCTAAGTGTCTACACATGGAATACATCATGAAGGTTTTCCAGCTCTGGAGGCAACTGTTGGGTTTCTCTATGGGGGTGGCACAACGCTTGTGCGCGCAGCGGAATAATAAATACATCAAGGAAAACCCAAAGAGATGTGGATCGGGCCATGAATGTTGAATCAAGAAGTTAGTAAAACTAGGCAAAAATTACCTCGGTGGCGTTGAGTCACAACTCAACGGAGATGCTCCAAACTTTATCTTCTTGCTAGTGGCGAGTTCTACGTGGAATAGTGTCCACGTTTCTGCAGAAGTCCACACGAGCGGGAGAACGCCGATCTATCTGTTGCACGGATTATCGGGAAGGAGAAGACCGCACCTTTGCTTTCCCACGGACTGCTAGGTCCGTGCCAGGGAATGCAGCACCAGTGACAGTCGCCGGAGTAGAGGGGGTCAACGGAGCGAACGCGGCGGCGGAACTCTTCCGGCGGCGGGATCGGGATCGGCGGAGCGAACGGCGGAACCCTTTCCGTCGCGGGTTTCGATCTGCTACAGGAGAAAATCGCGTGCTCAAAGCTTAAGTCCCGATAAACCCTAAGTGTCCTATTTATACCAAAGGTATAAATAAACCTAGGTTTATCGCTATCCGCAGACCACCCGAAAATAGGGTTCAGAATCGGCGAGTATCAATCGGTGAGAATCGGCGACAATCGGCGAGAATCACTGAGCAGGTTCGGCGAGAAGCAGTCGACGAGTATCATACATGATCGGCGAGAATCAGAGTACAATACTCGACGATTCTCGTCGATCGTCGAGCCGTGCTCGACGGTTCACAATGATACTCGACGATCGTCAAGCCGCGGTCGACGACAATTGTCAAGGTAGTCGATCGTCGAGAATCAACAATTGATTCTCGACGATTCTCGTCGATCGGCGAGAATCAGGGAGACGATTCTCGCCGATCGGCGGGAATCAGAAGACGATTATCGACTAATGTCATTGACCCTCGGACGACAAACCTAACCAGCCCTTCAAGGCAACATTTGCCCAACCCGATGATTCTTTAAGGCAACACTTTGCCCACAACCCCATTCAGGTCGGTGGTTGGTAACCTTTACCAACACAGTCAGTCATCCAACTTCTCCACAGCTCTTATATGCGACCCTGCAGGCTCATATTGCGTTGGCAGTGAGACTACATGTTTGACCACTTCCAGATCATCATGGTAACTCCAACAGACTCCCACTTGATCTCGAAAGTATCAAACCAAAAACCTCACAAACAATGAGCGGCATCTAGCAATGCATCATTGCTCCCCAAGCAATAAGAGTTTATAACTCATATGCCTTTATGACCAATGTATCAGCGTTGTCTTTGTCCCTTTGTCCCTTACATCCAGAAAGAACTAGAGGCATGGACCGTGTCACCCTCGTAATAGCTCAATCCTAGTTTCTTGATCCAGGACGGACTTCCTGAGAATGGTGAGTCCAATATCACATATTGACTCAACCAAGCATGGCCATGCATTTCTCAGTCCAGTTCCATCAAGGGGCCCATGGATGCAACTCCTGTCATACAGGAGGACAAATTTCATATCTGCTCACACACAAACACCCAAATGATTCGTAACATGCCCAACAACCACCCTTATCATCAACCTTTCTTAAGGAAGACTTTAGATGGCATCAAAGCACGCTCTTCCTCATTTGATGAATGCTGTGATTTCAGGTCAAAGAACCACAACACCATTGTCAATTGAGACCTACTCGTGACACTATTGGATGACAATCCACAGAGTAGTCTCAGATTGGGTCTGTCCAGTACAACTTGTTCACTAACAAGTACCCACGTGATGACTTGATATAACAATATCATGACCTGTGAGAACCAGTCATCAGTCAACACACGTGCTAGTCTTCATGTATCATCATCACCCTTAGCTTCTATGATGATACTCGACCAGGGACCTTAAGAATGAAGCTTCAAATAAATCATAGGCTCTCACATTCAAGTCACGTACTTGATGTCCTATGGAAGCGAACATTCTAAGGGTGTCTATTATGTTAACATTTAACTATCATATGTAGAAAAACTCATAATAAAAGAATTTGCCATTAATTATGAAAGATAAACTAGGTACACAGTTCATCAAATGAACAAACAGCCAACAAAATACATATTTACATGCAATCCACAAGATCCTCTCTAGAGTTGATCGTTTAGGTATCGTATACCCATCGATCTAGTATGACCATCATGCTTTCTCTGCGCGAGAGGCTTTGTCAGCGGATCCCCAATATTTTCCTCAGTCGGCACTCTACAAATGTTTACATCTCCTCGTTCGACAATCTCACGAATAAGATGAAACCGCCAGAGTATGTGCTTGGAGCGCTGATGAGATCTAGGTTCCTTAGATTGTGCAATTGCACCATTGTTATCACAGTAGAGAACTACGGGACCAACAATGCTAGGAACTACATCAAGCTCGCCGATGAATTTCCTAATCCATACAGCCTCCTTCGCCGCATTAGCTGCTGCGATATACTCGGCCTCAGTTGTAGAATCAGCAACTGTCTCTTGCTTGGAACTCTTCCAGCTTACAGCTCCTCCATTCAGGCAAAACACAAAACCTGACTGAGACTTGGAGTCGTCTCTATCAGTTTGGAAGCTAGCATCCGTGTAACCGCTTACAACGAGCTCTTCCTCTCCACCATACACCAAGAACACGTCCTTAGTCCTTCTCAAGTACTTCAGGACATTCTTGACTGCAATCCAGTGACACTCACCGGGGTCTGACTGATACCTGCTAGTCATGCTCAAAGCAAAGGAGACATCGGGTCGAGTACATAACATCGCGTACATGATTAATCCAATTGCCGAAGCATATGGAATCAACTTCATGCGGTCCTTGTCTTCACAAGACTTTGGACACTGGTCCTTAGAGAGATTCACACCATGAGACATGGGCAAAAATCCTTTCTTGGACTCAAGCATGTTGAACCGCTTCAACACCTTTTCGATGTACGTACTCTGGGTCAAACCCAGCAACTTCTTCGATCTATCTCTATAGATCTTAATACCAAGTATATAAGTCGCTTCACCCAAATCCTTCATTGAAAAGTAGTTCCCTAGGTTGTTCTTAACAACTTTCAGGGTAGGAATATCATTCTCAATCAACAGTATGTCATCTACATACAATATCAGGAAGACAACAATGCTCCCACTGATTCGCTTGTAAACACAAGGCTCATCTTCATTCTTGATGAAACCAAACTCTTTGATTTTCTCATCAAAACGAAGATTCCAACTTCGAGAGGCCTGTTTCAGTCCATAAATGGACTTATTCAGCTTGCATATTTTAGTGGCTTCATCTGGGGATACAAAACCCTCGGGTTGTGTCATATACACTTCCTCAAGGAGGTTTCCATTAAGGAAAGCCGTTTTGACATCCATCTGCCAGATCTCGTAGTCATAATACGCAGCAATAACAAGCAATATCCTTATGGACTTAACCATGGCAACAGGGGAAAAGGTCTCATCATAGTCAATACCATGAATTTGCTTGAAACCTTTAGCCACCAGTCGCCCTTTGAATGTCTGTACATTCCCATCCATGTCGGTCTTCTTCTTGAAGACCCACTTGCACCCTATGGGTCGTACCCCTTCAGGTGGTTCCACAAAGTTCCAAACTTGGTTTGCATACATGGAGTCCATTTCAGATTTCATAGCCTCAAGCCATTTGTCAGAGTCTGGTCTATTCATAGCCTCTTGGTAGGTTGCTGGTTCATCATCATGATCCATAAGCAACACATTACCTATTTAGACACGAGAAATCCATATCTCTCAGGCTCAAACCTCGGTCTACCAGATCTACGTAGGACTTGTGTTCCCTGATCAGGTTCTCTAGCTACAACATCTTGTAGTCCTGTCTCAGGATCCAATTCCGGTTCATTCACTACATGTGGCCCTTGAACTTCTTCAAGCTCTACCCTTTCAGTCTTTCTTGATAAGAACTCTTTCTCCAAGAAGACACTAGTCCTTGCGACAAACACTTTGCCCTCAGACGGTAGGTAAAAGCAATACCCTTTCGTTTCCTTAGGATATCCCACCAGATAACACTTATCCGATTTGGGTTCCAGCTTGTAAGGCATTTGACGTCTCACGTATGCCTCACAGCCCCAAATTTTAATGAACGACATACAAGGACGCTTCCCAGTCCATATCTCATATGGTGTCTTCAGAACCGTTTTCGTTGGAGCGCGATTCAATGTCATTGCAGCAGTCTCTAAAGCAAAACCCCAAAAGGAAACATGCAAGTCTGCATGACTCATCATCGAACGTACCATGTCTAACAGAGTATGATTTCTCCTCTCAGACACACCATTATGTTGTGGTGTTCTAGGTGGAGTGAGCTGTGATATAATACCACACTCTTTCAGATGATCACGAAACTAATGACTCAGGTATTCGCCACCTCGATCAGATCGGAGTGCTTTAACCCTTTTACCCAACTGGTTTTCTACTTCATTCTTGAACTCTTTGAACTTTTCAAAGATCTCGGATTTGCACTTCATAAGATACACATATCCGTATCTACTGAAGTCATCAGTAAATGTAACAAAGTAGAAATACCCACCTCTAGCCATGGAACTCATGGGTCCGCATACATCACTATGTACAACACCCAAGAGATCCTCAGCCCTCTCAATATAACCAGTGAAAGGAGCTTTAGTCATCTTGCCTAACAAACAAGACTCGCATCGCTCAAATGATTCATAATCAAATGAGTCCAAAAGTCCATCTCTATGGAGCTTGGATATGCGCTTCTCGTTGATATGGCCCAAACGACAATACCAGAGAAACGTAGGGTTCGAGTCATTTGTTCTTAGTCTTTTATTATTTTCTACATTACAGATCAGATGGTCCAAGTTCAAAACATAAAGACCATTAAACAATTGGGCTACAGCATAACAAACATCATTCTTAAATATAGAACAACAATTGTTCTTAATTATAAAAGAAAATCCAATCATGTCCAAACATGAAATAGATATAATGTTTCTAGTTATGGCCGGAACAAAATAACAGTTATCTAGTTCTATTACAAGCCCACTGGGCAAAGAAAGACGATAAACCCCTACGGCTACAGCAGCAACTCTTGCTCCATTGCCAATGCGGAGGTCCACCTCCCCTTTACTCAGCAATCTTCTCCTTCCCAGTTCCTGCACATTTGTACAAATGTGAGAAGCACATCCCCCTTCCTTCACCGTGCTCTTCTTCTTCATCAGTGTTGAAGACTTGGGCTCAAGATGTGACTTAGGTCCTACCTTCGTCTTCTTAGAGCCCTTGGCTTTGCCCTTGCCTTTATGTACCATCAGTATGGGGCTGGCAGGCTTGGCCTTCTTCATGTTGATTTCGGCAGTTCTCAACATGCCTAGGAGTTCGGGCAGTGTCTTGTCTATCTCATTCATGTTATAGTTCAAGACGAACTGCTCATAACTGTCCGGCAACGATTGCAGGATCAGATCAGTGGCCAACTCTTGACCAAGAGGAAAACCCAGCCTTTCAAGGTTCTCTATATACCCAATCATCTTGAGTACGTGAGTCCCTACTGAGTCTCGAAATCCCTTCTTGCACTGAAACAACGCTTTTGTGATGTCGAACCTCTCTTGACGAGCCTGCCCTTGAAACATTTTCTTGAGATGCTCGTCAATCTCCTTGCACCCCATGTTCTCATGTTGCTTCTGAAGCTCAGAGTTCATAGTGGCAAGCATAAGGCATTCGACATCCAAAGCATCGTCAGTATACTTCTTATAAGTATCTTTCTCAGCACGGGAAGAGTTCCCGGTCGGCACCTCGGGGGTTTCTTCTTCCAAGACATAGAGCTTTCGCTCTTGCCTGAGAACAATTCTCAGGTTCCGATACCAGTCCATATAGTTTGTCCCGCTGAGCTTATCCTTCTCAAGGATGGCTCTCAGAGACAGCGTGGAGTGTGAAACACTTGCCATGGAATTCTACAAGAATTTATTCAGAATAAAATCAGTACCTAAATTTCAATTACAATTTATTCTAATTAGGACTTCAATTAAAAATACTCCCACTATTTTATTCGAAATGATAGCCCTCACTAACAATTCAGAGAGTTCATGCGAGCTACTCTCTTAGTGGACAAGATCCGTATTTCACCAACACAATGAGTCCGCTTTGGCGTTCCTCTCACGATGCGGTTATTTAGGTAGGCAACGCTTGCCAATTGCATCCTCATGCAATTCTTGTATGGTTGGTGAATAACTCCTTATTCGCATCCATCATATGGTGCATGCCAACCCTATGCCTCTAGGCACTCAACCTTTGAGGTCACCTAGTTAAGCTGGACCCGATGTCGACAGTGGGATATCACAATTATCCGCTCGCACCCTTACCAAGATAGATTAATGCACCTTGCTTTGGCAAGCCCACACTTCATCGATCGAGGCAGGAAGAGTGTCATCCATCGGAAGGCATCCGAACACTTAATATTTGATGAAGGGATTTTAATTTTAGGTTAACAGTTAACCACGATCAACATTTGATCTATGTGCACATCCTTACACCATCAACAATTTGATAGAAGGAAGGGCTAAATCTGAACATCCAGAAATTTCCAAATCCTCAGATTTACATGCATTGGACAGAAGGCAAAGACAACTCAACTTAAGCAGTAGACAAGCTCATCTCTCTACGTTGGATTTAAAATCCAAAACATACTCGAGGGATGGTTACTGCTAAGGAGACAACAATTTCTAACACTTAGAAATTCCACCGAAATTCCAATCGTTCTTGGCGAAGTGCCAAGACTAAATCTAAACATTTAGAACGCTTCTAAATCTCTAGGTTTACACGCACTGGAATGACCAAACTTCCCATCCATGTCGGTCTTCTTCTTGAAGACCCACTTGCACCCTATGGGTCGTACCCCTTCAGGTGGTTCCACAAAGTTCCAAACTTGGTTTGCATACATGGAGTCCATTTCAGATTTCATAGCCTCAAGCCATTTGTCGGAGTCTGGTCTATTCATAGCCTCTTGGTAGGTTGCTGGTTCATCATCATGATCCATAAGCAACACATTACCTATTTGAGACACGAGAAATCCATATCTCTCAGGCTCAAACCTCGGTCTACCAGATCTACGTAGGACTTGTGTTCCCTGATCAGGTTCTCTAGCTACAACATCTTGTAGTCCTGTCTCAGGATCCAATTCCGGTTCATTCACTACATGTGGCCCTTGAACTTCTTCAAGCTCTACCCTTTCAGTCTTTCTTGATAAGAACTCTTTCTCCAAGAAGACACTAGTCCTTGCGACAAACACTTTGCCCTCAGACGGTAGGTAAAAGCAATACCCTTTCGTTTCCTTAGGATATCCCACCAGATAACACTTATCCGATTTGGGTTCCAGCTTGTAAGGCATTTGACGTCTCACGTATGCCTCACAGCCCCAAATTTTAATGAACGACATACAAGGATGCTTCCCAGTCCATATCTCATATGGTGTCTTCAGAACCGTTTTCGTTGGAGCGCGATTCAATGTCATTGCAGCAGTCTCTAAAGCAAAACCCCAAAAGGAAACATGCAAGTCTGCATGACTCATCATCGAACGTACCATGTCTAACAGAGTATGATTTCTCCTCTCAGACACACCATTATGTTGTGGTGTTCTAGGTGGAGTGAGCTGTGATATAATACCACACTCTTTCAGATGATCACGAAACTAATGACTCAGGTATTCGCCACCTCGATCAGATCGGAGTGCTTTAACCCTTTTACCCAACTGGTTTTCTACTTCATTCTTGAACTCTTTGAACTTTTCAAAGGTCTCGGATTTGCACTTCATAAGATACACATATCCGTATCTACTGAAGTCATCAGTAAATGTAACAAAGTAGAAATACCCACCTCTAGCCATGGAACTCATGGGTCCGCATACATCACTATGTACAACACCCAAGAGATCCTCAGCCCTCTCAATATAACCAGTGAAAGGAGCTTTAGTCATCTTGCCTAACAAACAAGACTCGCATCGCTCAAATGATTCATAATCAAATGAGTCCAAAAGTCCATCTCTATGGAGCTTGGATATGCGCTTCTCGTTGATATGGCCCAAACGACAATACCAGAGAAACGTAGGGTTCGAGTCATTTGTTCTTAGTCTTTTATTATTTTCTACATTACAGATCAGATGGTCCAAGTTCAAAACATAAAGACCATTAAACAATTGGGCTACAGCATAACAAACATCATTCTTAAATATAGAACAACAATTGTTCTTAATTATAAAAGAAAATCCAATCATGTCCAAACATGAAATAGATATAATGTTTCTAGTTATGGCCGGAACAAAATAACAGTTATCTAGTTCTATTACAAGCCCACTGGGCAAAGAAAGACGATAAACCCCTACGGCTACAGCAGCAACTCTTGCTCCATTGCCAATGCGGAGGTCCACCTCCCCTTTACTCAGCAATCTTCTCCTTCCCAGTTCCTGCACATTTGTACAAATGTGAGAAGCACATCCCCCTTCCTTCACCGTGCTCTTCTTCTTCATCAGTGTTGAAGACTTGGGCTCAAGATGTGACTTAGGTCCTACCTTCGTCTTCTTAGAGCCCTTGGCTTTGCCCTTGCCTTTATGTACCATCAGTATGGGGCTGGCAGGCTTGGCCTTCTTCATGTTGATTTCGGCAGTTCTCAACATGCCTAGGAGTTCGGGCAGTGTCTTGTCTATCTCATTCATGTTATAGTTCAAGACGAACTGCTCATAACTGTCCGGCAACGATTGCAGGATCAGATCAGTGGCCAACTCTTGACCAAGAGGAAAACCCAGCCTTTCAAGGTTCTCTATATACCCAATCATCTTGAGTACGTGAGTCCCTACTGAGTCTCGAAATCCCATCTTGCACTGAAACAACGCTTTTGTGATGTCGAACCTCTCTTGACGAGCCTGCCCTTGAAACATTTTCTTGAGATGCTCGTCAATCTCCTTGCACCCCATGTTCTCATGTTGCTTCTGAAGCTCAGAGTTCATAGTGGCAAGCATAAGGCATTCGACATCCAAAGCATCGTCAGTATACTTCTTATAAGTATCTTTCTCAGCACGGGAAGAGTTCCCGGTCGGCACCTCGGGGGTTTCTTCTTCCAAGACATAGAGCTTTCGCTCTTGCCTGAGAACAATTCTCAGGTTCCGATACCAGTCCATATAGTTTGTCCCGCTGAGCTTATCCTTCTCAAGGATGGCTCTCAGAGACAGCGTGGAGTGTGAAACACTTGCCATGGAATTCTACAAGAATTTATTCAGAATAAAATCAGTACCTAAATTTCAATTACAATTTATTCTAATTAGGACTTCAATTAAAAATACTCCCACTATTTTATTCGAAATGATAGCCCTCACTAACAATTCAGAGAGTTCATGCGAGCTACTCTCTTAGTGGACAAGATCCGTATTTCACCAACACAATGAGTCCGCTTTGGCGTTCCTCTCACGATGCGGTTATTTAGGTAGGCAACGCTTGCCAATTGCATCCTCATGCAATTCTTGTATGGTTGGTGAATAACTCCTTATTCGCATCCATCATATGGTGCATGCCAACCCTATGCCTCTAGGCACTCAACCTTTGAGGTCACCTAGTTAAGCTGGACCCGATGTCGACAGTGGGATATCACAATTATCCGCTCGCACCCTTACCAAGATAGATTAATGCACCTTGCTTTGGCAAGCCCACACTTCATCGATCGAGGCAGGAAGAGTGTCATCCATCGGAAGGCATCCGAACACTTAATATTTGATGAAGGGATTTTAATTTTAGGTTAACAGTTAACCACGATCAACATTTGATCTATGTGCACATCCTTACACCATCAACAATTTGATAGAAGGAAGGGCTAAATCTGAACATCCAGAAATTTCCAAATCCTCAGATTTACATGCATTGGACAGAAGGCAAAGACAACTCAACTTAAGCAGTAGACAAGCTCATCTCTCTACGTTGGATTTAAAATCCAAAACATACTCGAGGGATGGTTACTGCTAAGGAGACAACAATTTCTAACACTTAGAAATTCCACCGAAATTCCAATCGTTCTTGGCGAAGTGCCAAGACTAAATCTAGACATTTAGAACGCTTCTAAATCTCTAGGTTTACACGCACTGGAATGACCAAACTTCCAAAACAACAGTCATGGCCGCAACCTCCCTCTGATACCACTGTTGGGTTTCTCTATGGGGGTGGCACAACGCTTGTGCGCGCAGCGGAATAATAAATACATCAAGGAAAACCCAAAGAGATGTGGATCGGGCCATGAATGTTGAATCAAGAAGTTAGTAAAACTAGGCAAAAATTACCTCGATGGCATTGAGTCACAACTCAACGGAGATGCTCCAAACTTTATCTTCTTGCTAGTGGCGAGTTCTACGTGGAATAGTGTCCACGTTTCTGCAGAAGTCCACACGAGCGGGAGAATGCCGATCTATCCGTCGCACGGATTATCGGGAAGGATAAGACCGCACCTTTGCTTTCCCAAGGACTGCTAGGTCCGCGCCAGGGAATGCAGCACCAGCGACAGTCGCCGGAGTAGAGGGGGTCAACGGAGCGAACGCGGCGGCGGAACTCTTCCGGCGGCGGGATCGGGATCGGCGGAGCGAACGGCGGAACCCTTTCCGTCGCGGGTTTCGATCTGCTACAGGAGAAAATCGCGTGCTCAAAGCTTAAGTCCCGATAAACCCTAAGTGTCCTATTTATACCAAAGGTATAAATAAACCTAGGTTTATCGCTATCCGCAGACCACCCGAAAATAGGGTTCAGAATCGGCGAGTATCAATCGGTGAGAATCGGCGACAATCGGTGAGAATCACTGAGCAGGTTCGGTGAGAAGCAGTCGACGAGTATCATACAGGATCGGCGAGAATCAGAGTACAATACTCGACGATTCTCGCCGATCGTCGAGCCGCGCTCGACGGTTCACAATGATACTCGACGATCGTCGAGCCGCGGTCGACGACAATTGTCAAGGTAGTCGATCGTCGAGAATCAACAATTGATTCTCGACGATTCTCGTCGATCGGCGAGAATCAGGGAGACGATTCTCGCCGATCGGCGGGAATCAGAAGACGATTCTCGACTAATGTCATTGACCCTCAGACGACAAACCTAACCAGCCCTTCAAGGCAACATTTGCCCAACCCGATGATTCTTTAAGGCAACACTTTGCCCACAACCCCATTCAGGTCGGTGGTTGGTAACCTTTACCAACACAGTCAGTCATCCAACTTCTCCACAGCTCTTATGTGCGACCCTGCAGGCTCATATTGCGTTGGCAGTGAGACTACATGTTTGACCACTTCCAGATCATCATGGTAACTCCAACAGCAACTCCAACCGATAGGCCAAAGTGCCAATAATTTCCAATACAGTGTATGCACCAATGTAACTTGTACTGAGCTTCTTCACACCACGTACCTATGACACTCCATGCATCAGCCTGATCTTTAGGAACACTTTGTCACCCACTTTAAATTCCACCATCTGGTGTTTTGCATTATAATATTTAGCATTCCGACTTTGATCCACAGGCATGCGGTCCAGTATTAATCTAACAACTTCATCAATATCATCAACATACTCAATTCCTAAAACCTTTTGGTATTCATCTTGCACCCAAGACAAGGGGTTTCTACACCGTCTTCAGTAAAGGGCTTCATGGGGTGCATCCCGATACTGGATTGGTGACTGTTGTTGTATGAGAATTCTACTAGGGGTAAGAGCCTTTCCCGCGGCTCTCCTCTATCCAACACACACAACCTCAATAGATCTTCTAAATTCTGATGGTCCTATCAGACTTCCCGTCCATCTGAGGATTAAATGATGTACTAAATGTAAGGTGCGAGACCAAATACGCCTGTACAACCTTCCATTCTTTAGACGTAAAACGACCATCCCGGTCAGAAATAATTGTCTTTGGCATGCCATGGTACCGTACAAACTGCTCCACAAAGAGGCGTACCAAAACATCCACATGAGCTTATTTCTTCATAGGAGTAAACCTGGATAATTTTGTCAGGCATTCAACGATTACCCAAACCGAATCATTCCCTGAGCATGAGCGAGGCAATCTGTGAATGAAGTCCATGGAGACATCCTCGAACTTCCACTCGGCGATGGGTGATGACTCTAATAATCCACTAGGGCTCTTGCATTCCTCCTTCACCCTTCGACAGGCCTCGCAGTGCATAATAAAATAACTGACATCCCTCTTCATTCCTGGCCAACACATGTTCTTCCGTAATTCAGCGTACATCTTGGTAATCCCAGGATGCACTGAATACTGAGATCAATGTGCCTCTCTCAAGATATCTTCCCGAATTTTGCCTCCTTTGGGAATGTAAAGTCGGCCACAGATATGAACGAGGCCATCTTTTAGGGAATACTCGTCAGTAGTCCCATCTTCAATTGACTTAATCACCAGGGCCAAAGTAGCATCCTTTCCTTGTTATTCCCGGATTCGGTCCTGGATATCACACACTATGCTCATCGCAGTCAAGTACTCATAACACCCTTCCAAATTGTCTTTATATACCAGGGTAATCTCCATTTCTTCGAGCATCGAAGCTAATTTCATACTCATCAATCAGGACTCAGGGCTTGATCCTGTTACCTTTTTGCTCAAAGCATCAGCCACGGAATTTGCTTTTCCGGTGTGGTAGTTCAAAGTAAATTCATAATCACATAAAAATTCTAACCATCGCTGCTATCTCAAATTCAATTCCTTCTGAGTATGTATGTAATTTAGATTCTTGTGGTCCGAAAAGATTTCACAGTGGACGCCATATAGATAGTGTCTCCAAACCTTCAAGGCGAATACCACTGCTCCCAATTCTAGATCATGCATTGGATAGTTGACCACATGCTTCTTTAGCTGCCTCGAAGCATAAGCAATCACATGCCCGCGCTGCATTAGTACAACTCTCATCCCTTGATACGACGCATCAGTGTAGACTTGAAATCCTTCCATCCCAAATGGAAGGACTAGGATGAGTGCGGTAGTAAGTCTATCCTTCAGTTCTTGAAACACAGCTTCACACAGTGGTGTCCACTTGTAAGGCAAACCTTTCTTTGTCAGAGTTGTAAGTGGGAGGGCAATCTTTGAGAATCCTTTTACAAACATGCAATAATACCTGGCAAGTCAAAGTAAACTCCAAACATTGACCGCTGACTTCATGGGGGACCATTCATTTATGGTACGCACTGAACCCAGATGCACATCTAATCCAGCCCCACTGATCACTTGGCCCAAGAAGGTAACTTCTTGGAGCTAGAATTCACACTTGCTGAACTTGGCAAACAAGACATGTTCTTTTAACTTCTTCAGCACCAAGGTTAGAGGTTCGACATGCACCTCCTCTGTCTTCGTGTAGACCAAAATGTCATCGATGAAGACGATGATGAAGATGCCTAGATAAGGCTTGTTGGGTACATTGGAATGAATGTACCTGATTTGAAGAAGCCTCACCCTACTCAATGATATACATCAAAATGTATTTAATGTGTTTTGAGTTGAGTTGTGCAGGTCAAGTATTTACAGGGAAAGCTGAAAAGTTTCTCAGTCCATGTGTCGACACCAAGAAGGAAAGTGTCGACACTTAAGAAGACTTGTGTCGACACCCAGACAAGCAGTGTCGACACTTGGAGTAATTGTGTCGACACCAGGGATACAGAGTCGACACCAGAAGGAAAGTGTCGACACATACAGGTTGTGTCGACACTCAATGAAGAAAAGTCTAGTGAAGCTGTGTCGACACTTAGAAGCAGTGTCGACACCCAGAGGAACTTTGTCTACATCAGAAAGTGTCGACACCTGGAGGCTGTGTCGACACTCAGCAAATTTCAACAGAGTCTTAAGTATAAGTGTTGACAAAATAAAGAATGTGTCGACACACAGCAGAAGACTCAACACATGAAGAAAGTGTCGACATAATGAAGAATGTGTCGACACACAGCAGAAGACTCAACACATGAAGAAAGTGTCGACACTAGGAGGCTGTGTCGACACTCAACAAAGTTCAACAAATTCTAAGTACAAGTGTCGACACAAAGATGTGTCGACATTCAGCAAAAGTCTCAACATAAGAAGAATGTGTCGACACAAGGAGAAGTGTCGACACTCAGCAAGTATCAATACAGAAGGTATGTGTCGACACCAAGAAGATGTGTCGACACTGAACAAGATCAACACAAGAAGATGTGTTGACACAAAGGAGTTGTGTCGACACTTACAAGAACTCAACTAAGTACTGAAGAACATGGAGTTGTGTCGACACACAATATCGGTGTCGACACATGATGAAGAAGCAGTGTCGAGAAGTAAATTCTACAACACAAGGAGTTGGGTCGACACCTTGAAGGCTAGTGTCGACACTTAGTCTACTTGTGTCGACACTTAGTCTATAAGTGTCGACACTTAAAGACAGACTGTCTCGACACTTTCAGACAGTTACAGATATTTCAAGAAGTGACTAGATGACTTGACAGCTGCCATTCCAGCCGGTCTACTGCAACTGTCAGAGTTGTCAGAAATCTATTAGGAACCGGATCAGCCGGTCACCATGAAGAAGGCCTATATATAGGCGTACTCTGTCAACAGAAAGAGATGATCAAATAATTTAAAAAGAGAAGAAGATCTAGCAATTCATTGAAGATTCAATTCAAGTGAAGATCTAAGTAGTTGGAGAGAGAGAGCTCCTTCCAAGAAGATAGCTGTTGGAACCAGGCTGTGAAGAAAGTTTCAGACCTAGTTCTGATTCTTAAGTTGCAGTGATTCAAGATCAGCTGCAGAGAGTATCAACCCTATTGTGTTCTACATTCAAGAAGCTTTGAAGAAAGTCAAGTGAGGTTGATCTCAGCAGAATTCATTCAAGAACTCATCAAGAAACCTATCAACTCTTCTCTCTTATTCTGAGTTGTAGGTATATACATTGTATTCATAATTTCTTGTAGGATCCTTAGGGATCTGAGTTGTAAGCCTGCAATTATAAAGGCTGAGTGTTAGGGCTTGTGTGCCTGAGTGTAGGAGATTCATATCTCTGAGTGTAGGCCTTGTGGGTGAGTGTAGGTCTTTGTGAAGACTGAGTGGTAGGGCTGTTGAGCCTGAGTTGTAGGAGTGGGATCACTCTGAGCTGTAGGAACCTGTTTGGGGTTCTGAGTGTAAGATCTGAGAATCTGAGGAATTATGGAGGAGTTTGGCCGAATCTAGTACACTACTAGATAGGCGAAGGGGGAAAGTGGATGTACCCAAACCTTGGGGAACCACTATAAATCTGTGTGCATGCTTTATTCTGTGATTGCTGATTGATTGCTGTGAAGAAGTAGTTATAAATCTGCGATATAATCTGCCTAAAAGTTTAAAAAGATTTAGTCACCTATTCACCCCCCCCCCCCTCTAGGTGATTAGGCACAATTTCTTTCAAGTGGTATTAAAGCGAGGTTACTCAAAAAGGACATAACTGTCTGAGTAGATCCAGTTGGCAGATTCAATCAAGTGCAGAATAAAGAAAATCAAGAAAATGGGTTCAACAGAGAATCACAAAGAACTTGGATCCATGAAGTTTCCAATATGTAGAAAGGAGATCTTTGGCATGTGGAAAGAAAGGGTAAGACTATTTATGAAAGCCTCAGACCCTAGAATCTATATCACAGTTAAAGAAGGGTCATATGTGCCTATGAAAGTATCAGTCCTGGATGCAAATCAGAGAACAGCTAAGGACTTTTCTGAAATGACAAAAGATGAGATTATTCTGGCCACCATGGATAAGAGGGCTCAGAATATCATTGTAAGTCTCATAGATGATGCTACATTTCAGAACTTCATACACTGTAAGACATCAAAGGAGATGTGGATACTCTGATAGTTTACATGGAGGGTTCAGAATAAGTTAGACAGGACAGAAAGTCTTTGTTAAACCAAGAATATGAGAGCTTCAGACAAGGCAGGTATAATAGCATAATAGAATACTACAAGAAATTCTATAGGATTGTCAATGAGTTGATGTCCTATGGAAGAGAATTCAGCAATTATGAGTTGAATGATAAGCTCTTGAGATCCCTAACTAAAGACTGGGATACAAAGATCTGTGTCATAAGGGAAATGGCCAAGTTAGCAGATATTCCTCCTCCAACATTATTTGGAAAGCTGTTATCCTATGAAAAGCAGCTAATGGTGAGGAAAGAAGAGGAGAAGACTACCAGAGTTGAGCATAAAGAAAGAGAAGTGGCATTCAAGATAGAAGACACTAGGAAATACAAAAGTAAGTCTCCATCTCCACCTCCAAAAGTGGCTGAGACAGGGTCAGATGATTCAGAAAGCAGAAATTCTGAAAGCAGTGCGAGTGATGAGGACTTTGCAGCTTTTACAAGACACTTTCAGAAGTTTCTAAAGAAGAAACAGTGGAGGTCAAATCCATCCACTTCATAGGGAAAAGATGACAATTATCAGAACAAGAAGTCATCAAAGAAAGACAGGAGAAAGCTCAAGTCAAGCAAAGCAACTTTATCAAAAATTATATGCTATTGCTGTAACATACAAGGACATGTTGTTGCTGACTGTCCGGAGAAAAGGAAAGAGTCAACTAATAAGAAGAAGACTCAAATAAAGGACAAAAAGGAAAGGTCCTTTGTTGCCAATAAGGACAAAAGCCTGTCAGACATATTATCTTCAGAAACTGATTCAAAAGCAGAAGCTTATATTAGACTGTTTGCTGAAGAAGAGGAAGAGGAGTTCATCCAGTTAATGAACTCTATATATGAGCAAGAGGAAAATCAGTGTCAGGGACTGATGGCCTTAATAGAAGGTGACAAAATCCAGGATCAGCCTGTACCAAGTAAGGTACAATATTGTTCTACTAGTTCAATTTCTGGTACTGAGTCAGATTCAGCTACATCAGCATCAAGTGATGCCAGTGGATCTGAATCTGAAGGGGATATTCATCAGTTGATTGATGAATATAGAGTACTGTTGCAAGCTTTCAAGAAAAGCAAATCCTTGGCCAAGAGTCAGGCAAAGGAGATTGCTAGTCTCAAAGAGGCTGCAACTGATTTTGATAAGTTAGTTGATCAGAAATTAAATGAAATAGCCAGGCTGAAGAACATTACTGTCATTCAGATGGGAACTATAACATTTAAGAATGATCAAATCAGAAATTTGGAGATTAGTCTTCAGAAGGAGAGAGATATAGTTGCAAGGTTTTCTAAACCAAAGTCTGTTCTACCTTTGATTGATGAATTTGTCCATCAAAAGGGTAAAACTGGATTAGGGTTTACAAAACCTGCTAGGACTGTTCAGTCCAAGTCTAAGGGTAAAGCCCCAGTACTCAACAATCCTGCTGTAGATAGAACAGCTAGGGTTGTACCTAAGTAATGGTACAATAGATTTGAGTGCTGGTGTTGTGCCAAGGTAGGCCACTTTGCCATAGAATGTTGGCACAATTCTAGTGCCAAGATGAGTAGCAAACTGCCTGTTCGAAGATCTGCAGGTAGATTTGTTAAGAGGCAAACTAACCAGCACCAAGGACCCAAGACTTCTTTGGGTTCTAAGGTTAACTAATCTGTTTTGCAGGTGAGTCCAAGTGGTCATGCCCCAATATGGTACTTGGACAGTGGATGTTCCAGACACATGATTGGAACTAGGGGATTGCTAAAGGACTTCACACCAATCAAGGATGGTCCTAAAGTCACCTTTGGTGGTTCTGAAAAAGGAATCATCAAAGGTTTTGGTAACATTTCTAGCAACCTTATAACTATTACTCAAGTGGCTTATGTTAAAGGTTTGAAACATAACCTTATTAGTATAAGTCAACTGAGTGATTTAGGATATGACATCTCATTTGTCAAAAATGGGTGTCATATCAGGAGGTCAAATGATCAAGAGATCATTCTGACAGGTTATAGAAAGAGAAATGTCTATTGCCTAGACATTATGTGTGAGAACAATGTTTCTCCAGTGTGTCTTGTAGCTGATGAGAAAGTCTCTCATTGTGTCAAATGGCACAAGAGGCTAGCCCATCTTAACTACAAGACAATTGGACAACTCTATAGCAAAGAGTTAGTGAGGAATGGTCCTCAGGTTAAGTGTATTAAAGATGAGATATGTTCAGCTTGTCAGAAGTGCAAGCAGACTAGATCCACCTTTAATAGCATTGAAAACAAAGATGATGTGAGATGTTTATACCTCTTGCATATGGATCTCTTTGGTCCTATGCCAGTTCACAGCCTAGGTAGGAAGGTCTACACATTTGTGGTTGTAGATGACTACTCAAGGTTTTCCTGGGTGTTCTTCCTTAGACAGAAATATGAAACACCTAGTATCTTCTATAGTTTTGTCAAATAAATTCAGAATGAGTTAGACAGTACAGTGGTCAAAATAAGAAGTGACCATGGTACTGAATTCCAGTATGATAGCATGACAAAGCTATGTGAAGAGTTTGGGATATTTTGGGAATTTTCTTCACCAATAACAACTCAGCAAAATGGCATTGCTGAAAGGAAAAGTAGAACCTTGATTGAGGCTGGTAGAACCCTATTAAGTGACACAACTCTCCCAGAATATTTCTAGGCTGAGGCAGTAAACACTGCATGCCATGTAATTAATAGGGCTACTATCACCAAGGGCCACAATAAGACCCCTTATGAGATTGTGAAAGGCAGAAAACCAAATTTATCCTATTTCAGGATCTTTGGTTGTAAATGCTATATACTTAACAATGGAAAGTCTTACTTAACCAAGTTTGCTGTCAAATCCCAAGAGGGGATCTTTGTTGGGTACAACAACAATAGTAAGGCTTATAGAGTCTACAACTTGACTACTCAAGTTGTAGAAGAGTCAGTACATGTAGTATTTGATGAAGCTAGACTTATTAACAATGAATTGTCTAGAAGTATTTGCAGCTCCACAAGTATGACTAAGAAGATGGACAAGCTCACTATTGAAGAAGGATCTACTACAAGTCAGCATGTAGATGATAGTGGCTATTGTCTAACGGGAGTACTACATGCACCTAATGCAGAAGAAGACCAAGGAGTGCAGCAAGTTGAAGAAGCTGAAGGAGTTCAACCTGAAGCTAGGCTGCCTCCACCTAGTAGACATTTGAAAGATCATCCGGCCAATCAAATTATTGGTGATCTAAGTCAAGGGTTACAAACAAGGAGCAGAAATCTAAGTGCAGTACTCTACTCCAGTTTTCTATCCCAAGTAGAGCCAAAGAAATTTGAAGAAGCCATCCTAGACCCTCATTGGATTGAGGCAATGCAAGAGGAGCTGAATCAGTTCAAGAGATGTAAAGTCTGGGAGCTTGTTCCTAAACCAAAAGACCACAACATAATTAGAACCAAGTGGATCTTTAGGAACAAGATGGATGAACATGGAGTGATTATAAAGAACAAAGCAAGACTGGTTGCTAAGGGATATAGGAAGGAAGAAGGTATTGAATTTGATCAAACCTTTTCTCCAGTAGCCAGACTGGAGGCAATAAGAATGTTCTCGGCCTATGCAACCTATCAAAGATTTAAAGTATAACAAATGGATGTTAAGTCAGCTTTTATTAATGGAAATCTGAAAGAAGAGGTCTATGTGAAACAGCCATCAGGTTTTGTTGATTCAACTCAACCTAATTATGTATATAGACTTAGAAAGGCTTTGTATGGGTTAAAACAAGCCCCTAGGGCTTGGTATGAAACCCTGTCTAGTTTCCTCATTGAGAATAAATTCACAAGGGAGAAAATAGACAAGACTATATTCCTTAGGCAATCCAGAGGCAAGATCATTCTAGTCCAAATATATGTAGATGACATCATATTTGGGTCTACTGAAAGTGGTCTTTGCAGGAAGTTTGCAAAACTTATGCAAGGACAATTTGAAATGAGCAGTATGGGGGAACTTAAGTTCTTCTTGGGTCTCCAAGTTAGACAGACTGAGAATGGTTTATCCATATGCCAGTCTAAGTTCACCCTAGAATTAATAAGGAAGTATGGTATGGAATCATCCAGTACCATGAAGACTCTTATAGGGTCAAGTATGTCTCTTAGCAAAGATGATGCAGGGAAACCTGTAGATGAGACTATGTATAGAGGGATAGTTGGCTCCCTATTGTATTTGACTGCAAGTAGACCAGATATCATGTATGCAACATGTGTCTGTGCTAGGTACCAAGCTTGCCCTAAAGAATCTCATTTGACAGCAGTCAAAAGAATTCTGAGATATCTAAAGGGCACACCTTATCTAGGCCTTTGGTACCCTAGGAATGGAGACTTTGAACTGACAGGTTATTCATATGCAGATTTTGCAGGCTGCAAGGAAGATAGGAAAAGTACAACTGGTACCTGTCAATTCCTAGGTGGAAGACTGATATCATGTCGTAGCAAAAACAAACAAGTGTGGCTATCTCCACAGCAGAATCAGAGTATGTGGCTGCAGGAAGTTGTTGTGCTCAACTTCTATGGATACAACATCAGCTTGAAGATTATGGTATTCAAGTAAGTAGAACACTACTATTTTGTGATTCTACTAGTGTTATATCTATTGCAAACAATCCTGTTTCCCATAGTAGGACTAAGCACATAAAAATAAAATATCATTTTCTAAGGGAACATGTGGAAAAAGAAGATATTTCACTAGAGTATGTTAATATAGATAATCAACTAGCTGACATGTATACTAAGCCTTTAGAAGAAACCAAGTTCAATATGTTTAAAATTGAATTAGGTATGATAAACCTAAAATAAGTTTATAGAAATGGCTAAGTAAAATAGTGTCGACACACAGAGTTGTCTGTGTCGAGACAGAGAATTGGTGTCGACACTTCAGAGAAAAGGTGTCGACACATCTAGGAAGTTGGTGTTGACACTTCAGAAAATTAGTGTCAACACATGCAGTGTAGGTGTCGACACATCCAAGGTGGTGTCGACACTTAGGCATTACACAGAATTAGACAAGTAAAGTCTCGACTAAGTGTCGAGCTAAGTGGTGTCGACACATAAAGAAGTGTCGACACATATATTCTGTCGACTATACTTGTGTCGACACATACATGTCGGGACATTATAAGTTTGTGTCGACACTTATCAACAGTGTCGACACAATTTGAGTATTTTGACGAGCCCTTTCATCTTTGATCCTAGAAAGGTATAAATAGGATTTCGCCATTGTCTGTCGACACGCTCACCAAAGTTTTGAGACCAAACTTGTGTGTCGATACCTCTCGTCTCTAAATTCAAATTTCTTCAAACCCGAATGGCGCCCAAGCTCGAAGAGAATGTGAATGAAGGATATGAATTGGTGCGGCACGCATTTGATGAGGCGGGACCCACGATCAAAGGTCTGGTAACCCTAGTTGTAGAATCTGGATTAGAATTCCTTGTTTCAGAACCCATCAAGATCTGGAAGAAGGAGGTCCTGGAATTTCTGAATAGCGCAACCCTAGATGAATCAGGACTAAAGATTAAGTCAAGGGTTCATGGGGCTAAGGTGAAAGTTTCTCCTAAAAGTCTGAGGAAGGTACTACAACTACCAAGAACCAAGAAGGAAGAAGATGTTTCTGCATCTAAGACAAGAGAAGCTTTGAGTTGGTGTGGACTGGATTCCAACCTGAAGTTAGGTTCTGTGTTCAACAAAAAAGGAATGAACAGCCAAGGCAAATTTTTGTCTGAAATTGTTGCCAAGGTGATCTTGAGCAAGCCTGGAGGGCATGACAGAGTTTCAGCTCATATGTTTAGTCTAATGACAAGAATTATCTTCATACTACAAATTGATTGGTCTGTAGTAGTGTTTGAGAAGATTAAGGAGAGCCTGAAGAAACCCAATTTGGGTAGGATACTAAGTCTATACCTAGCTGGTAGTATACCAGAGGTCATGACCCAAGCTGCAGGATCTAAAATCAACCACATGAGAAGAATGGATTTGAGGATCTTCTCTAGGTGGGATAGAGTCTTGACCAAGGAAATGCCAACTCCTGAGAAGGAAACACCCCTGAAGAAGAAGAAGAAGACAGCCCATGTGGCTCAAGAATCATCAAGCAGTTCTGAGGAGCAAGTAGTGTTCACTCCTGATGAAGAGGAAACTGGAAATGCTGGAAAGTCTCCAGCTAGACAAGAAGATGCAGAGAGGCAGGGGAGCTACCATCAGTAAGCCCAATTCACCAGGATCCAATCCAGGGGGAGCCTCTACTGGTGGATGAGCCTACTCCTCTAGAAAGTGAACAAGCTACCCTCTCAATACTTGAGGTAATAACTGAAATTAACAACTTAGATTTCCCTATTGAAGATGCTGTTTTGTCTGATTCATTACCTAATGTTAATCAGCAAACATAAACACATAGTCAACCACAAGATGTTGTCATGGAGGACACATCTGTTGCTGATCAAGTGGTATCTGATCAAGTAGTTGATGAGATCAGGAATTCTCCACCCCTACCTCAACAAGAGTTTACATTGGAAGAATTGTTCCCTCACCTTCTCCAAACTGACTTTGAGAAAAAAAGTGCTGCTGCTGAGGGGGAGCAAGTGGAGGACATTGAAGAAACTACAAGGAAAGAGACTGAGGTTCCAAGAGATACTGAAGGGCTCCAAAGGACTGAGAAGGAGTTACCTCCAAGTCCTAAGGACAGAGTGACTATTGATAGCACATCTACATCAGAAGATGAAGAGGCTGCAAGAGCCAAGAAGAGGAAGTTTCAAGTCTTCAAGAGGAGGAGCCATACATACAAAAAGCCTTTACAAACAATAGCATCACAGCCTACATCACAGCCAACCCCATCAACAGATTACAGTTCATTGATGGTGGCTTTACAAATTAAGCTTGATGAGCAAAGGCAAGCTATGGAAAAGTATGTAGATGAAGGGAATAAATCTCTATAATTTGATCTTGCACAAGACATTAAGTCCATTAGATTTGAAATGAATCTAAATAAGAAAGAGATGACTGACTGCTTACATAAGGGAGGAAATGCAGTAGTCTATCTAGCAACTCATCATGAGAAGATTAAGACTCAAGTGGATGATATTGCAGTGAAGCAAGGCTATGTTCTGGAGAACCAGCTGTGAATGAATGATAATTTAATTGCTTCACACAATGCAATAGTCACAGAAATGAAGAATATAGCTACTGGTCAGACTACAGCCCTGACCACTGCCAAAGAAGAATTTGACAAAGCATTGCAAGAGAGCCTAACTGCTGTTACTACTGCACTTCAAGATTCTCAAAAGGATATAACTGACAAGCTCCAATGGTTGAAACCTTTCTTTAAAGATGGAGTAAACTATTTGGATGCCCAAATAAGATTTCAGAAAGATGATCTGAGGGATCATATTGTTAGAGAAGTCATAAAGGGGGAGAGGGTGTTAGTCAAAGCCAGCTCTGATCATGACAAATAGATTTCAAAATCCATCAGAGCCACCCTTGGATATCCTCCATTATGTGATGATGATAATGTTGTAGAGTCTGGAATTAATCCTGCATATCTTGGAGGGGAGCAAGATGAAGTGGCTCAAGTAATATACCCTCCACCAGACTTTGATATGATACAAGCAGATATACAGTCAATGTATAGCCCACCTGAGGGAAATCAAAAGATCATCATAGAAAACGTGGTTCACCTAGTGCCAGAGGCTATACTGAAAGAACAATAAGCTTTGCTCAAAGAACAAGAGACGCAATTGTCTAAGAAGAGATTCAGAGAGCAAGCTGAACTTAGGCCTGATTTTGAACAGTGGAGCCCCACCTCCAGGAATATCATTCTGACTGCATGGAAGGCTGCCAAAGACAATATTGTGGACAGATACAAATGGTATTCTGATGTGGAGTAGAGGAAGCATGAGAACAGACAAGAAGCCATTGTGCAGTATAGAAGAAAGGCTAAGATGGGAAAGCTACCTCCTACTGCCCAGGAGCCTAGCAAGTACTTTCCCAAGCCTTATCATTACTATAAAAGGCAGAAGATCAAAGCTGAAGAGTTAAAGAAGAAGGATCTTAAAGACAAGAAGTCTGCTGCTACTGAAGATGCTGAAGCCCTTGTCCAAGCAAAGATACAATCTGGAATGGGCATTGTGATCAAGGAGGCTGAGCAGCAATAGGATAGAATTTTTCTTAAGTTTACTAGTTGTAATCTTTTGATTTTAAACTTCTGTAAACTTTTGGATAATGAGAATATTGAAGTTCTTAGAAATATTTGATGTGTGTTAATTCTATTACATTACTGTTCTGAGATATATGTGTATACATGTTTTGTTTAATACATGTTTATGTACTTACCCTGTTATATAATCCTGTTTTACATCATATTGTAATTTTGTTATGTATGGTGTATATCATTGACTAAGGGTTATGACTTCTCCAAATAGGGGGAGATTGTTGGGTACATTGGAATGAATGTACCTGATTTGAAGAAGCCTCACCCTACTCAATGATATACATCAAAATGTATTTGATGTGTTTTGAGTTTAGTTGTGCAGGTCAAGTATTTATAGGGAAAGCTGAAAAGTGATGCAGCGATCCAGAGCCGCCCCGCTCTGGCGCAGCCAGAGGAACACGTCACCATGAAGAAGCTTTGAAGAAAGCTGTTAGGAACCGGATCAGCCGGTCACCATGAAGAAGGCCTATATATAGGCTTACTCTGTCAACAGAAAGAGATGATCAAATAATTAAAAAAGAGAAGAAGATCTAGCAATTCATTGAAGATTCAATTCAAGTGAAGATCTAAGTAGTTGGAGAGAGAGAGCTCCTTCCAAGAAGACAGCTGTTGGAATCAGGCTGTGAAGAAAGTTTCAGACCTCGTTCTGATTCTTAAGTTGCAGTGATTGAAGATCAGCTGCAGAGAGTATCAACCCTATTGTGTTCTACATTCAAGAAGCTTTGAAGAGAGCTAAGTGAGGTTGATCTCAGCAGAATTCATTCAAGAACTCATCAAGAAACCTATCAACTCTTCTCTCTTATTCCGAGTTGTAGGTATATACATTGTATTCTTAATTTCTTGTAGGATCCTTAGGGATCTGAGTTGTAAGCCTGCAATTATAAAGGCTGAGTGGTAGGGCCTGTGTGCCTGAGTGTAGGAGATTCATATCTCAGTGTAGGCCTTATGGCTGAGTGTAGGTCTTTGTGAAGACTGAGTGGTAGGGCTGTTGAGCCTGAGTTGTAGCACTGGGATCACTCTGAGCTGTAGGAACCTGTTTGGGGTTCTGAGTGTAAGATCTGAGAATCTGAGGAATTGTGGAGGAGTTTGGCCGAATCTAGTACACTACTAGATAGGCGAAGGGGGAAAGTGGATGTACCCAAACCTTGGGGAACCACTATAAATCTGTGTGTTCACTGTGTGCATGCTTTATTCTGTGATTGCTGATTGATTGCTGTGAAGAAGTAGTTATAAATCTGTGATATAATCTACCTAAAAGTTTTAAAAGATTTAGTCACCTATTCACCCCCCCCCCTCTAGGTGATTAGGTACAATTTATTTCAAGGCTCAAACACCTTCTTCATCAGGCTCATGAAAGCTAAAGGAGCACTTGTGAGCCCAAACGACATCACGATGAACTCGTACAAGCCGTACCTTGAGCTAAAAGCTATTTTCTAAATGTCCACCACTTGTATACTCAACTGATAATACCCCAAGCGAAAATCCAACTTGGAAAACCAATGCGCTCCTACTAATTGGTCGAACAACTCGTCGATCTGTGGTAGTGGATAAGTGTTCTGCACCATCAGTCGATTGAGCTCCCGATAGTCTATACATAATCGTAAGGCCCCATCCTTCTAATTAACGAACAGAACAGGGGCACCCCAAGGTGATGAGCTTGGGCGAACAAATCCTGTTTCCACTAGTTCTAGCAACTAAACTCTAAAATCTGCGAGTTCCTTTGGGGCCATATGATAAGGGATCCTGGAGATGGGCTTGGCACTCGGTACTAGCTTAATTTGAAAATCCACATCTCTATGCGGGGGTAATCCTGACATTTTCTTAAGAAATACTGCAGGAAAATCCCACACCACTCTCACGTCATTCATATATATTGTCTTCTCTTTCAATTCGAACATATCATGTAAACTTCATCCTCTCTCATGTGGGCTTTCAAGGCTTGAATTGAAGATAGTAACAAGTGTGGAGCGAAGTTTATACCTTGGAAAATGACCTCAGTGTCTCCATGTCTCAGGTGCATCCGCTTCTCCGTGCAGTCAATTATTGCATAATTCCAATCCAACCACGTCATGCCAAGAATGAGAACGAATTCTGGCATCCTCAAAACTATGCTCGGGGTATCAAAGGTCTTTCCTCCAAGAAGTATTGCTAGTTCGCACTTGGCGGTTGTAGTCATCTCAGAGCCATCTGGGAGACGTACACTTCGAGCAATACCAGTGTAGTATTGCACTCCTTCTAGGTCTTTAACAAAGTCTGCTGACACAAACGAGCATGATGCACTGGTATCGAATAACGTATAGGCCGGTTTCCCACCAACCATTATGGTGCCTAAGTACCAATAGCAAATACTCAAAGCTAGACTTGTATTACATCTTAAGCAACTTAAGGTGAATACTAAAAATATGTTAATTAACTTTAACATACCTGCAATCCCATCCTGATGGTTCCGCTCCGGCACCATGTCTAGCACAAACACCTGATTATGAGCAGGTCTGGGGTTTCCTCCTCGTGGTCCTCATCCTTGACCACACATATGTACCCGTCCTCGTGGAGCTGCCGGAGGTGGAGAAGGAGGAGCATTCCGAACTAGCTGCGGGAAGTAACGTTGGATGTGGCCCGGTTGGTAGCATTGGAAGCACACTCACTCATATCGCACTTCGGGTTGTTGGATCTGTTGAAGCTGTGGAGGTGGAGGCAATGCTGGCGACTGTGGGACCAGGCAATCCATTCTAAAATTATTGTGGAAATGCCCGCCACCTCTCTGGTATCCTCTTCTACCTCAGTTGTCATGCCTCCTTCTATTACTATGGTAAACATCCATCACACCCTCAGCGGGTCTCTTACCACTTCCCAAGTGGTCTGTCTCTAGCCTCTTCGCTATGTCAATTTTTTCTGCTAAGTTGGAGTGTGCTATAAACAAAAGGGCTTGCCCCAGGGGGTCTTGCAAGCCTATGTAGAACCCATTGGCATATCCTCTATCGTCCAACTCGTAGGAGTCATCAAACCTTGCCAGATGCTGAAACTCCCACTAGTTCTCCGTCACTGACTTGGATCACTGCTTCAGCTACAGGAACTTTTCTTCAAGTTCATCTCGAGTAGTCGAAGGGATAAAGTGCTCTAAAAAAGAATAAGAAAACCTGCTCCAACTAATATCTGTGTAAACTCTTCCTTGGAAGGTGTAGCCCACGAGAGACTTTCACCACCTTTTTGCATGAAGCTCCAGAAGTGTCACTACCAGGGTCACAGCCATATTGTTCGGACACCTAATTCCCGCCAACAGTTCATTCACGGTGTCAATCCATTCCTCCATACGCACTGCCGACTCCTTCCTAAGGTACGCAGGAGGGGAGTGATCTCGAAAGGTGCTCAACCAATTAGAGCTCGGTGCTTGTTGTTGTACAGGGGCTTGTTGGGACCTAAAGGCATCCAAGATAGCTGTGTGCGTCTATCCTAGCTCCGATTGCTGAAACTTTGTGGGTACAGACAGGGCGGGAATGCCCCCACTGGCTTGACGTGAACTTGGATCTACACGTAAGGTACAAACCTAAGGTTAGGTTGGCTAATCTTATTTTCAAAGTTGGACATAATTAGTGTGAATTACATATGGGCACACCACTGCTTCCGCTAAGTCAGTTTGTCCACAAAATGACTAATCGAATGAGGGTGGCATCATTATTGAATGACTTCCATTGTTCAGGATAGTATCAAGCTAATACCATTTGTAAGACCCCCCCCCCCTGCCAGAACACAAAATACGGCATGATGGGTGTCTTATGCGTAGAACAGCCTCTTTGCAGTAGCATTAGCACTCGGGCTAACTTGTACTACAAGACGCCTATTCTACCGGCTATAATCAATATCAAACATTTCCAACCCAACCAAGATAATATAACAGAAGTCATATCCACAAATAAGTAAATAGTCCAAAAGTACATCTAATAAAAGAAGCATCAACAAACTTCTATAATATCAGAGTATGAGTAAACCTTTCCCAAAGGGGCTATATCATGAGTCTCTCAAAATCCACATCAGTCACTAACATTAGCGACGTCATAATACCATGAGGACCTATCGTCCTGGGATGGCTGTCTTGCTGCATAACCTACTGCTGCTCTATCTGCGGCATTTCCTCCTGAAAAGGAAGACGTAGCAACCGTTATTCATAAATACTAAGTGCCTTCACATCCGCTCCCCTAACGACTCCTCGGCACCGGCTAAAGAAAAGAACAAGGGTACAATATATGTAAATAAAATAGTAGTGCAAACGGGTGGTATAAAGTGTGCAATATCAAGTATATCAGTAGTATCACGAATGAGTAAAGGTGCGACAGAAAGTAACTCAACTTATATGAATAGCCATACAAACATATAAGTTGAGGATCGGCTCAGCAGTAAAGTAACTCATCGTATAAGAGTGCCCATACAAACTTATACGATGAGGGTCTTGTGTATGCAATGTAATGTAATGCCATGAATGCAATGACTCACCCATGATCACGCACATGCAACTGCTATGTCGACATATACCTGTAGTTTCCACTTTTCGAGTAGGTATCTAACCTCTCAGGCATCAACCATCGTGGATAGATGGTGACAGTGGAGCACGCTTCTCCACTACTAGGAGTGCATCCACACTACCAAGCCTAGGCCTCCGTACACCTCAACACTAAGAACACAACAACGGAGCTCACATGCATACTACGGCTTGATGCGTTGGACGACAAGTGTACCGGTCGCACAAGTAACATAAAATGGGTGAATTTCCAAGTATCGATCTCTTCAAGGAACACAGTAAGGTGGAGTTAATTACGAGGAGGACTTGAGATTGAAGTCCTTAGGTCGGAGTTAACTCAGGGGGTTTTGATAGTTGTGGAAAAAGAAAATAAAACACTAACAACTACTCCTATGCAACTCTGCTATAAGATGCTTCGCCAGGTGGGATGGAAGACTACATGGGCCGCTATGCACCGAATTGCGAGGTGGATGGACGAGTAGGCTTGCAGATGAGGTGGTTAGAATGGCGGAATGAGGGTAGAGAGCACTTCTTCATTCCTCCATTCTAACCACCTCATCTGCAAGCCTACGCGTCCATTCGCCCAGCGATTCGGTGCATAGAGGCCCATTGTAGTCTTCCATCCTACCTGGCAAAGCATCGCATAGCGGCGTTGCATAGGAGTAACTGTTAGTGTTTTATTTTCTTTTTCCACAACTATCAAAACCCCCCTTAGTCAACTCCGACCGAAGGACTTCAATCTCAAGTCCTCCTTGAATGTAACTCCACCTTACTGTGTTCCTTGAAGATACTTGGGGAAATTCACCCATTTTATATTACTTGTGTGACCGGTACACTTACCGTCCAATGCATCAAGTTTTTGGTGTCGTTGCCGGGGAACACAGACGTGAGAGTTTTTGGAGAGGGAGATAGTAGATCGAAACCCTTTTCCATTTGTATATTTCAAGTTTCGTCTTTGCTTTAGTTGATAGAATTTTTATTTTGCTTATTTCTTTTTGCCCTTTTCTGATTTTTTGTTTAGATAGCAGATCCGTGCTACTTTTTTTATTCTACTTGTGCAACACCATTTTGGGTAATTATTTTTTTATTCGCGATGTATTACGTTGTTGAGTGTCGACTTCTTGACACTTTGCGCCGATAAATCGATGCCATGGCTATTATGAAAGTCGAGCATTGCATTGGATGTTTGTTATGTTATGGTGTAGGCCACATGGTGAATAATTGCCATTGCTTGTGCGAGCCTTCCCCTTCTGAGGGAGTGTGCGCGACAACCACCTATTCGCGGTAGCCTGTTGTGGACATGCCTACCAGGGTGTTGCCTGGCCCATATGCTGGCATCACTTATCTTGCTCGTTCTTTACCCGTTAAGATTACCGAATAATCTCTCGCTGCATACAGATCTGAAAGTGAGATGTTAGATCTGAAATACTATAGAGGGGTGGGGCGGGGGTGAATAGAGTATTCTTAAATCCTTTACAACTTTTGCTGTAAATAAAAACTGCAGAATAAAATTAATAAAGCATAAACAAAGCAATCCTAAAAAGGCATAAACACAGCAAAAACAAAAAGAAATGGCATCCAGACAACACAAGAAATTATAGTGGTTCCCCAACCTTGGTACATCCACTCTTCTACCACCCTGGTAGAAATCCACTCAGATTTTTGATCAAGTGCCTGACACCAATGAGCTTTTGATCAGGTGCTCAAAAACCAAACCTCAAGTCTTTTGGTCAGGTGACTTGCAACAAGGGATAACGTTTGAAGGGAGTTATAACATTTTACACAGTGGGGGATGAGAGATGATATTTTCTTCTCTTTCTCAATATACATCTGAGAAGACTTAAGTGGAAATGATTTTAGCAAAGAGCTCCCACTGAGATGCAGAATGGTTCAGGAAAAACTGGAGCTTTGCTTCAGGGTGATAGGTATTCAGTCTTTATCAGCCTTGACCAGAAAGTATTCAGGAACTTCATGACAGAAGGATTTGTTGTTGTCCTTTGAAGTCTCCTGGAGTGTTGAAGAAGGAAGACTCTTCATCTTGATTTGGTATTCTTCTTCTTCAGATAGCTGATGTTCTTCTGGTCTAGGGCTTCTTTTCTTTATCAGAGTTCTCTATATTTTTATCAGTGTTCTGTCAAGACAGAACAACAGAGAATTCCTTGTTGCAGACTGACTAACTGTGTATCTGTGTTGTCTGTCTATCTCTGTATGTTTGTGTGTATATTTTTTTATCCAGGAAAGAATCGGAAATTTCTTTTATATTTCCTGTCAAGAAATTCTCTTTTGAAATTTGAATTCCTCGGCATTAATTGCTGACGGCCTTGAAAATAAACTGCATTGATTTATTTCCCCAACTGTCCCATGGAAAAAACGGCAAGCAATACTCCTGGAGAAGACCATAATAAATGCTTTGTCTAACGGTTATATTCAGAGAATATTTTAGCATTGATTACTCAGAAATTATTGCAATAGGAATGGGACAGAATGAAGGAAATAACTAAGTCTGGATTCGTCGAATAGAGAACAAAAATTGTCGAGATGTGTCCACAATTCGTCAAGCTAAGAAGCTGTGTTCGTCGACCAGATGGCTTTTGTTCGTCAAGCTGAGTTCCAAGATCGTCGAGCAGAGAGCAGAACTACATTGATTCAAAACTTTGACAATTCTGTATATGGAGTTCGTCGAGCTGATAACTGGTTTCATCGACAGAAGTTCAGCAAAGTATTTCTGGACTAAGAATATTTTAGATGCTTCTGGAATGAAGTGTTGAAGTGAAGTATCCAGAAATCATCGACCTGAGAGTTTGTTTCGTCGAGATGAGGACCACTAACTGCTGCTTCATAACTCTTGCCAAAGTGGTCAAATTTCGTCGAGCTGAGAATCTTGTATTCATCGACTGGAGATGATTCTGGACTTAGGAAACTGAGAGGCTTCTGTATTAATATGTTGAAGTAGAGAATCCAGAAATCATCGACCAGAGAACTAAGTTCGTCGACTGGAGTCTAGATAATAAAGTCTGGACTTGGAATGCTGAAGGTAGAGTCCAAAGATCGTCGACCTGAGAAACAAGTTCGTCGAGCTCAGGTCAGAGAATTTTCTCTGAGATCGTCGAGCTGAGCACGACATTCATCAACCTGAGTTCGAGGAACGTCGAACACACTTTACTGAGTCTTTGGAAAATTTCTAAGTTTTGATTCTCTAGCCGTCTGATGATGGCTGGTCCATGAGATGTTGAAACTAAGGACTTGGCCTAGACTCTAGGACATAACTATGACCCTGGATATACAAGATGGGTCACAAGATCCTAACTTGGTGAACCTAGCCCAAATCAAACTAGGTATCCAACAATCTTCGCTTATTTGGGTGAGGTCACTAATTACAGACTCAGACTACTACTGAAAATAAGCAAAGCAAGAAAGCATATATCTGGCAGGGAGAATTAACACATGCAACACATATATATATATATAAGCTTTGTATCAAAAATACAAAGTAGTTATAAAATATTTCAGAAACTAAATAATTCTGAGATCATTTATTCTGCTTCTTTTCATTGGGCTTCTCTTCTTTACCTTTATCTCCAGGCTTGGTAAAAACAATTTCCCTGTTGGGATCATCAGCTTGCATGTTAGTCATTGTCATATCAGCAGCCCCTATGATTTTCAAAGATGTGCCCCTGGGCACTACTGCTTCTGGGGTGCAATTTCATGTAATCATAAACATTGAAAAAGCAAGAAAATTAATTATTGTCCAAAAAAACAAATATTTAATAAAAGAAAACATGATAATATTTAATTAATACTTATAATAGAATAATTTTATGTATTAATTAATTATTATGGCACCGAGGGCGTAGGTTGCAACGGTGATGGAGTTTATCAAAATGGTTGTTGCGATGACGCGCGTCTTTGATTGGAGAAGCACCATCGTCCGTAAGCGTGCCGGTACCATCGTCATCATGTTGAGGGCCATCGTATCCATTAATCCTCCCCCGCTCGAAAGTACTCATCACTGATGAGTTGTCTTGAAGGTACTGTCGTAGAAGGGCATCATCCCAAAAGGCCAGCTTCGCTTCCGGGAGCCATGAATCATCAGAAGATGGACAATCACACCAACGAATCAAGTAGCGGCGAATGTCACCACTTGGAGAGGAGATCACTTCATGTCAACGAATCCTGTCAGGCAAAAAGGTGGTCCTGGGGAACCTTGGAAAAGCTTTAATCAAAGAAGGAGAAAAATTTGTTGCATCAACATCCAACGTATCTCCAGTGGAGACCGATGTAGAGAGCGATACAGGAAAAGCTCACCCCAAAAACCATTAGAAATTTCAGTGGACCCAAACAGACAGGTAGACAATTCAAGTGGTGGACAAACATAAGGCATCAAATCCGAAACATTGAAAATAGGGGAAATTCCCCAATAAGTGGGTAACTCTAATAAATATGAATTTTCTCCTAACTTCTTTAAGATTCAAAATGATCCAGCTCGCCGATTCGCTAACTTTTTTATGGTGCCCGAGGGCAACCGTTCGGGATGAGACACACCATAACTAAATCACCAATTTTTAAAGGATAAACCCTCTAATGTACGTTAGCATTAGATTGATAAGTCGCATATTGTGTGGCTAGCGCGTCTCTAATGTGCTTATGCAAATGGTGGACATGCGAGGCAAACTCTTGTGCAAATTGACTGGACTTGTAGGATGGGGGTAACGGAATCAAGTCAAGTGGCACCGGAGCTTTATATCCGTGCACGATTTCATTTGGTGAAAGACCCGTGGACCTATTTTTCGAATTGTTATAAGCTAGCTGAGAATGTGGAAGGATTAGGTCCCATGAACAGTGTGGGGGTGAATCCATGTGCCATATGACTTGAATCAACCATTGAAAATAATGAGACTATGTCAGGTGGCAAGCGGGCCTTAAATTCATTAATGATTTCTGTGGAATCCAACGTCATCATTTTAAATTTATATTCAAGAATGTCATAAAGAAATGCCAGAGAAAAATGCTCAATACCAATTATAGAGCTGGATGCTCCCGGATGTGAAAGGACGTGTGTGCGATATAACTCAACATACCCAACTACGTTCACTAACATAGCATGCACGGGTCATCAAAAGGCGCAGGATAAATGCATGTGACCGGGCTTGGCAAGTAAGTGTGCCTAGGGGATACCACATCACAAAGCCCCATAGCCAAGGAATCTCTAGCAGTACAACACAAAGCCTTACCCAACGCCAAGAAGTCATGCGAACGGTCCATATGAGTAAAATTATAGTCAGATCTACGAAATGTTGTGGAAAGATCGAACGCGACAACTAACAACTCGCCCACCCACACCCGTCTAGGTAAGTCTAATGGGGGATCTAGATAAATAGGCATCTCCAAATATCTCGGACTAGAAATGACAAGCTCGTTTCCTAACAAATCATCTAACCAAGTCAAGTGAACCAGAAGGGGAGTCGACATGGTCGATACTGAGGGAGGAGCTAAGTCATACTCACCGTCAAAACACGGATTTAACATCCAAGAAAAATCCATCGGGTGCCAGCCATCAAAATCAAAAGGAAGATCAAATAGTGGATTCGTCCTCACAAAAAACTAAACCGGATCGTCATCAAATAACTCACTCTCAGATAAACATTCATCACAGGTTGACTCTACCAACTCAGCTGAAATATCTTCCAACCCACTAGATATTTAATCCAAATCATATTTAGTAACAGACTCAAAAGTTGGCAAAATCGAACCCGACAAAACTTCTATTCCACATTGGGCTTCAGGAAACGGAGATAACAACAAAGTAATATCTTTTGGGTCCTCAGCGCGAATGTCATCCAAACATAACCCTCCCATACCGGGCAAATCTTCCAATACAACACTTCCTTCGCTAGCCAAATCTTCCCATGATGTAGGTACATCGTCAAAATCAGGATAGAGGATTGAGCAAATCGAATCTCGGGGAGAATCTAAATTAGCTTGAACCTCAAGAAACAACGATAATATCATTGAACTATCTCCCGGATGTGCATCACTAAGATCATCCTAATGTGACTCTTCCAACATCGTTGAAACATCTACCAACACTGGATCAACAGAAGAATCCACGATACTCAAGGGTGACAGATCTGAAATTGGGTAGTGGGCGGGGGACAAATCTGAAATATAGTCGAGAGGGGGTGGGATAGTCATGTGGGGGGGGGGGGCACTTTAGAGTATAACTCATTTTCCATGTCACTAGGATAACCGACATCCTCATCATCACTCAGCTCTTCACTAATGATGTTATTTCCCTCGGCGGCGGGCTCAGTCCTAGTCACCACGTCAGACTCATCCGGAGAGTCAACAGCTAGATCCGACCGCTCATGGGGTACTCTAATGAGACTACGGGCGTAGTCAGAATTTGACAAATGTTAGTGCCACAAGCAGATATGTCACTAACTTCACGTGCCATAATCGCCTGACTAACCATACTGATAGGAACACTCCTGTGATCAGAAACGGGTCTACTGCCCTAGAGGAGAGAAATAAGATCATGAGGCCTCTGAGTATGGAGGTACGAGGGGACATACTGGTTCGATGTAGGCAAAGTCTTAAGCGGCGAATCACTCTGATATTCAGAAATCTGGAAATGACAGTAGGGAGGTTAATACTCATCCGTTAATAGATTCTTCATAATCTGCCAACCTACTAGTGAGCCGTTAAGTGACATCCCAAAACATCTCTCCTTATTGAGCCAGAAAGTCAGAGCTCGACCAATTAATTGTAGTCTCGCAATGGGAATCTTGTAGGGATATCGCTCAAAATAGCGTTCCATGCCCTGCACCTAACATAAAAATACTTGCGGTCCACATATTCCATCATAGGTCGGAGCAGGAACTCGAACAGGCCTAAAGGTACGCGATGGTGGTGTCAAATATGGTGCTAACATAACGTTACGCTCAACGAATGAAGGTGAGTGAGCAAGGCTCCCAATGTGCGCCATAAAGGACCAACAAAAAACTCAAACTAAGTGAACACAAAACCCCTTTTTTGATATATTTTAAGAAACATATATATATGTATATATATATAGAAATAAATTAGAAGACCAGCAAAAAACTACAGATGGAATTATTCCCCTTAATGGCTAGGGTAAAAAATTTTTTTGTGTTTTCTTACTGGAAACAAAATGAAGATTATTAAAAAAAAAATTTTGAATTTTGTTGAAAAATAAGAAATCTAGGCCGCTATTAGCAGACCAACAAATATTTTTTTTTTGAAACTTTTGACTCGAAAATGAACTACAAAAGTGTGTGCTGACGTGCAAGAACTAGGGGACGGTGTCAATTAACAAATTGACGTGAACCTGGCTCTGATATCAAATTGATATAGCGTTGTACGCGGAACACGAATATTAGTGAAATTGTGGTTCCGTCTCGACGTTCCAATGAATTTGTGATTCGCACAGAAGATTATTCCAGCCCACACGTTTGCAATATTTAGTGATCAAAGGCTAACGTAAGTGTAGCCAATCCGTTAGAGACCGTACAATGGTTATAGGTCGAGGTTCGATCAAGCTAAAGGGACGACTATTGCATCTGAACGAGCGGAGTTGTACCAAAGGGATATACCAAAAAAATACGATTCGCAATAAATGGTAGATCTCTCCGAACAAAAAGAAACGAGGCCCGCCAAGCCTTCTCGATTTTAAACAAATCAGGTTAAACGCAAAATTCGTTCAAGAAAACCACGATGATTCCAAAGCTATCAAAATTTCACGTCAACGTTTTCCACCACAAAAATTATCTAGAGGGAAAATAAATCTCAAGGTTTGTAGAAATTTCGTTACCCCGCTCGGAGTTAGATCTAGGAGTTGATCTATGCCAAAAGTTGATTTCCCTTCAACGGTTCCACCGAAATCACGGTGGATGGAGAGAAACTTGTCCGCCTTCCTTGCGTCACGCCGGGTTGGAATTCCACAAGGCCTAGTCTTCTTGCTTTGGCCGGCCACTTGAGGGAGAGAGAGAGAAAAGGGGGTGAATCTTTTGGTGGCAGAATTCAGAGGGGGCAAGGGTGTGTGAGGGTCTGGTTATCTCGGTGGAGGATTTGGGGTGGCCATCATCCAAGAGGGAGGAGAAGAGGGGGAGGGGCGGCTGTTCGAAGGTTGGCCGAACCTAAGGGAGGGGAGAGCCTATTTCGGCAATAGAGAGGAGAAGGAAAGAGAGAGGGAGGAGGAGATTCCAAGTCAAGTGAAATTTCAAATTTCAAATTTTATCATCAATTATCAATAATCAAATCCTACTACCACATGGCCTATTTATAGGCTTACAAACAATAATGGTTATATGCAGCCCACAAACCAAGAAAATTAATTATTGTCCAAACAAACAAATATTTAATAAAAGAAAACACGATAATATTTTTTTAATACTTATAATAGGATAATTATATGTATTAATTAATTATTATGGAGCCGCGGGCGGAGGTTGTAATGGCGATGGCGTTTATCAAAATGGTTGTTACGGCGACACAGGTCTTTGATTGGAGAAGCACCATCGTCCGTAAGCGTGCCGGTACCATCATCATCATGTTGAGGGCCATCGTCTCCATCAGATGCCCTGGTAGAAGAAAAAATTTTGTCTACTGATGAAGTTATCAATCAAATGATAGAGGAACTCTCTTCAAAAGAGCCTCTTTTCACTGCTACTGAAGAACAACCCTCCTCTCCTACAAAGTCTCCAGTACAGTCTCCTCAAAGAAAATCTCTTTTACAAGAACCAACACCATCTCCAACTTAAGATACACCTGATGTTGAAATTGTTTCTATTCATGATTCTGATGATGAAATTCTGATTGAAGCTGCTGAACCACCACTTTCAAGACTTCACTTTCAGATCCCTCCATGGTGCACATATATGCTGAATATGAACAAAGCACAATCAGTAAAAAGCTTACCTCTACATCCACTATTATAATTAAAGAGATACCTTCATGGACAGCCCTAGTTCAACCTCAACCATCTATTCCATCTGAAACATTTACTGAAGGTTCTATTCTAAGCAAAATTGATGCAATCCAGACTGGTCAGAGAGCTTATTTTGATTCTTCCCTGAAAGTTGCAACTGATAAAAGGACTTCATTAAATAAGAAATGAGATGAGGATTTGCTGAAATCCAAAATAACACTAATGTACTTAAGAGGCTCTTACATATTGTAGGAAAAGCCACAGATCATACCATTACAAGCATTGGTGATGTAATGGACCATCAGTTACCCTGGCCAACAATCAAATTCAGCTAGACAAGAGAGTGCAAGAGAGAAATTTCAAAACTTATGAAGAAGTTGGGAAGTTTTAAAAAGATGTAATCAACACCCTCTCACTAGAAGTCAGAAAGGGAGAGGATAAAGCGAAACCATAACTGGAAAAACAAGCACAAACTATGAAAAATCAGTGGGATGACAAACTAAAAGAGATCCAAACTTCAGTACTTAAGGAAGTTAAAAGCACAAAGTTATATACATATGACACTAGCATAAGGATGCATAATAAAAAGTTTCCTGAACTGGCAATGGATCCTTATGCACCACCTCCTGCACATTTGGATGTAAACAGGCCAACATTCTCACCTCCTCCTGAATACTTTGAAGGACCTCCTCCTGACTATTTTGAAGGACCTTCTACTGAAAACTATGAAGAGGTCTGGGAATCAGAACATGATAGCATGCCTCCTCTATAACGTGCCAAAACTCAAAAAACATCAGATAACATTTTAAGGCCAAAGTGGTGTTTGAATAGGATCACACGGCCTGCGACATGGGCGTGTCCAGGGCCGTGTCATTCTTTGAGTACAACAATTTTTTGTGAGGTCGACGAAATGCATTCGACAATCCTTGGAGTCAAGCCAGGTCAGGCACACGGTATGGGACACGGGCGTGTCCAGGGTCGTATCCTTATCTGCATTTGACTGCTCTGTGTCGACTAATGAACATGCCATGTGACAGGGCGTGTTAGAAGCTGACACAGGCATGTCGAGAGTAACACGAGCATGTCTCGTGGCCGTGTCCTGGTCGGGAGGTGACAGTATTCTCTGTCGCTTGAGGAACACACCCTATGACACGGGTGTGTCAGAGGCTAACACAGGCATGTTAAAAGTAACACGGGCGTGTCTGAGCCCGTGTCCTGTTCTGCGTTCGACGATCGTGTTCAGATCGTGAGACACGGCTTGTGACACAGGCATGACACACGCATGTCACAGGCTATGTTCGGCCTAGGAAAGTGATTTTCAAGGTGATTCGTGGCCATTCATTTCCTTCAAATAGGATCCAACAGTCAAGAAATCTTCTTGCTGTTTTTAAGGGCTGGAGTTGAGGGTTAAACCCTCATTTCTCTTAGGTCTTTCTCTTTCTAAAACATTAGAGAGAAGGGAGATCAAGGAAGATGGAGAAGGAGGAATCCAGCCACCGGTGGAGCTTCAGAGCCCCAAATCGCGAGCCGAGTCCAGATCCGTGGAGGCGAGGCCATTGCGATACTTTTCATTCGGCTTGTTTTCTATGGCCCCAAAGAGAAACTCTAGGGTAATGATTCTATTTTTGGACATGTGAAGTCCTCTTCCTTTTTGCATAGGAAACGTGCTCTCGCAAGTGTGCGGTGAGTGTGTGGTATTTCCTTCGGGTGGATGATGCGTGTAATACGACAAGCGCACCGGTCGCACAAGTAATAAAGTTTTCGGGAATAAATCCCCAAGTATCGGTCTCTTGAGGAATGCAATTAGCGTAGAACGGAAACAGTACCAAGAATATCATTATGAGAGTTAAAAATAGAACAAAAAGGAAATAGCGGACTAGGGAGATTGTGGTTGTTTGATCTACTGAACTAGTAAAAGCTATGCGGGTCGATGGCACCGCTTCGCAAGGTGAAGTGGGTTTGTCGGCCGCTATGCCGAACTTCAGTTGGGCGAGTGGAAGGGAAGCTAATGGATTGCAGCATTCTTGTGTGGATTGCAATCAGACAAGGCACATGAATGAAGTGGATGTGGGGTGAACGAGGCGCATTCACATACAGAACTCACAAGCATAAGAAGAGACTAACATTTCATTAACTAGAAAATAAACTTGATGTTTAGGGATAAAAATGTTCGTTACACTGCTCAAAACATTCATAACACAGAGGAAGGGGAAGAGGAGTAAACCAAAAGAGAATGAAGATCCACCGCGGGTCGTGGCCGGAGTAGCGAGTTGTCATTCCGCTTCTGGGCTCAGTCTAAGGAGGCTTCCGGTACCAACGATCTATCACCTCGAAGGCCTTTAAGTCCGTTCTCTAGGTTATCTACTTCACCAACTCTGCAGGAAAGCTTGTAGTTGAAGTCATCAATGGCCGAGGTCTTCGCCGGAGTGTTGAAAAGCTTCGGAGTAGTTGGAAATGGCTTCCCGACGAAGGTGGAAGTATTGGAACAGCTGGAGAAGTGAAAAGGCGATTCCCGCGCACTCTCTGATCGCAGCAAATGACAGGCATTGACCTAAAACGCGGAGTAGGGCCTTATATATGGAGGCAGTAGAAGTGCGCACGAGCAGTGCGCACGACCAGTGGTCGTGCGCACTGTAGGTCCATGATCGTGCGGCTTTTCCAAATAAACATGCAACCTAGACAAGAAGCATCAGCATAAAAGCGCACGAGCAGTGGCGCACGACCAGTGGTCGTGCGCACTATGGCCAGTGCTCGTGCGATTACCGAGACATGGTTATGAAAACGGGGGTGTAATGTGCACGAACAGTGGCGCAAGACCAGTGGTCGTGCGCAGTATTCCTGCATCGTCGGAGTCTCCCGAGCGGTTCCGGAGCACGCACTTGACCACTGTACCAGCAGAAGGGGCAAAAAAGTCACCAGAACGTGCACACCACATCCCCGAGATAGGGCTAAAGAATAACAACAAAATGGAAACACAGAAAGCACACAGAAGTGGGCCTACAATGCACTTAATCGTGAAATAGGTACATAAGCACAAATAAGCAATAAAGGCTCTCAAGTGTAGTGCTAAGACGATAAAACTAGCCCAGATGAGTCCAAAAATCAGTGTAAAATGTGGACTCATCACACCCCCAGACTTAACCATTTGCACGTCCCGAGCAAATCATTACTCCATGGACTCGAAGATAGCTAACTAGCTCCGAAATTTCAAAAAGAAGTAAGACGAGAAATCAAATATATCATGAGTATAGAAGATATAATAGAAAAACTTTTTAATTATACAATGTAGTTTAAACTATTCAATAGATGTAAATAAATATTGTAATTGCTCAAAATTAGAATTCTGGAGAATCGTGCGATCATGTGCAGGAAGAAAGTAGGCAGGCCACTAAGGTGAGCATTGGCAAAGTTCGGGACTCAGGATCACCTCCAAAGGAATCCACCAATGTCGGGGACCATACGCTTGTACGTTCACACTCTCTCCACGGCGCGGGTTAGACTCAAGCGTGAATTAGTAGGACTTGTAGGAGGAAATGGGGCTTAGGCGACGGCTTGGTGGTCAAAGATAAACATGAAGGCTCTATGCAACCAAAGCGAGCGAAAACAACCCAAACCAAAACTGCCACTTAGAAAAGAATGGGGCACACACCCCCAGACTTAGCTTGAAATCCGGGAGTGAACACGGCTGAACCCGACCAAATTCAATAAAGAGGATGGGGATCGAAATCTCAAAGCAATTCTTTCATATATATATTGTTTTTTTTTCATTTGCGCGAATCAGCTTTTTACTTTCGTAAACTGTTATTTTCGTTTCTGCGCTAGCAATCCCCAAACGAAGCAATCCAAACGGGAATAAAATCAGCACCCCCAAAAATAATGTCCACTAATCACAACCTCGGCAAAATAGTAAATACAAATCAGCTCAAGCATTTGATTGCGAAGGTGGGTTTAGCTTCAGGCCTTGGTGAAAGTGAGTGGAGCTGGATCAAAGGAAGGGTAGGCACAAATTTGGCATGCAATGGTTAACAGGTAGGAATGGCTAAACAAGGCTCAAACTAGCCAAAAAGAAGGCCTATGTCATGCTCACGCTTAACTAACCATGCACCAATGCTTCGAGAGTAGCTTAGGGCAAGTTCTTAGCCACCGAGAAAGATGATCCTTCCCCCCGACTCGAGCAATACGAGTCTAGTGGCGGCTACACACATTCTTACACTATCGTTCGATTATCCCAGATTCAGATTTTGAGCAGTACAAACAATATTTACGTGAGCAGAAAAGAATAAATCTACGAGCATAAAGAAAAATTAGTTCTATCCTAACTCTACACAAACCATGAGTATTCGATTAGGAGCACTACATGAGTTTCGAACTACTCAATCCTGAAATCCTAAGCCAGTACCACTATTTTAAAGTTTACACAAAAGCAATAAATTTAACTCGAGTTGTGCGCGTGGGTAAGGGCGCACTCGTGTGGGTGATTCAGTGTGTGCAACAAAAAGCAAGAAATAAGTAACTAAGAAACTGGAATGCAACAGAAAGTGCGGTGTAGTGACCACAGGCATACTCCCCCCCAGACTTAAAGTGGACAATGAGAAAAAATAAGCATTCCAAATAGGAATAATAGCTAGGGTAGGAAGTACCTATGCTCAAAATTGAGCATACCAGTCAGGCAATGAGATGTCCAAGTGCGGCCAAGTTACCGCGCCTCAAATATTCCTGCACCTGCGATTAAAGGATGCAAGCCAAACAAAATCTGGACACATATATATATATATGAAGAAATAAACCGAACTCAAAACACAGCATAAGACCGAACGGTCCAACTTGGGTTGTCTCCCAAAAGCCCTTTTGTTTACCGTCCTTAAGGTGGACCAAATACCTGTATTAGCAGTTCAAATAGAGAGTTCGATACATAAAAAAAAAGACAACAGTCGGCTCCCAGATGGGCGCTCATAAAAATATAGTAGCTGTCTTGCTCAGAAAATATAAACAAAAGAAAAGAAATAGAAGGCGTGGTAGACTAGCTCTGTGGTGAGTTCCACTCAATCAAGGAGTGTCGCCATTGCTTTGCGTGGGGTCGGCGAGCTGCAGGCTTTGAGAGTCGCCGGTGGTTGCGCCGCCATCATATAATTTTAACCGGTGCCCATTGACTTTGAAATTGTCTCCGCTTTTCCTGACTATTTCGATGGCGCCAAAAGGGGAGACTGCGATCACTGTGAAAGGGCCGCTCCACCGGGATTTGAGTTTGCCGGGGAATAAGCGGAGGCGGGAATTGTACAGCAGGACTTGGTCGCCTGGTTGGAAGTCCTTGGGGATGATGTGACGGTCATGCCATTTTTTTGTTCTTTCTTTGTGTATCCAAGCATTTTCGTATGCAAAATGCCAGAGCTCCTCTAATTCGTTCAGTTGAGTGCGGCGCTTATAGGCTGCGGCTTCGATGTCCATGTTTAGCAATTTGGTTGCCCATAGTGCTTTGTGTTCCAGCTCGACTGGTAAGTGTCAAGCTTTTCCGTAGACGAGTTGAAAAGGGGTCATACCGATAGGGGTTTTGAAGGCGATTCTATACGCCCATAAGGCGTCGTCGACCTTTTTGGCCCACTCTTTTCGGTTGGAATGGATGGATTTTTCGATGATTCTTTTGAGCTCGCGATTGGAGACCTCGACTTGCCCACAGGTTTGGGGATGTTAGGCAAGAGAGATTTTGTGGTGTACTCCAAATTTCTTCATGAGTTGCAAGAATGACTTGTTGCAAAAATGGCTCCCGCCATCACTGATGATGGTGCGCGGGGCACTGAATCGAGAGAAAATGTTCTTGTGTAGGAAATTCAAAACGGTGCGGGCATCATTTGCTGCGACATCCTCGGCTTCTACCCATTTGGAAACATAGTCTACTGCGACAATAATATAGAGTTTTCCATGCGACATGGGGAAGGGTCCCTTGAAGTCAATTCCCAAAACGTCGAATGGTTCGCAGACGAGCATATTGTTGAGAGGCATTTCATCCCTCTTGGAGATATTCCCTATCCTTTGGCATTCATTGCATTTTGCGACGTAAGCTTGTGTGTCTCTAAAAAGGGTTGGCCAGAATAGGCCACATTGCAGTATCTTGCGTGCTGTTCGGGTGGCGCCGAAATGACCGCCGGCCTCCCGATCGTGGCAGTGTGTTAAGACAGATTGAAATTCGGTCCCGGGTACACAACGCCGGATGATGCTGTCGTTGCAAGTACGGAATAGTAACGGGTCTTCCCAGAAATAATATTTGGCGTCGGACAATAGTTTTCGCTTTTGCTGCGATGACAGGTGAGGGGAGACAGATTTGCAGGCGAGGTAGTTGGCCATATCTGCGTACCACGGGATTGTCGGAGTGAGCGAACAGATGGTGAATAATTTTTCATACGGGAAGCAGTCGGCAATCTCGTTGCGGTTGCAGATGGGGACAACTCCTGCGGTGTTGCTCTCCAATCTTGATAGGTGATCGGCGATGACGTTTTCGACCCCTTTCTTATCTCGGATCTCCATGTCATATTCCTGTAGAAGAAGAATCCAACGGATTAGTCGGGGCTTGGCATCTTTTTTTTTGAATAAATACCTTAGTGCGGCATGGTCAGTGTACACAATGACTTTAGATAACACTAGGTATGAATGGAATTTTTCGAAAGCGAAGATCACTACCAATAACTCCTTTTTTGTAGTGGTATAATTCATTTGAGCATCGTTGAGAGTCCGGCTGGCATAGGAAATAGTATGAAAGATTTTGTTTTTCCTTTGACCGAGCACTGCTCCGACTACAACATCGCTTGCGTCGCACATGACTTCGAAAGGCAAAGTCCAATCTGGTGCCACCAAGATTGGAGCGGAGATGAGTCGATCTTTGAGAGTCTCGAAGGCCTGCATACATTTTTTTTCGAAGTCAAACGGGGTGTCCTTGGCCAGCAAATTTGTGAGGGGCTTGGATATGGAGGAGAAATCACTGATGAATCTTCTGTAGAAACCGTCATGTCCCAAGAAGCTGCGGATCCCCTTGGCGGAAGATGGAGGAGGAAGATTTTTGATGATACTGACTTTTGCTTGGTCGACTTCGAGCCCCCTGTGAGAGACTTTGTGGCCTAAGACAATGCCCTCACGAACCATGAAATGGCATTTTTCCTAATTCAAGACAAGGTTTGTATCCTCACAACGCTTCAGAGCTTTGTCTAGATTCACAAGGCAGGAAATGAAGCTGTTACCAAAAAGGGAAAAATCGTCCATGAAGACTTCGAGAAAGTCTCCAATCATGTCACCGAAGATGGCAATCACGCATCGCTGGAATGTTGCTGGGCCGTTGCACAATCCGAATGGCATTCTCCTGAATGCGAAGGTGCCGGAAGGGCATGTAAACGTCATTTTGTCTTGGTCATCGGGGTCAACTGTGATTTGATTGTATCCAGAGTACCCATCGAGGAAACAATAGTATTCCTGACCGACCAATTTTTCCAGCATTTGGTCGATGAAGGGCAGCGGGAAATGATCTTTGTGGGTGGCCTCATTCAGTTTCCGGTAGTCTATGCAGACTCTCCACCCGGTGACCACGCGGGTGGGTAATAATTCATTCTTTTCGTTGGCCACCACCGTAATCCCGCCCTTTTTGGGCACCACTTGCACTGGGCTGACCCATTTGCTGTCGCTGATTGGTTAAATGATACCTGCATCAAGCAATTTTATTACTTCGGCTTGTACCACTTCATGCATCTTGGGGTTCAGTTGCCTTTGAGGTTGTGCCAACGGCTTGTATTGATCTTCAAGCAGAATATTGTGCATGCAAAATGCCGGGCTGATCCCTTTTATGTCAGCTAATGAACGTCCAAACACATTTTTGTATTTCTTTAAGACATTGACCAAGGCGAGTTCGTTGTCGACGGAGAGAGATGCAGAGATAATGACTGGTCATGCTGTTCCTTCCTCTAAGAAAGCGTATTTCAGGGATTCAGGCAGTGTCTTCAGAGTTGTGGCAGTGGTTGTGATGGTAGATATGATGAACAGTTCTTTGGTTGGATGCGGGTTGCTCGGAACATTAGTGGCATCCCCCTCTTCCCACACTGGCTCGGCTGGGTGAAGAATCATTTCGCTGTACAAGTCCGGTTCGTCGATCAAATCTGCTTCGTCCCAATTAGTGATTCTGAGATATTGGGAAGGTTCGTGGATGTTGAAAGAAATCATTTCATCCCCCAGGCTTAGGGTGAGCTATCCTTGGTCAACATTGATAATGGCCCGGGCCGTGGCAAGGAAGGGCCGTCCTAGAATTATAGGCACTTTGGGATCGGCCATCATGTCAAGAATGACGAAATCTGCTGCGAAGGCGAGGTTGTTGACCATGACAGTAAGATCTTCGACTATTCCGGCCGGTTGTTTTACCGATCTGTCAGCTAATTGCAATCTTAGGTGGGTTGGCTGTAGAATCCCAACTCCTAGCTCGCGGAAGACGGAGAGCGGCATTAGATTTATTGAAGCTCCCAAATCACATAATGCGCGTCCGAATCGGTGGAGGCCAATTCTGTAGGGAATGGTAAAACTTCCCGGATCTCTTCGTTTGGTTGGGGAATAGTTGGCGAGGAGAGTTGAGCATTCTTCACTGAGATTGATCGTTTTCAGTCCTTCTAAAGATTTACGCTGTGTGATGAGTTTCTTTAGGAACTTGGAATATCCTGGGATCTGAGTGATAGCTTCTGTCAGAGGTATACTTATTTTCACTCCTTTCATGATCTCAAGGAATTTATGAAATTGTTTTTCAGCCTTTTCGTTTTGCAGTCGGTGGGGAAATGGCGGCTTCACGGCGTTCTTCACAGGTTGTAGTACTGCCATGGGTTCTTGTGCGGTAGGTGAGGACGGGGGTTCCTTTATCAAATCGACGATGGGCTCGCGGAGTGATTGTGTGGGAGGGTCAGGAGGTGAGGCCCTCTCTAGGCTTTTTCAGCTTCTCAATCTCATAGTTTGTACCGTTTCCTGTTTATGATTGACTGAACATAGTAACGTTTCCGTGAGAATCCCTATGGCGGTTTGTAGGCGCTGAATGGTGTTGGCTTGGTCATTGAACATCTCCATCATTTTGCACGCGTAAGAAAAAAATTGCTCTGTCTTTGACAAGAGATTGTGGTCGGTGGCTTCATCAGAGACTACTGAATTTATCTCTACCGGAAAGTCGGAAGAAGGCGGGAAGTTCCAATGCCTACTAGTTTGGGCAATGTTGTCTATAATTTCCCAGGCATCCTCACTGGATTTGTTAAACAGGGTTCCACCAGCTGCGATGTCAAGTAATGGCCAGAATCTGTCTGCAATGCCGAAGTAGAAAGTTTGGATTAGGAGGATGTCTGACATTTCCACTCTGCAACATTCCCTTCGCAGGGACTGGAAACGCTCCCATGTATCGAACAAGGTCTCTTCATTTCTTTGGGTGAAGGTGATTTGCTCCTTATAATTGTCTATTGCTAGCATCGGTTGTCGGAATTTGGCCAAAAATTTCCTTTCGAGTTGTTTCCAGGATGAGGATATTCCCTTCCGAATATCTTGATACCATCGCTTTGCTTCATCTTTCAGGGAGAAGGAGAAGAGTCGGATCCTCTGCTGCTCATTGTTGGCAGCATTTGGCGTACAAGTGTTGTAAATTTCTAAGAACCGCTGCACGTGGCATAGTGCATCTATTTTTCCGTCTCCGCTGAATTGACAGTTTTCGATGATGTATTCGATGAGGTCGGGCGAGATCTCGAAACTGTTATTTCCCGTTTCTGCTCGGTATGTGAGGTTGATAAGGCTTGCTTTATAAGTCTGCTGCTGAATTGTAGTCATTAAAAGAGGCTTGAATGAAAAAGGGGTAGTAAGCTACTAGATCTCCTCTGCCTCGACCCTGCATTCACTGTGGCAAACACTACACAACTAGAAGAAAACAACAGTCAAAACAAAACAATACTAACTCTTATAACAATATTGGAAGTCATCCGAAGTCGCTCTACAGTTGCATTCCCCGGCAACGGCGCCAAAAACTTGATGCGTGTAATACGACAAGCGCACCAGTCGCACAAGTAATAAAGTTTTGGGAATAAATCCCCAAGTGTCGGTCTCTTGAGGAATGCAATTAGCGTAGAACGTCAACAGTACCGAGAATATTGTTATGAGAGTTAAAAATAGAACAAAAAGGAAATAGCGGACTAGGGAGATTGTGGATGTTTAATCTACTGAACTAGTAAAAGCTATGAGGGTCGACGACACCGCTTCGTAAGGTGAAGTGGGTTTGTCGGCCGCTATGCCAAACTTCAGTTGGGCGAGTGGAAGGGAAGCTAATGGATTGCAGCGTTCTTGTGTGGATTGCAATCGGACAAGGCACAGGAATGAAGTGGATGTGGGTTGAGCGAGGCGCATTCACAGACAGAACTCACAAGCATAAGAAGAGACTAACATTTCATTAACTAGAAAATAAACTTGATGTTCAGGGATGAAAATGTTCGTTACACTGCTCAAAACATTCATAACACAGAGGAAGGGGAATAGGAGTAAACCAAAAGAGAATGAAGATCCACCGCGGGTCGTGGCGGAGTAGCGAGTTGTCAATCCGCTTCCGGGCTCAGTCCAAGGAGGCTTCCGGTACCAACGATCTGTCACCTCGAAGGCTTTTAAGTCCGTTCTCTAGGTTATCTACTTCACCAACTCTGCAGGAAAGCTTGGAGTTGAAGTCATCAATGGCCTAGGGCTTCGCCGGAGTGTTGAAAAGCTTCAGAATAGTTGGAAATGGCTTCCCAACGAAGGTGGAAGTGATGGAGCAGCTGGAGAAGTGAAAAGGTGATTCCCGCGGACTCTCTGATCGCAGTAAATGACATGTGTTGACCTAAAATAAGGAGCAGGGCCTTATATACGGAGGCAGCAGAAGCAGTGCGCACGAGCAGGGGCGCACGACCAGTGGTCGTGCGCACTGTAGGTCGATGATCGTACGGCTTTTCCAAATAAACCTGCAACCTGGAAAAGAAGCATCAGCATAAAAGCACACGAGCAGTGGAGCGTGAACAGTGGTCGTGCGCACTATGGCCAGTGCTCGTGCGATTACCGAGACAGGGTTATGAAAATGGGGTTGTAATGCGCACGAACAGTGGCGCACGACCAGTGGTCGTGCGCAGTAAGTCCAGTGGTCGTGCGCAGTATTCCTGCATCGTCGGAGTCGCCCGAGTGGTTCTGGAGTATGCACACGACCACTGTACCAGTAGAAGGGGCAGAAAAGCCACCATAACGTGCACACCACATCCCCGAGATAGGGCTAAAGAATAACAACAAAATGGAAACACAGAAAGCACACAGAAGCGGGCCTACAGTGCACTTAATCATGAAATAGGTACATAAGCATAAATAAGCAATAAAGGCTCTCAAGTGTAGTGCTAAGATGATAAAACTAGCCCAGATGAGTCCAAAAATCAGTGTAAAATGTGGACTCATCAGTGGACATGAATACTCCCCGTAATCTTGCATATAGAGTCTGGAATCGAAGTACGGACATAGGCATTTCGTGTGAAGCCTACCCGGACAAGTTGGTCTGGATCAGTGATGTTTCCATTATGTATTGATTTCTGGAGAAGTCTCTGTGCTGTATGTTTTCGGGTTTCTACGTGGTAGATTGCAGCAAAGAGCCTTGGGGATTAACTCCAAGGTGCACCCCAAAATCTGGGCAGAAGCGAAGTTCTGTCGTTTTGGTGGCCTGGGAGCCAGCCTTGTATATAGTCGGGCTATGTACCATTGTATGATCGATACATTGGGATTCAGTGAAGCTTGTCCCGCACCGATGGCTAAATGGCTGTGGCAAGGTGAGCAACGAGCTGGTGGAACCTTACCCACTCCAAGTGGTTCGGTTAAAGTGACATAAGGTACCTGGAACTTACCGATGGTATGGAGAGCGAGTTTAGGCTTCGACTGAAAGGACTTTAATGCTCACGATGTTTGCCGTCCTGGAGGCAGTGGTGGAGTTGCGGGACTGACCGGGTTCGGACCGGCTTCACCGTCTAAGTGCCCTGAGAGCACGGGGTGTGTGGCCGTGCGGGCCTAAACCTATGGTGAAGTGTTCTCATTATACTTTCACTTTATTCTTTGGATATGCTGCTAAAATACTGGGAAGGAACACTGCCACCCCATGTAATGGGTGGTGTCATTATAATTTGTTCAGCTTTAGCTGATCGTTGCTTTTGTTTTCCACCACTGTGGTGGAATGTTGATTGGAGGTGTTGCAGAGCCTAGTGGCAAGTAGCGGTCTGTAGCCCCTATTGTTAAGCCGACCCTTAAAGGCCAAAGTGAATGTTTGCTCTTTATTCTCATGTGTGTCCGACCTGCGTACCGATGTATGGAAGACATTTATTGTTTAAGTAAACTCTTATAAGGCCATATGGCCAACTATTTGGTGTATTTGTACTGTCATTCCTACTTTGGTTTTTAGTGGACATTCATACTTTGGTTTGGGTTCTTATAACTGTTTTAAAAATCTTCCGCTATAATGCTGTGAGTTAGGACACGTGTTTCCTTTGACAGTAATTTGGTATTAATATGTAACTCCACTAGCTATCCGTGGTATATGGCGTGGGGCCCCGACCGGACCTTCTGTTATTTCCCATGTGACAAATGGGAGTTTTACAATTTGGTATTAGACTATGGCATCGGTCTTGCTTATTTGAATTCGTGGGCGAATTATTTTAAGGGGTGGTGATCACATGTATATGCGTCATCATTATAACATGAAAAGAACCCATGAATGTCCACTTAGAAATGAAATTACACTTGTTTGGGGAACCTGAGTGTTCCAATGATTGCTTTAACAATCTGTTTGTCCCTTGATCGAGGGTTTTTGCTACTATAGGTGACTAGGAGGGGTGCTGGATAGTCAGAATGTCCGCAATCGGCGGAGAGCAGTACACCTAATGACGTGACTGCAACCCCTCCGTTAGCAGAAACTATAAGACTTGAAGCGGAAGCGGTGCTTTCAATGATAAACACCCAGCCAGCAAGGCAGGTGTAGCACCTAGCCCCTGCGATGGAATAAGAATCGCATAGAGCGAAAGATCCTAGAGTTGTGGAACATGTGGTAGAAGAACCTTTGCCGCCAAGAAGAGCAACAAAAAGACAACTTAAACATGTGATGAGTTTCAATCCTCCAATATTTAAGGGGGCTGGAATCCCAACTCAAGCAGAGGATTGGCTCGCTAGAGTTAAGAGAATCTTGTCGACAATGGAAATGAAGGAATGGCAGAAGATCGCCATAGCCACATTCCTGCTGGATGGCGAGGCAAGGTTATGGTGGGAAGATCTGGAGCAACATCACTTAGTTAGGAGACAACTCACTGAAGTCTCGATCGAGGAATTCTCAAGGCTGTTCTTGGCTAGATACCTACCCTCCGTCGAGAGAATTGAGATGGAGAATCAGTTTCTGAGGTTGAAGCAAGGAGTCAGTTGCATGGATGAGTACCTCCACGAATTCACACCGTTGGGTTGTTACACTGCCCCTACATTTGGATATGAGGAGAATAAGACCTACCAGTTCTTTGAGGGTCTGCGCGATGACCTGAGGGTACTACTTACTGGGCCTGTGACGCAAGGTTTCCTAACCTTGGTTAGTTCAGCCTAATCAATGGAAAGAGATCTGAAGAGAATCCAAGGGAGCAAAGACTTGGGTGTGTAGAAGATGGAGTCCAAGGCGCTGAACTCCTCGATGTCTAAGTTCCATAAGTGGAACAAGAAGGCTAGGACTTCGAGTCCAACCCCCTCTTTTGGTGGGTCTGGGGCAACCACAGGGCGAGCAAAATGTGCTTTGTTACAACTGTGGAAAGCCATGGCATTTTGACAGAGAGTGTTGGAGTGGAAGTCCAAAGTCTGAGAGGAAGCCTCGAGCAACATACGAGGAAAAGTGGAAGGCAGTGGAGTCAACCGCATCCCACTATGCTCTAGCCCAGCCTAGAGTATACAATCTTGGCCATCAGGAGGCTATATAGCTGACCGACATGGATACAGGTATGAGTTAATTAAAAGCAGATTAACTTTATATATATGTTACCCTTTTGCGCGTTAGCTTATGACTGCTTGTGCTAGGCTTTGTTTTGATTTTCGAGTATCCGGCGAGAGCACTATTTGATACGGGTGTTTCACATTCTTTTTTGTCCGAAGGATTTTAATCGCGCATCGGAGTACCTTCTTCGATGGCAATGGACAAATTGGATGCGTTGTTGCCTAATGGGTGTTCAATGCGCGCGAATAGGGTTTGTTGCGTAATGATATGGATTGGGATTCAAGAGTTTAACTTGCAAGCATCGCTTTTGTCGTTAGTGGAGTTCGACGTGATTTTTGAGGTAGACTGGCTCTCGGAGCAACGGGCATACATTGATTGCAACCGCAAGGAGGTCTAATTGCGAACTGATCGTGAGATGACATTTGCGGGCATGAAAGGGTCGAGCAAGACTTTGATGTCTGCTCACCAGGTGGTTAAGGCATTTCGTGCTGGCGCAGAGCTATTTTTCATATTAGTGGAGGCTTCGAAGCCTTAGCCTAGTATGGACAGTATCCCTGTTGTATCTGAGTATACTGACGTGTTCCCTAACAATCTACCCGGAGCCCAACCTCGGTGAGAAATCGACTTCACCTTTGAGCAGGTGCCAGGTGCCAAACCTATGTCACGCTCTCCGTATCGGTTAGCACATAACGAGATGGCAGAATTGAAAGTACAGCTTCAAGAGCTGTTGGAGATAGGTTTTGTGCGTCCAAATTCATCGCCTTGGATCATGTCGGTCCACTTTGTTAACAAGAAGGACAAAAGTTTACGACTTTGCATCGATTACCAGGAGTTGAATAAGCTAACAAAGAAGAATAAGTATCAGATCCCAAGGATTGATGATCTATTCGACCAACTGGTGGGGTCGACGTTGTACTCAAAGTTGGATCTGAAATCCAGATACTATCAGTTGCGGTTAAGCGATAGTGACATCCCCAAGACAGCTTTCAGTACATGGTATGGACATTATGAGTTCACTGTCATGTCATTTGGTTTGACTAATGCGCCATCCATGTTTATGGATTTGATGAACAGGATGTTTAGAGAGTACTTAGACCACTTCGTGATAGTCTTTATCGACGATATATTGGTGTACTCGTAGTGCGAAGAGGATCATTTCAAGCATCTACATATGGTGTTGAAGACATTGAGGAGGAATCAACTTTATGCCAAATTCTCCAAATGTGAATTCTGGTTATCCTCGGTAGCATTCCTTGGTCATATAGTTAGTGGAGAAGGGATTGCCGTAGATCCGGCGAAGATAGTTACGACACAGGAGTGGCCTATATTATCTACAGTGGTAGAAATACGGAGTTTCCTTGGACTTGCCGGCTACTACAAGTGCTTTGTAGAGAACTAATCGCGGATAGCGTTACCCCCTCATTACTTTGACGAGAAAAGATCAAAAGTTTGTGTGGTCGCTGGAGTGCGCTCAAGCTTTCGAAGAACTGAAAAGTCGATTGACTACGATGCCTATTCTATGTTCTCCGAGTGGGACCAAAGGATTTGAGATTTACCGTGATGCTTCGGGCAGTGGCTTAGGTTGTGTTCTACTACAACATGGGAGTGTAATAGCTTATGACTCGCATCAGCTGTACATGAGAGGAATTATCCTGTCGAAGACTTGGAGTTACTGGTCGTGATATTTGCTCTGAAGCTGAGGAGGTATTACTTGTATGGTGTGAAGGTCGATATCAATACCGATCACAAGAGCATGAAGTACTTATTGGATCAAAAGGACATAAACATGCGGCAGTGGAGGTGGATGGAGTTCCTGGGTGACGACACCTTCAAGATACATTATGTACCTGGTAAAGGCAATGCAGTTGCGGACACGTTGAGTCGCCGGGCTCCCGCGCAGGCAAACTAGTTTTCGATACATGATGAGCGTTTAGTTCGTTATTTGGAGGCATTAGAGATCTCTTGTGTTGATAAGTAGACTAGTGCCGAAGTGCAATTGAACTGGACAGAGGTGCAGTATGACATTGCTGATAGGATTTGGCAAGCTTTGGATGGGGATAACAGCATGGAACAGATCATGGATGAGGATTTGGATGGGTCAAATTCCCAATTTATTTTTAAGGATGGACTGTTATGGAGGGACAGTCGTCTGTGCGTCCGAAGTTTGGGTAAACTATGGGAGGAATTGATGTATGAGGATCATCATACTAAGTACTCGATTCACTCGGGGAGAACAAAAATATTTAGAGATATGAAAAAGTTGTTTTGGTGGCCAGGACTTAAAAAGGACGTAGCACTTTATGTGTCGAAGTGTCAAACGTGCGTCTTGGTGAAGGTGGAGTTCTAGAAGCTTGGAGGTTTCTTGAAGTCATTACCTATCCCGGAGTGGAAGTTCGACGATATTTCAATGGATTTCGTGCATGGGTTGCCAAGGTCGCAGAAGGGAAACGACTCCATCTGGGTGATTATAGCTAGATTGACAAAGGTGTCGCACTTCATTCCGAAGAGGAAGGATGATTCGGTGGATAAACTTGAAAAACTTTACGTAGATAACATTGTTAAATTGCACGGTGTGCCCCGCGGTATCCTTAGTGACCGAGATGGGCGCTTCATATCCAACAACTAGAGGTTAGTGCATCAATTATTGCGAACCAAGCAGAGTTTCAGCACGACCTTTCATCTGCAGATGGATGGTTAGACCAAGAGGGTCAACAGGATGATGCAGGACATGCTTCGCATATGCGTCTTGGATTTCAGAATGCGGTGGGAAGATCACTTGTACATGGTGGAGTTTGCTTATAACAACAGCTACCAAGCGAGTATTCAAATGGCGCCCTTTGAATCCATATATAGTAGAAAATGTCGCACGCCATTGTCATGGTTGGAGACGGGTGAGTCGAAGCTGTACAAACAACAATAAGTGGAAGACGCCACATCGTTGGTACAAACAATATGAGGATGATTGCTGATCGCTCAGGACAGGCAAGCTAAATACTATAATGCCAATCATTGGAGCGTTGAGTTCGCTATTGGTGACTAGGTATAGTTGAAAATTAAGCCGTTCAAGGGTCTCTCACGGGTACGACACTTGAAGAAGTTGAGTCTGAGGTACCTAATGAGTACGATTTTTATATGGTTTTTCGGACTCATCTGTGCTAGTTTTCTCACTCGTGTACTGCATTTCAACCGGATACCGCTTATATTTGCATCGTTCGTTTATGAACCATTTTGTGCACTGTTTTGGCCTGAGGGTGTGCAATTGTGCATTCTATTTTTGGGGGTATGCACATGTTGCTCCACATAGTTCTTTCCTGCTGTTTTCTTTGCTGTATTTTTGTTGCTAGCAGCTTGTGCTCCAGTTTTGGTTTTGTTGTGCAAGTGGTGCATTTCTCCCAAAGATAGAAATTCTATTTTGAGGAAACACACGGTCATTCGTTTTATTTGCGCAGGGTTTGAGTCGGATCGTGCATTATATTCAGCTGGAAGATCGTCGAGTAGAGCTCGACGAATTTCGTCCAGCTAAGTTCGACTATCCTCACTAACAGTTGACGTATGGTTTCATCGTAATCGTGCGCGAAGGAAACACACGTTTTTCCCGTAGCTTTCTAGTTTGTTGCATTCTGTGGTTAATCGTGCGATTTGTTCACGCACGGGAGGAAGCGCTCGTATGCCAGTAAAATGCAAGGTTCTCCTACGTGTCCCTGCATTCCAGCTTTCTGTTGCTACCCGTGCAATTTCCTTCACGCATGGGCGGAATCATCCATGCGCGAAGGAAACGCATGGTTCCACGCCTCTCCTTTCATTTGCTTGCTGTGAAAGTTAATATCACACAGTTTGTGTACAGTCGTGCGCCAAACCGTGCGTTCCTATTTTCTAACATACTTCTATTTAAAGAGTAGATTTCTTCTTCTTGGACGATCTCCGTTCCAGTCCGACCCAGCCGCCATTTTCTGCTCTTTTGAGTGGGGAAACTTTCTCCTAGCCGTTGTTTTCTCTCTCCTCCTTGGAGAGTTAATCCTACCACCATTTCAACTCCAAGAGATATCAACTTCTTCATCTCCGGCCACCACTGTCATCTCCAAGCTCCAAGCTCCATGTCAAGCTCATAGGTCGCTGCATCCATGAAGTCCTCCTATTAGAACAAGCCAGCGATTATTCACAAAGAAGACGGGATATTTGAATGAAGTGACAGCCTTTTTGGTTCCCGGACGTCAACCGTAGACCGAGTTCGGACAAGGCCTGATAATCCTTGAATCCGACGGTGAATCTCGGAGAGACTTCATGCGTTTTGTTGTTTCTCTTCCCCTTCACTTGTAGTATTTCTTTTTCTGCATATTTGGGTGTTGGATTGATGTGTAAGAATATTTATAGCTTGAATATTTCAGCATGTCGAAGTGTTGAAATATTTTAGTTCTGGATATTATTGTTGAACTTCAGATTTTCTCTTGTTCAAGTTGTGATTATGCCGTTCTAGCGATTGTTAGAAGCGTGCTTTGCGAAGAGGTGGTCATGACCCGCATTAGCTCTTCCATCTTTCGTATAACTCTCTTGAGTAATCCACCAAAGAGACGCACTGACGGCGACCCACAATAGTTTTCTTATTGCTGTTAACGTAGGAATCCAAACCAAAACCCCCTTTGCTTATGTTAACGCTTGCAATCATCTTTTCAATAGCGAAATCACACTCCCTACTTTAACTCCTCAAGAGATCAATATCAGGGGATTCAACTCCTCAACTTTATTACTTGACAGCGATCGGTACACTTGTCGTGAACGCATCAAGTTTTTGGCACCGTTGCCGGGGAGTGCAACCGTTGTGTGTATTTTTATTTTGAAATAAGTTTGTAAGTGTTGTTGGTATTTTTGAATGAATTTTTTTTATGTTGTATGACAGATCACAACTCAGGTGAAAGGGTTGAAGATCTTGTAGTTGAGCTAGAAACTGCACGTATGAGGCTAGCTCGCCTGCGTGCTGCTGCTGCTGAAGAAGGAATGGAGAATAATGGCCTAGGAGGAAATGGCCAAGGAGATCGGGTTGTTGCTGGCCAAGAGGTAGTCCAGCCACACGTTAGGACAATGCGTGATTTCACAATCCTGACTGCAAGAAGTGTTTACCCTGGCTTCAGGCCGGCCATCAAAAACAACCACTTTGAGATAAAACCCGCCATCCAGAAAATGATCAGGAATAATACGCAGTTCTCGGGATTGCCGAGTGAGGACCCGCAGCTCCATCTGGCGGAGTTCTCGGAGATTTGTGGCACATTATGGTATGCTGGAATTTCTGACGACGTTGTGAAGCTGAGGGTGTTCCCGTTCTCACTGAGGGACAAGGCAAAGACCTGGTTGCATACCATTGTTCCGGAGACCACTACTACTTGGGAGACATTGTTGTCTTTGTTCTTGGCGAAGTTCCACCCGGTGGATAAGATAGTGAATGCTCAAAGGGATATTGCAACCTTCCGGCAACTAGATCATGAGACGTTATTTGAGGCGTGGGAGAGATTCTCAGAACTGCAGCGTCGATGCCTAGAGCACGGCTATGAGCCGTGGAATCTCGTTGAAATATTTTATTTTGGTATTGAGCCTAATTTCAGGGCAATGATCGACGCAGCTATTGGTGTCACGATAATGAACTTATCTCCGAAAGAGACATTGTGGCAACTTCGAGATACCACCCCCCATAGCACTTATTGGACAGATGAGAAAATGCGCCTAGATGGGTGAGGACTTTGTTTGAAGCTAACGATGTGGTGCAGCAATCGGAGGCGATCCATCTCGGTATACGAACATATCTTGTCATGGTTTTGGTAACCCTGGCCATCATGCCTATGAGTGCACTGCTGGAGCAAGCATTGCCGAGCTGTCAGGTATAATGTCTGATGAAAATGTGAATTTTTTAAATAGTCAAAATCGCAATGTTTCTTTTAATAATGTTTATAACCCCAATGTGAGAAATCATCCAAATTTCTCATGGAATCAGAATGCTCCTGGTCAAAGATAGCACGGTGGCTAGAATCAATTTAATGCTCAATCCTCTAGTAACCAGCCACGACCGCCACATAATGGTTATAATGTGAATGTGCAAGGTTCACGCAAAAGTGCGCTGGAAGAAATGATGAAGAATTTTGTTGAGATGTCTGAATCAAATATGGCTACTCAAACTGTATCCATGAGGAACTTGGAGATACAGCTGCGGAAATTGGCCCAATTGTTCTCCGAGCGTACTTGCGGCACCCTCGCAAGTGATACGGGGAAAAATCCCTGTGAGCAAGGGAAGAGTGCTGGGGATGTGGAGGATTGCGATCATAATGAATTGGCCAACAAATGTGAAATCAATGGGGTAGAGAAAATAGCTCTATGCGATTCTGAATCATCCAGCAACATTCTTGCTTTGCAAGATGTGGAAAAAAAAATTAAATTTAAGTATCGAATCTGATGTCTAGAAATCTCTAGTCCTAGCAGATGGATCGGTATTTAAGACCGATGGTGAGATCAAAGATGTGGAAGTAATTATGAATGGGGCTGTTGTGGTCACTGACTTTCAAGTTTTAGGACCTATGGGTAACACGTCAAAACCCATCTTAGGACTCCCATTCCTAAAAGCAAGTGAAGCTACCTTGCAATTCAATGTGAGTGGTGTCACTTTGGCTCCTAAAGTCAATATGACTCTACTATCTTCACCTCCCCAGATTAGTTCAAATGTACAAGGAGAATTTTTGCAATTAAATGATTCATTATCTAACAATGTCTCTAGTGATTCTAAGACAAGTTTTCCACTGATGGAATGCGAGCGGGTTAAGAATGTGATCGAACAACTGCCGGTAGCTGAGGTAGAGACAGAGACAGAGTCACTTGATGTGAAACAAGATTCCGTTGAGAAGAAACATGAGCTGAGCATGCCCATTGATAGCGTGTAAAAAACTGAATTGAAATCTTCTATTTGTTCTAACAAAGTTTATAAAACTATTAAACAGGTAACTTGGGCTGATCTTTCACCCACTACTGGTGAGGAAAGGATGCCCCCAGATGCGAAAGATAAACTTGCTGCTGAATTGGTAGTTGTGATCATACCACCATGGTGATCCCCTTCTGTGGATCTGAAATGAAAGGAGCTGCTCCTCCGCTAGGCACAAAATTTTGTCTGCCGGCGTGAGAATGGCAAGGTTAGGGACATGGGAGACTCGTCTTCCCTAGGCCCTAAAGCCTTCGCCTCGTCCTCTTCTAACGTGGATGGGGGGATCTATCACAAATCAGCGTTCGTGTGAGGAGTGAAGGATCTCCGGGTTTTCCTTAACTGTTTTTCTAGTTTCACTTACTGCTTACTGCTATGTATGTTTGTAGACCTTTATCGTTATGTTTTGAACTTATTCCCTAAAACAACATTTATATAACTGCTAATACAGGTATTTAGTCCACCTTAAGGACGGTAAAGAAAAGGGCTTATGGGAGACAACCGAATTTTGTCGCTTTTAATTTGCTCAATTTTGCTACTATTATTATATTCTTATAGTATGCGTGGTTGGAGATATTCTCTTATGCAGGTGGAGTTCGTTTGGGTCGTAGACTGTCTGTGAAAATTAACGCCAATCTTCTGGTATGCTCATTTGCTGATCATGGGATAACCACTTCACTCAGTCTTTATTTTTTTATTTTTATTGCAAATCATAGTTATAATGTTTAGTATAAGTCTGGTGGGGGAAAGTTTCGAGAGTTTCCTTTACACATGCACTTGCATACCACGAGATTATTTTCATTTTTAGTTTTTATTTGATCATGACAACATTGTCCACCTACACCGTATGAGCACGCACTTAAGCACGCGCTCGACCAATGTTTAATTTATTTCTTTTGTGTTAACTTTAAGATAGTTGTGCTGGCATAGGATTTTAGAATAGAGTAGTGTGAAACTCGTGCAGTGCTCCTAATCGAGTACTCATTCTGTAGAAATAGTATAAAATTAATTTTTCTTTATGGTCGTAGATTTATGCTTTTTTACATTTGTAAACAATGTGTGTACTACTCAAAACTGTGGAATCTGGAGCAATTGAACAGTAGTGTAGGAATGTGTGTAGTCGCCAATAGCCTCGTAATGCTCGAGTCGGGAGGAAAGGTTGTCTTTCTCGGTGGCTAAGGACTTGCCCGTAGCTAATCTCGAAGCTTGGGTACATGGTTAGTCAAATGCGCGTGTGATGTAGGCCATCACTTTGTCTAGTTTGAGACTTGTACCAGTCCCAACATTTATCCGTTGTTATCCCCGTTGAGCATGTCCCTTCCTTTGACATCCCCACGTCTCTCTACCAAAGCCATATAGCCTTTCCTACTCGCACATCTGAATGTGATCCCTCGGTTAGTTGTTTTGTTGTATTTTGTTTTTGTTATGTGTGACAATTATGTGGGTGTTGGTGCAGCTTGTGGGGTTGCCGTTAATTTTTTCCGGTTTGTTTTGGTTATTTGGTTAAATGAAAAGAAAAGAAGAAAAACAAATAAATGAAATGAAATAAAAGGAAAAAATAGAAATTCCCAATGTAGAATTAAAGAAAAAAAATATTGTTGTGAGTTGGGAATTTTGTTGCATTCGCTTCGTTTTGTGCGTGCACGCACAGTCAAAAGTCCGAGTCTTCTGGTGCGTCCCACGCATTTTTTCGTTGAATTTAGCTGTGAGGTTTTTTGGGCGATCTCATTTTGGGTGTGCATGTCCGTCTTGATTGTCTTTGTATACCCCGCCTTTGCCTAAGCCTATAATATACTCCATGTCCTACGGATTCGTGCTTGAGTCAAACTATTGTTGTGGAGCGAGTGTGAACGGTAGAGCATATGGTTACCGACATTGGTGGATTCCTTTGAAGATTTTCCCGAGCCACAGTCTTTGGCAATGCTCACCTTAGTGGCATGCCTACTTTCTTTCTACACATGACTGAACGATTCTCCGGAATTCTATTTTTGAGTAGTTACAATACATTTTTACACTTGTTGAAATTTATAAACTTCGTAGCATAATTAAAATTTATTTCTATTATATTTTTATGCCCATGCTATATTTGATTTCTCGCTTTACTTTATTTTGAAATTTCTAAGCCAGCTAGCTGTTTTCGAGTCCACAGAGAGATGATTTGCTCGGGACGAGCAAATGTTTAAGTCTGGTGGTGTGATTAGTCCGATTTTTATAGGGTTTTTCGGACTCATCTGGGCTAGTTTTCTCAATCATTCACTGCATTTCAACCAGATACAAGTTATAATTGCATCCTTCGATCATGGACAATTTTGTGCACTATTTTGTCCCGAGGGTGTGTAATTGCGCATTCTATTTTTGGGGGTATCCACATGGTGCTCCCCATGGTTCTTTCCTACAATTTTCTTTGTTGTATTTTTGTTACTGTGAGCTTGTGCTTCAGTTTAGTTTTTGTTGTGTAGGTGCTGCATTTTCCCCAAAGGCAGGAATTCAATTTTGAGAAAACGCAAGGTCGTGTCATTTATTCGCGCACAGTTTGAGCCCGATCGTACATTATATTCAGCTTGAAGATCGTCGAGTTGGGCTCGATGAATTTTGCCGAGCTGAGTTCGACGATCCTCATGCACAGTTGACGCACGATGTCATCGTAACCGTGCGTGAAGGAAACACATGGTTTTCATGTAGCTTTCTAGTTTGTTCCATTCTATTATTAATCGTGCGATTTGTTCACGTACGGGCGGAAGAGCTCGTACGCCAGTAAAAATACATGATTCTCCTGTGTGTCCCTACATTCCAGCTTTCTGTCGCTACCTGTGCGATTTCCATCACGCACGGGTAGAATCGTCTGTGCGCAAAGGAAACGCACGGGTCAATTCCTCTCCTTCCATAGACTTGCTGAGAAAATTAATATCGCACAGTTTGCGCACGGTCGTGCGCCAACCGTACGTGTCTATCTTTCTGACCTACTTCTATTTAATGCGTTGATTTCTTCTTCTTGGATGAGTTCCATTCCAGTCCGACCCAGCCACCATTTTCTGCTCTTTTCAGCGGAAAAACTTTCTCCTAGCCATTATTTTCTCTCTCCTCCTTGGAGAGTTGATCCGGCCACAATTTCTACTCCAAGGGCTAGCAACTTCTTCATCTCCGGCCACAAATGTCATCTCCAAGATCCAAGCTCCAAGTCAAGCTCAAATGTCGCTGCATCCATGAAGTTATCCTGTTAGAACCAGCCAGCGATTATTCTCGAAGAAGATGGGATATCCGAAGGAAGTGACAACCCTTTTTGGTGCTCAGACGTCAACCATAGACCGAGTTAGGATAAGCCCCGACAACCCTTGAATCCGGCCGTGAATCTCGGAGAGACTTCGTGCGTTTGGTTGTTTCTCTTCCCCTTCACTTGTAGTATTTCGTTTTCTGCATATTTGGGTGTTGGATTGATGTGTAAGAATATTTATAGCTTGAATATTTCAGCATGTCTACGTGTTGATATATTTTAGTTCTGGATATTGTTGTTGAACTTCAGATTTTCTCTTGTTCAAGTTGTGATTGTGCTGTTCTAGCGATTGTTAGAAGCGTGCTTTGCGAAGATGTGGGCGCGACCATCATTAGCTCTTACATCTTCTGTATTACTCTCTTGAGTAATCCACCAAAGAGACGTGGTGACGGTGACTCGCAATAGTTTTCTTATTTTTGTTAACTTAGGATTGCAAACCAAAACCCCCTTTGCTTACGTTAATGCTCACAATCACCTTTTCAATAGCAAAATCACACTCCCTAGTTGCACTCCTCGAGAGATCGATATCCGGGGACTCAACTCCTCAGCTTTATTACTTGACAGCGATCTGTACACTTACCGTGAACACATCAGTACCTTGGACCGTTTGAGATACTATTAGCGAATTGGTGAAGTGGCTTATCGACTGAAGTTACCAGTGGAATTGAGTGGTCTCAATGACGTATTTCATATATCGGTGTTGCGGAAGGCGGTGCAAGAGCCTTCGCAAGTGCTTGTGGTCGATCAGGTACCTGTTGAGCATGGGTTAATGATGAAGGTCAAGCCCATTCACATTGAGTTCTTGGAAGTCAAGCGACTTAGTAACAAGACACCAGGATAGTCAAAGTTCGTTGGGACAACTGCGGTCGGGAGGATCGTTCATGGGAGCGAGAGGGCACTATGTATGAGGAGTATACTGAGCTGTTCCGCTTAGGTACCATTTAATTTTGTGTACCTTTCCATTCTATAATTATGTGATGAAATGCTTTTAAGGGCAGGGGGAGAATTTTAACGCCCCAAAACTCAAAAAAAGATCGGATAACATTTTATGGCCAAATTTTGGTTCACACTACCTGAATAGGTTCACACGGCTTGCGATACGGTCTTGTCTAGGGTCGTGTCGTGCTTTGAGTTCGACAAATTTTTGTGAGGTCGATGAAATGCATTTGACGATCCTCAGATTCAAGCCAGGTCGGACACAGGGCCTAGGACACGGGCGTGTCTAGGGCTATGTCCTTCTCTACGTTTGACCTGTCTGTGTCAACTGATGAACATGCCATATGTCACGGGCATGTCAGAGGCTGATACGGGCGGGTCGAGAGTAACACAGGCGTGTCTCATGGCCGTGTCTTGTTCGGGACGTGATAGTTTCCTGCGTCGCTTGTGGAACACACCCTGTGACACGGGCATGTCAGTGGCTGACACGGGAGTGTAAAGAGTAACACATGCGTGTTTGAGCCCGTGTCCTGTTCTGCGTTCGGCGATCGTGTTCAGATCATGAGACAGGGCCTGTGATACGGGCATGTCACAAGCCGTATTCGGCCCAGCAAAGTGATTTTTAGGGCGATTCGTGGCCGTTCATTTCTTTCAAATAGTATCCAACGGTTTAGAAATCTCCCTGCTATTTTTAAGGCCGGGAGTTGATGGTTAAACCCTCATTTCTCTTAGTTCTTTCTCTTTCTAAAGAGTTAGAGAGAAGGGAGAGAAAGGAAGAAGGAGAAGGAGGAATACGACCACCAGTGGAGCTTCGGAGCCCCAAATCGCGAGCCGAGTCGACATCCGTGGAGGCGAGGCCGTTGCATTGCTTTTCATCTGGGTTGTTTTCTAGGGCCCCAAACCGAACCTCTAGGGTAACGATTCTCTTCTTGGACATGTGAAGTCCTCTTCCTTTTTGCATAGGAAACCCGCTGTCGCAAGTGTGCGGTGAGTGTGTGGTATTTTCTTTAGGTGGACATGAATAGTCCCCGTAATCTTGCATATAGAGTCTGGAATCGAAGTACGGACATAGGTATGGTGTGTGAAGCCTACCCGGACAAGTTGGTCTGTATCGGTGATGTTTCCATTATGCATTGATTGACGGAGAAGACTCTGTCCGGTATGTTTTCGGGTTTCTATGGGTAGATTGCAGCAGGGAGTCTTGAGGATTAACTCAAAGATGCACCCGAAAATCTCGGCAGAAGTAAAGTTCTGCCGTTTTGGTGGCCTGGGAGCTAGCCTTCTACACTACTGGGATATGTACTATTGTATGATCAATACTTTGGGATTAGGTGAAGCTTGTCCCGCAATGATGGCTAAATGGCCGTTGCGAGGTGAGCAACGGGCTGGTGGAACACATGGAATGTTACTTCGATTGGAACACTCTCACGGAACATCAGAAGGTCCAAGTTGCCAGGATGAAGTTAACTGGGCGTGCTAAGACATATTGGCTAAATGAGGAGTGTAGGCTAGGGACCAGGAACAGAGTCCCACTTATAGGATGGCCGGTGATGAATAATTTGCAATCTGATCAGTACGTCTCTGCATACAACATAACACAGATGTTAGACGAGCTTGCCACCCTACTGCAGGGCTCAAATTCGCTAGCTGAGTATATGGGGGAGCTGAAGGACCGCATGGTGCATTGTGATCTTAGGGAGATCCTCGAGGTCAACTTGTCTAGATTTCATAAAGGGCTTCAACCTGAGATTCATAGGAAGCTCTTGTGCTATGTTTATACAGACCTAAACACGACCGTCAATACCGCCCTCGACATTGAAAAACATCTGGCCTATAATGCCCACTCCCGCTATTCCCATGTAAAGAATAAGTCCATAGCTGGAGCATCTTCTTCCACATATCCGAATAAGGGAAAGTTTAGGTCCACCGAGTCGAAGTCTATAGTGATCACTGCTAGGAACGCTAAGAATACCATGAGTGACAGTATCCCCATAGGAAAGGTTAGCAAGTCCAACGCTACATGTTACTCTTACGGCATTCACAGTCACTATGCCTTTGAATGACCAACGAAGACTAAGGTCGTAGCCCTATTTGAGATGACTACCGATCCTGCTGATTTAGTGCATGAGGTTGTTGTGGAGAGTGACCCAGAAGGGGTTCCAAGTGATTTAGAGGACGATCACCACCATATGGTGATGCATTGTATCTTGACCACTCCTCGTCCGTTAGAAGATTGGAAGAGGACGAGCATATTTTCTCTGATTTTCAAGAGTAATGAGAAAGTCCGCATGTTGATTATCCATAGTGGTAGTGGTTTTAATGTCATTTCTGAGAACGCCATCACGCGTATGGTCATGACCATGGAACCACACCCAACCCCATATCAGGTCGCTTGGATAAACAAAATCACCGTCCCGATTAGCAAGCGATGCCTGGTCCCCCTCTCATTTAAATCATAAACTGATGAGATATGGTGTGATGTCCTCCTGATGGATGCTTACTATGTCGCACTTGGCTCTATGACCGTGATGTGACGCATTTAGGTAGAGCCAACACGTATGAATTCAAGTTCAATGGAAATACCATTACGTTGAGGCCGACTATCCCAAAGGAACCTGCAGGACCGGTTAAGGACACCACGATCCCAGTTGAGAGGAAGGACTTGAACCTAGTCGGAAGAAAAGAATTTATTAAGGAGTCGTTTCTTGATGGAGTGATGTATGCGCTAGTCCTTCTGAGTGCGAGGACGGATTTTGGAGTATTGGATGATCTGTCCAGTGAGTTACGGGTATTGTTGGAAGACTATAGGGATACGTACCCGGATGAGTTGCCATCGACATTACCTCCACTTAGATATATTTAGCAAGCCATAGATCTCATCCCGGGGTCTTCCCTGCACAACCAGCCCCATTATCGACTCCATCCAGCTGCACATAAGGAGTTGCAAGGTCATATAGAAAACTTGTTGAAGAAGGTGTTTATAAGGACTAGTATGATTCCATGTGTTGTTCCAGCTCTGCTTGTACCCAAGAAGGATGGCTCATGGAGAATGTGTGTTGATAGTCAGGCTATCAACAAGATTACCATCAAGTATATGTTCCCTATCCCACGTTTAGATGACCTCTTGGATGTATTATCTTGCGCTACTATATTTTCTAAGTTGGATATTAGGAGCGTTTATCACTAGATTAGGATCCGTGAGGGTGATGAATGGAAGACTGCGTTTAAATCAAAGGATGGGTTATATGGGTGGCTTGTGATGCCCTTTTGGTTATCCAATGCCCCTAGAACATTCTCTTGGATGATGACACATGTCTTTCGACCATACTTGGGGAAGTTTGTGGTAGTTTATTTCGATGACATCTTAGTCTATAGCACCTCCAATGCCGAGCATATCTCCCACTTGAGAGTTACCCTATCCACCTTGAGGATAGAAACTTTATTACTAAACCTTAAGATGTGCATATTCTATGTTCCAGAGGTAGAGTTTTAGGTTATATAGTGTAACGTCCCGAATCGCTCTAGGCCCCTAGTGTGTGTGTTTTTGAGTCAGGAGGGTTGACTCGAGTCCTGAGAAGTGCAGGGAATTGGACTGCACTTGTGGAGAAGTGGAGAAATCAGTGTAAAAAGATACGGGAAGTGACACGGGTAGTGACACGGCCGTGTCCCTACCTGTGTGCGTCGAGTTGAGCTCGACGAGCCGTGTCGAGACTGACGGGCTGTGTCGACACCAAGTGACACGGGTAGTGACACGGCCGTGTCCCTACCCGTGTGCGTCGAGTTGAGCTCGACTAGCCTTGTCGAGACTGACAGGCTGTGTCGACACCAAGTGACACGGGTAGTGACACGGCCGTGTCCCTACCCGTGTGCGTCGAGTTGAGCTCGACGAGCCGTGTCGAGACTGACGGGCTGTGTCGACACCAAGTGATACGGGTAGTGACATGGCCGTGTCCCTACCCGTGTGCGTCGAGTTGAGCTCGACGAGAAGTGTCGAGATGCAACCCGAGAAGGACACGGTCAAGGACACGGCCAGGCACACGGCCGTGTCATGTGGACACGGGTCGGGACACGGGCGTGTCCCTACCCGTGTCAAGTATTGAACCGACATAGAAACCGTCGTTGCAGCTTCGCCAGGCAGGACACGGGTAAGGACACGGCCGTGTCCCTACCCGTGTCACATTTTATATATAAAGGGGAGAGAAAACCCTAGCCGTTTTCATTCTCATTCTTCCCCTATTTTCTGTGAGATCTCCTGTGAGAGGAAAAAACTGCAGGAGCAAGTTCTACCGAAGGAGATCCGCCATCGCCGTGAAAGAGAAGATGCCGCCAAGGAGAACTACGAGATCCATGGCCGGAAATGGTGGTACCGCTGGAGCCAATGTGAGTTTCCTACCCTCTCCCTTGGTGCTAGATCTTAGATATTTAGGAGAGACATCGGTTCAAGAGAGCTTGATGGAGAGGAGAAGATTTCTAGGTTTGGCCATGCTAGGATTTGAATCCTAGATTTTAGATCTCTTCAACCCTTCCCCTTTTCTTCAATCTGACGATGGGTGAATGGTTTCGTGAGGAGTTTTGGCCATTGAGGTTGAATCCGGGAGGGGGGGTCTTACAAATGGTATCAGTTTGCCACGATCCTCAACTAAAGAAGTCATTCAACAATGGTGCCACCCCCGTTTGGTTAGTCGGTTTGGGGACAAACTGACTTAGGGGAAGCAGTGGTGTGCCCATATATAATTCACATTAAGTTTGTCCAACTTTGACCTTAAGTTTAGCCAACCTGACCACAAATTTGTCGTGTATGTGTAGGTTCCACTGTATGTTGAGTCGATGGGGGGTACCCCTACCCCTCCCATACCCACTCAGTTCGAACAGTCTGAGTTGGGGCAGACGCTCACCGCCATTCTTGATGCTTTTAAGGCACAGCAGGCTCTGGTGCAACAAAAGGCCCCGAGATCCAACTGGCTGAGCACCTTCCGGGCTCTCTCCCCTCCCGTCTACCTTGGGACGGAGTCAGCCGTACGTACAGAGGAATGGCTAGACACGATACAGGAGTTATTGGCCGGTATCCGTTGCCCAGCCAACATGGCAGTGACATTGGCAGTGTCCGTCTTGGACTTACAGGCGAAGAGGTGGTGGAAGTCCGTCATGGGCTCTACCTTCCAAGGCCGGATCTACACAAAGATAAGTTGGAGTGAATTCTCGGGTGTTTTCTTGGAGCACTTTATCCCTACATCGGCCCGAGATGAGCTTGAGCAGAGGTTCCTTCTACTAAAGCAGGGATCAAAGTCGGTTACAGAATACCAGCGGGAATTCCAACATCTCGCAAGGTTTGCGGATTCTTATGAGTTGGATGACAGAGGTTATGCCAAGCGTTTCTATAAAGGGCTGCGAGATCCCCTAAGGCAGTCCCTTTTGTTTATAGCGGATGGTAGCTTGGCGGAGATCATTGATATGGCGAAAAGATTGGAGGCGGACCACCTGGGATGTAGTAAGAGGCCTGCGGAGGACGTGATGGAAGCCGGCCCAAGTAATAGAAGGAGACGGGACTTCAGAGGAGGAAGAGGTTATCAAAGAGGTGGAGGGCGTGTCCACCAAAACTATAGGGTGGAGCATCCAGTTCCGCAGCCGCCTGCGTTGCCTCCACCCCCACAGCCTCAGCGATTTCAACAACCTGAAGGGCGTCGTGGTCTGGTGTGCTTCGAATGCAACCAGCCGGGCCACATCAGGCATTTTTGCCCGCAGCTATATGGGAACGCCTCTCCTGCTCTCCCTCCTGCTCTCCCTCCTGCTCTCCCTCCAGCAGCTCCACGAGGGCGGGGATATATGCGTGGTCGAGGACGAGGACCGCCAAGAGGAAACCCCGGACCGGTCCGAGATCAGGTGTACGCACTTGACATGGCGCAGGAACGGAACCCACAAGATGTGATTGCAGGTATCATTTAATTAATTTACATATTTGCATGGTCTAACTTGAATTGATTAGAACTTACTAGACACTAGCAATAAGTTTTGGTTGTTGGTACTTAGGCACCGTGATTATTGGCGGGAAGATGGCGTATGCGCTGTTCGATACCGGCACCTCACACTCCTTTGTGTCCGAGTATTTCATAAAAGACGTGGGGGATGTACAGTACTTCACTGGCATAGCCCGACGTGTACGCCTTCCGGATGGCTCGGAGATGATCGCGACCGACAAGTGCGAGTTGGAGTTATTTATTGATGGGAAGGCCTTTGATACGCCGGCCACGATTCTGAGAATGCCGGAGTTTGACATCATTTTGGGCATGGCGTGGCTGGATTGGCACTTTGCGAGGATCGACTGCGCGGAGAAGCGGATCTATTTGAGACATGGAGACTCTGACGTCATCTTCCAAGGTATTGGCTTCGCGCCTCGCATGATGTTATCTTCCGTCCAGGTTGTAAAAGATCATATGAAGGGGGAGGAGGTCTTCATGATCTGGTTCGAGTTGAAGGAGGAAGCGTTGGAATTAAAGGATGTACGGGTTGTGCGGGATTTTCCCGAGGTATTTCCTGAGAAGCTACCAGGATTACCTCCGCATAGAGAGGTTGACTTCCAGATCAATCTAGTACCAGGTGCCAAGCCTGTATCCAAGTCTCTGTATAGAATGGCTCCGAAATAACTCACGGAGTTTAGAGTTCAATTGCAAGAACTGGTGGATTCAGGGTTCGTTCGCCCCAGTTCATCACCATGGGGAGCCCCTGTGCTGTTCGTAAAGAAGAAGGATGGAACCCTGCGATTGTGCATAGATTATCGGGAACTCAATCGGTTGACGGTGCGGAACACTTATCCACTACCTCGGATCGATGAGTTGTTCGATCAACTAGTGGGAGCACATTGGTTTTCTAAATTGGATTTGCGCTCCAGATACTATCAGTTGAGGATACAAGAAGGGGACATCCAGAAAACGGCCTTCAGTTCGAGATATGGTTTGTATGAGTTCACAGTAATGCCGTTTGGGCTCACAAATGCCCCTTCGGCCTTCATGAGTTTGATAGACAAGGTGTTTGAACTGTATTTGGACATCTTCGTCATTGTTTTCATCGACGACATCTTGGTCTACTCAAAGACGGAGGAGGAGCATGTCGAGCACCTGACCTTGGTTTTGAAGAAATTGAAGGAGCATGCCTTGTATGCCAAGTTTAGCAAGTGTGAATTCTGGCTTAAGGAGGTAGCCTTCTTGGGGCATGTGATCAGTGGAGCTGGGTTAGCAGTGGATCCATCAAAGGTGCGAGCCGTGAAGGAGTGGTCGCCCTTGAAGTCGGCGGCTGATGTACGAAGCTTTCTTGGACTTGCTGGCTACTACCGCAAGTTCGTGAAAGGATTTTCCAAGATTGCCCTTCCTCTTACCTCCTTGACGAAGAAGGGTGTGCCATTTGAGTGGACACCTCAATGTGAAGCGGCATTTCAAGAATTGAAAGATAGGCTTACCTCCGCCCCCATCCTTGCACTTCCGTCGGGGAAGGAAGGATTCCAAGTTTACACGGACGCATCATACCAAGGGATGGGAGTGGTGCTGATGCAGCACGAGCATGTGATCGCTTATGCTTCAAGGCAGTTAAAGAAACATGAAATCAATTACCCGGTTCATGATTTGGAGTTGGGAGCAGTGGTGTTCGCGTTGAAGGTCTGGAGGCATTATTTATATGGCGTCCACTGCGAGATCTTTTCCGATCACAAAAACTTGAAGTATGTTCACACTCAGAAGGAGTTGAACCTGAGACAACGACGGTGGTTGGAATTTCTATGCGACTATGAGTTCACCATGAACTACCACCCCGGGAAAGCGAACTCGGTAGCCGATGCCCTGAGTAGAAAAGCGCCAGGCTGTAGCCCAGAGTCTCAGTTGATGAGTATGGAGTTGGCTCGGATGATCGAGGAAATGGAAATTACTCTAGTATTCAAGGCTCCTTCAGCAGAGTATGCGGAGTATTTGGCCAACATGAGCATAGTTTGTGATATCCGAGACCGGATTCGGGTGGAGCAAGGAATGGATGCGGCCTTGGCCCCGGCAATCAAGGCAATTGAAGATGGGACCACCGATGAGTACACACTCAAAGACGGCCTCATTTATTTTCGTGGCCGACTCTATATTCCCAAGGGCAGCAAAATTCGCGAGGATATCTTGAGAGAGGCACATTCCTCTCAATATTCAGTACACCCGGGTATTGCTAAGATGTACGCCGGATTGCGGAAGACCATGTGTTGGCCGGGAATGAAGAAGGATGTTCGCTACTATGTTACACATTGCGAAGCTTGTCAAAAGTGAAGGCTGAATGCAGGAGTCCCGGTGGTTTGTTGCAGTCATTGCCCATCCCCGAATGGAAGTTCGAGGATATCTCCATGGACTTTGTTCATGGGTTACCTCGTTCCCGCTCCGGGAATGATTCAGTGTGGGTTATTGTTGATCGACTGACAAAGGTAGCCCGGTTCATACCAATGAAGAAGGAAGCACACGTGGATGTTTTGGTACGCCTGTTTGTGGAGCAATTTGTACGGTATCATGGCGTGCCCAAGACAATTGTTTCGGATCGGGATGGTCGGTTTACATCCAATGAGTGGAAGGCGGTACAGGCGTATTTGGGCTCACGCCTAACCTTTAGTACCGCATTTCATCCTCAGACGGACGGGCAGTCAGAGCGGACCATCATAACACTGGAGGATTTATTGAGGTTATGTGTGCTGGACAGAGGAGAGCCATGGGAAAGGCTCTTGCCACTAGTGGAATTCTCCTATAATAATAGCCATCAGGCAAGCATCGGCATGGCGCCCCATGAAGCCCTTTACGGAAGAAGGTGCAGGACTCCCTTGTCTTGGGTGCAAGATGAAGATCCGAAGGCATTGGGAAACGAATACATAGATGATACTGATGCGGCGGTCAGATTGATACGGGATCGCATGTTGGAGGCTCAAAGTCGACAGGCGAAATATTACAATAAAAAGCATTGGATGGTGGAGTTCCAAGTGGGAGAAAGAGTGTTCCTCAAAATTCGGCCGATGCATGGAGTGTCGCGGGTGCATGGAGTGAAAACGCTCAGCCCAAGGTATGTTGGGCCTTATACTATATTGGAAAGGATTGGCCCGTTGGCCTATCGGTTGGAGTTACCACCAGAACTAGAAAATCTCCACGACGTGTTTCATGTGTCGTCGCTTCGAAAAGCACTGTTGCGGCCCGACCAGTATATTCCCATTACTGATGGTGCAGTGGCATCAGATAGGTCTGTGCGACTAGAGCCGGTGCGGATTGTTGACAGCGAGACAAGGACTTTGCGCCGCAAAAGTGTACCCTTGGTGAAGGTACTATGGTCGAATCATGGGAAAGAGGAGTACACGTGGGAGCCAATGGATTTGATGCAGCAATGCTACCCAGAGTTGTTTGCTCAAGGTAATCTTATTTAAAAGCATATGTTAAATTTCCTGTTATGCTCTTCTCCCCACAGCCTAAGCCTGATTTCGGGGACGAAATCTTTTATTTTGTTTATAGGATTTGTAACGTCCCGAATCGCTCTAGGCCCCTAGTGTGTGTGTTTTTGAGTCAGGAGGGTTGACTCGAGTCCTGAGAAGTGCAGGGAATTGGACTGCACTTGTGGAGAAGTGGAGAAATCAGTGTAAAAAGATACGGGAAGTGACACGGGTAGTGATACGGCCGTGTCCCTACCCGTGTGCGTCGAGTTGAGCTCGACGAGCCGTGTCGAGACTGACGGGCTGTGTTGACACCAAGTGACACGGATAGTGACACGGCCGTATCCCTACCCGTGTGCGTCGAGTTGAGCTCGACGAGCCTTGTCGAGACTGACAGGCTGTGTCGACACCAAGTGACACGGGTAGTGACACGACCGTGTCCCTACCCGTGTGCGTCGAGTTGAGCTCGACGAGCTGTGTCGAGACTGACGGGCTGTGTCGACACCAAGTGACACGGGTAGTGACACGGCCGTGTCCCTACCCGTGTGCGTCGAGTTGAGCTCGATGAGAAGTGTCGAGATGCAACCCGAGAAGGACACGGTCAAGGATACGGCCAGGCACACGGCCGTGTCATGTGGACACGGGTCGGGACACGGGCGTGTCCCTACCCGTGTCAAGTATTGAACCGACATAGAAACCGTCGTTGCCGCTTCGCCAGGCAGGACACGGGTAAGGACACGTCCGTGTCCCTACCCGTGTCACATTTTATATATAAAGGGGAGAGAAAACCCTAGCCGTTTTCATTCTCATTCTTCCCCTATTTTCTGTGAGATCTCCTGTGAGAGGAAAAAACTGCAGGAGCAAGTTCTACCGAAGGAGATCCGCCATCGCCGTGAAAGAGAAGATGCCGCCAAGGAGAACTACGAGATCCATGGCCGGAAATGGTGGTACCGCTGGAGCCAATGTGAGTTTCTTACCCTCTCCCTTGGTGCTAGATCTTAGATATTTAGGAGAGACATCGGTTCAAGAGAGCTTGATGGAGAGGAGAAGATTTCTAGGTTTGGCCATGCTAGGATTTGAATCCTAGATTTTAGATCTCTTCAACCCTTCCCCTTTTCTTCAATACGACGATGGGTGAATGGTTTCGTGAGGAGTTTTGGCCCTTGAGGTTGAATCCGGGAGGGGGGGGGGGTTTACATATAGTCGGGTCTGAGGGATTTCGAGTTGATCCTGGAAATATTCAGGTGATTAAGGACTGGCCCGAATCGACTATCCTACGAGAGGTGCGTGGTTTCCATGGTTTGACTACTTCCTATCGCCGCTTCATAAGAGATTTTAGTAGTATTATGACACCTATTAGTGACTTTAGGAAGATGGGTGAGTTCACTTGGACGAAGTCCATCACCTTTGCCTTCCAACATATTAAGAAGATCATGACCAAGGCACCGGTGTTACGTCTACCTAACTTCACCAAGGTCTTTGAGCTTACTTGTGATGCGTCAGGGGTAGGAATAGGAGGTGTTTTGAGTGAAGAAGGTCACCAAGTCTATTATTTCAGGGAGAAACTAGCAGGCGCTAAGTTGAATTATTCGAACTACGACAGAGAGTTTTATGCTGTTGTTAGGTGTTTGCATCATTTGCGTCATAATCTCCTCTCCAAGGAGTTTGTGATCCTCTCTGATCATGATGCTTTACGTTTCATAAAATCAGCACGCGCCACGCTAAGTGGGTAGCTTTCTTTCAAGGGTACACTTTTAGCCTTAAGCACCTTAAGGGATCTGACAATCGAGTTGTCGATGCACTTAGCCGCCTTACCCATCTACTGTATACCATTCAAGTCAATGTCGTAGGATTCGATCAAGTTAAGGACGAATACGCCACTTGCCCAGATTTCCACGAGATGTATTTCTCCGCCTAGGATAGCTCTCCAACGACCATATCTACATTTGTTCTTAAGGACGGTTATCTTTTAAGGCACGAGAAGTTGTGTGTTCCTCGATACTCCTTACGGAACCACATTATTTGGGGATTACATAGCGGAGGTCTGAGTGGACACTTTGGAATGGATAAGACCATTGCACTTGTTGAGGAGAAAGTTTACTGTCCTAAGCTTAAGGCGATGGTTGGGGGAATAGTGAGTAGTTGCCGAACATGTCAAGTATCTAAGGGAACTAAAACCAATGATGTGTTATACACCCCTTTACCAATTCCTTCCATACCGTGGGAAGACGTGATCATGGATTTCATATTAGGACTCCCCACCACTCTTCGTCGACATGACTCCATTTTTGAAGTTGTGGACATGTTTTCAAAAATAACATACTTTATCCCATGTAGTAGGACCAACGATGCATCTCACATAGCTGAGTTATATTTTCGCGAGGTCGTTTGTCATCTCATAGTGCCGAAGACAATTGTCTCGGATAGGGATGTGAAATTCACTAGCTATATTTGGAAAACTTAATGGATTTTAATGGGGACCAAATTATTATTTTCCGCTGCCTATCATCTGCAAACTGATGGTCAGATGGAAGTAGTCAATCGGAGCTTGGGGAATCTTCTAAGGTGTCTTGTGAGTGATCACAAGGGAACTTGGGATCTACTTCTTCCCCATGTACAATTGGCTTACAATAACTCTAAGAATCAGTCCACGGGTATGTCCACTAACTAGATTGTTCACGGGTATATGGCTCTTGTGCCACTTCACTTGGTTCTGTTACCACCTACATATAAAGCATGTCAATTTGCATCCTTCGCCCAACATGTTGGAACACCCTATTACTAATTTGGGTCAGGATCACTATGTCTTTAGGAAACCTGTTTTTGACCTCATTATATAGACCTAAAGGTCAATTAGAATTGAGTCTAAGGGTTAGTAGTTAGGTTTGGAAGCTGCCCTCAAGACCAAGGTTTTTCTGTTTGGAGACTAAGTCATTTCGTCGAGCTCAGTACGACGAATCGTCGAACTCCAATAGACGATCATTGAGCTCACTTCGAGTGATCGTCGAACTCCATTCGACGATCGCTGAGCTCAACTTTAACAAATCATCGAACTCCATTCAACGATCTTCGAGCTCAGTTCGACGATCTTGACTCCAGTATTGATTCTCTATCTCTGAGCTCAGTTCGACGATAGTTGAGCTCAGATTGATGATCTTTGTTGTTGTATAAGTCCAAATCGTTGAGCTCAGTTCGACGATAGTGGAGCTCAGTTCGACATTTTGCTGAAGAGTTAAATGATTTTAAAGATTCAAAATTCAGACAGTTAAGGATTTATTGTCAGCAATTAATTCAGAAGATCTGGTATCTGTTTTCATTTATTCTGGAGCAAGTTTCAAGGGATTATCAAGGAATTTTTCATTGGACTTTCCCCTAGAAGTCAATTGCAATTAAGGATGTAATTCATGACAGACTAACGGCTATTCTGGAGAGAGGATCATTTCTATTCAGAACAAAGTAATAAAAGACAAGATTTTTGAATTCTAGACAAGAAGAAGAGAGTGCACAAGAAGAAGAAGAAAAACATATTCTCTGCTACAACTCTTCTCTGGAACAACATCTTTCTCAACAACAATCACTCAAGAGAAAAAGAAAAAGAGCTGTAGACATTCTCTATCTCAAAGAATTCACACAAGAACACCATCACCAAAAGTAGATCAACAAATCTGAAATCTTTAGATCTTTTTTGATTCAAGTGTTCAAGGCCATCATCATTCAAGACTCCAGACACCTCAAATTTTAGCTGTTGCTGAAATCATCAATTGCTGGAGATCAATTTCTGAAGGCCTATCACCCTACAGCAAAGCTTCATTTCCTGAACATCTCAAGAACTCAGGGGGAGCTTTGACAACATCATATCCACATAGTCTTCTCAGCTGCTTTGAGAAAGAGAAGACTTTCATCACTCTCTCATCCCCACCTCTGTAAAGGGTTTTTCAAACTCCTTCAAAAGTTTGTGTTTGGTTTTTGAGCACCTTATCAAAAGTTCATTGGTGGCAAGACACATGATCAAAAAATCTGGTTTGGTTTTTGAGCACCTTATCAAAAGCTCATTGGTACCCAGGACACCTGATCAACTCATCCTGCAGTGGATTCCTACTTAGGGTGGTAGAAGAGTGGATGTACCCAAGTTTAGGGGAACCACTATAGCTCCTTGTGTTTTCTGGTTGCTTGTCTTTATTTTTTTTTTCTGGGTGTGATTGTTTTGTGACTAGGTTGCTCTGTGATTAGATAGGTTCTATGATTAGATTTACTATTTGCTTCCCTGATCACTCAGATTACAACAACTGTTGTAAAACGTTTTTAAGCACCATACTCTATTCACCCTCCCCCCCCTCTAGAGTATATCAGATCTAGCTTGCACTTTCAATTGGTATCAGAGCCAGGTTGGTTAAATATACCATCTCTCAGTGGTTGCACATGCTAACACCTGAACCTAAAGATCCCTACTTAGATCTGCTTGTTTTGGTTTTGTTATTAGATTATTTCTTCACAACTCATGGCCCAAAACAAAGATTATGCTAGCACTAGACCTCTAGTGTGCAATCTGTCTAAGTTTGCACTTTGGAAAGCAAGTATTAGACTATACATGAATTCTATTGATGAGGACATTTTTAATTCTATTTTGACAGTTTGTCCAAGACCTCCAGAGAACACAAGCACAAATGCTATTCCACCTCCATCGGGAACAGATGTTGATATCAAGAAGTTTAAAGTAGCAGATGCAAAGGCTATGAATATCTTAGCCCAGACCATGTCTGATGACATATTCCAAAAGGTGGTTGAATGCAACTCAGCAAAGGAAATCTAGGATAAGCTCTCTGAAATAGTCTCAGGATCAGCTGATGAAAGAAAGGACATGAGATCCCACCTCATATCCCAATATGAGAATTTCAAGAAAGGAGAAGTTGAGCCAGTAGCTGAAATGTATAACAGGCTCAGTCTGATAGTCAATGAACTGAAGACTCTGGATAAGGAGATCTCATTAACTGAGCTTAATGACAAAATCCTAATGTGCTTCCCAAGCACTTGGGACTCAAGGATCTGGCCAATCAAGGATGCTAGAAGTCTGAATGAGATTATAACAGAAGCTCTCTTGGGCAAGCTCAAGTCTTATGAGCTGCTCATTAAGAACAGAGAAGAAGAGCAGAAGGCTGCCTCACCAGCCACAAGAAAGGAAAAGACAATAGCTTTCAAATCCATTGAAGATCAGCCTGAATAAAACGCCCCGAAACTCAAAGGAGCGACGAGGGACGTTTTGGGCCAGTTTTGGGTTCTGGCTGCAGGCACACGGCCTGGGACACGGGCGTGTCCCAGGGCGTGTCAAGCTTGTGTCGACACTGAGCCGCGAAGTCGACACTTTGGTGTCGACATTATGTCAAGACTGGGCACACGGCCTGCGACATGGGCGTGTCGCAGGGCGTGTCGACACGTGTCGACACTTAGCCGCGAAGTTGACACTCTGCATTCGACGAAGTGTCGAGACATGGCACACGGCCTGCGACACGGGCGTGTCGCAGGGCGTGTCAACCCGTGTCGACACTCGTCCCGGGAAGTCGACACTTTGGTCTCGACATTGTGTCGAGACAAGGCACACGGCCTAGGACACGGGCGTGTCCAAGGCCGTGTCATCAGGTCGACAATCTTCGCTCGACGAAGTGTCGAGTGTCGAGACCGTGTACACGGCCTGGAGCCCAGGTGTGTCAAGGTGAAACGGGTAAGGACACGGGCGTGTCCTAGAACCCGTGCAGTGCTCGGGTTATTTTCGGGGAAAAATGATGGGGGTACACGGCCGGGCATACGGTCGTGTCAGGTGGAACACGGGAGTGTCAGGTCGAACACGGGTGTGTTCGATACCCGTGTGTTGTACTAGGCAATTCTATTTTGACGGCGAATGAGGCACACGGCCCAGGACACGGGCATGTGCCAGGCCGTGTTCGGTTCAGATTGGGCATTTCAGTCCCGAATCAAAGCCGTTCATTTCTTTAATTGATGATCCAACGGCTGGGGGTTGTTCCTGAAGGGATATACCCGGGATTGGACTTAGAAACCCTCACTTTTCATAAGTTATTATCTTTCTAAAAGCTTAGAGAGAGAGGAGAGCCAAGGAAGGAAGAAGGAGCTAGATCCGGCCATTGGAGGAGCTCCGAAGCTCCAAATCATGAGCCGACTCCGGATCCACGGAGGCAAAGCTAGTGCGGTACTTTTCATCTGCTTACTTTTCCATGGCGCCAAAGAGAAATTCTAGGGTAATGATTCTCTTCTTGAGCATGAGTAGCTCTCCTTCTTTGTATAGGAAGCCCGCTCTCGTGAGTTTGCGGAGAGTTGGAGGCATTCCTTCGGGTAGATATGTGAAGTCCCCGTTGTTTAGAGTCCGTAAGCGAGAACGGACATAGGCATGATGTGTGAAGCCTACCCGGACATGTTGGTCTGGATCGGTGATGTTGCATTGCATAAATGTCGGAGAAGACTCCGTTCTATTGGTTGTTTTTCGGGTTTTCTACGCAGTAGATTACAGCAGGGAGCCTTCGGGGTTAACCCAAAGGTGCACCCGGAAAACTGGGCAAATGCGAGATCTTGCCAACTTGGTGGCCTGAGAGCCAACTTGATCATAACCGGGTTATGTGAATTGTGATGGAATTGGGACTCGGTGGAAGTTTGACCCGCGCAAATGGCTTAAATTGTCGTTGCGATATGAGCACGGGTTAGATGGAACCGTAACCGTTCTATGTCGTTCGGTTAAAGAGACCTAAAGGCATGTGGCACTTGCCGTTGGCATAGATTAGGGTCTTCGCCGGTCAATGGCTTAAATTGTCGTGACCCAGGCCAGGAAGACAAAATGCTCATAGGTTTGGCCGTCAAAGTGGCGGTGGTGAGTCCAGAATATCTATGGCTTTAATTGACGTGACATCGACCGGTTCACCGAGAATGTGCCCTGAGAGCACGGGGTGTGTGGCCGTGCGAGCCAACATCTGTGATGAAATGACTATATATATACATTGCTCGCTTATGCTAATGAATTGCAGGGAAGTAGCATCGCCGCCCCGAGTTGGGGGCGGGATCGTTATAATTTGGTCAGCATAGCTGACCGTTGCCTTGTTTTGCCACCGTGCGGTGGTTTATTGTTTGCAGGTGCTGCTGGACCAAGCGGTCAATAGCGGGCTAAAGCCCAAGTGCGAAGCCGGCCCTCGAAGGCCTATTTGGAAGTGTTTACTATTTTTTTCATGTATGACCGGCCTGCATGCCGTGGTTTGTAAATCATGTAATATCAAGTGAAACATTTTGTAAGGCCTTAAGGCTTATGTTGGAATTTGTATTACATTCCTATTTTGAATTAGTGGACATTCATGCTTTAGTGCTGGGTTCTCATTTGCAACCTTTATAAACTGCTTCCGCTAGAATGCTCTGTGTAGGACGTTGATTGGTTGGATGGTTTCCATGAGTAACCACCCGGTCTGTCTGTAGTATATGGCGTCGGGCCACGGCTGGACCTACTGCTATATGCTATGCGACGGATAGGGGGTGTTACAATTTGGTATCAGACTACTGGTTTTGGTCGGGCTTAAGATGAATTCGTGGACGAATTCTTTTTAAGGGGCGGTGAGCACATTGTGTGCATCATTGTTATAATGGTAAAAGAACCCATGAATGTCCACTTAGGAATGAAAATACTCGTGTTTGAGGAACCTGCGTGTTCCTATAATTGCTGTTTGCAATTTTATTTGGTCGCTTAATAGTGTTTTGTACCATTATAGGTGACCAGAAGTGGTGTTGGGCCGTCAGAACGCCGAGTTTCTGAGGCTAGTAGTGCACCGGATGTTTCTCCCGCAACACTTCTATCGGCTGAGAACATACGATTGGTGGCTGAAGCGGTGTTGGCCGTGATAAATGCGCAGCCTGCAAGGCAAACGCAGCAGCCCGCTCCTACGATGGAGCAGGAATCTCTTCAAGAGGCTGAGCCGAGGAGAGTGGAGCAAGTGGTTGTGGAACCGGTGGTGCCAAGGAGGACAACTGAGAGGCAGCTTAAGCATGCAATGAGCTTTAACCCTCCGTTATTCTCGGGGTTGGGAACCCCATCTCAGGCTGAAGACTGGCTCTCCAGGGTGAAGAGAATCATGACAGCAACGGAGACGGAGGAGTGGCAAATGACCACCAGCGCTACGTTCCTTCTGGACGGTGAAGCGAGAATGTGCTGGGAAGGATTGGAGCTGCACTTATTTAGAGGTAGGAAACTTGGTGATGTCTCGATGGAAGAGTTCTTGAGACTGTTCTTCGCTAGATACCTCCCTTCAATGCAGAAGATAGCGTTGGAGAATGAATTTCTGAAGTTGGTTCAGGGTGAGAAGAGCGTAGATGAATATCTCCATGAGTTCACTCGTTTGAGTCGATATGCTTGCTCCACCATCGTGGATGAGGAGCGCAAGACTAATCGCTTCTATGAATGCTTGAGAGATGAGTTGAGGTTACTACTTTCAGGGCCGATGACGCAGGGTTTCTTAACCTTGTTCAATACTGCCCGGTCCTTGGAAAAGGACATGAAGAATGTATAAGCAAAGAAAAGCTTGGGTGATAGGAAATCTGAATTTAAAGTGCCGACTACTTCAAAGTCCGGCAATCAGAGGTCTTTCAAGAAGCATAGGACTTCGGGGCCAGCTCCTTCGGGTGCTTCTGGGGCGACTACGAGTCGGACCCCGGGCGCGTGTTTTACTTGTGGAAAGACGGGGCATTTTGTCCGTGACTGTTGTAGCGGACGTCCTAAGTTCGAGAGATGGTCGGGAGCTACTTATGAAGAGAAGGGAAAGGCGGCGGAGTCGACCGCATCCCATTATGCTCCGGCCCAACCAAGGGTCTATAATCTTGGCCAACAGGAGCCCATCAAACAGGCTGATGTGGGGACAGGTATGGTTTAATTTATAGCAAGTCAATTTCTTTAAGTACTTGTTATGCACATGTTACCTTACCACTGTTGTTTAGGATTTGTATTGATTTTTGAAAATCCGGCACGAGCACTCTTCGATACGGGAGCTTCACACTCCTTCTTGTCCGAAGGATTTATATCACGCATCGGAGTCCCTTCTTCGATGGCGAAGGATAAGTTGGATGTGTTGTTGCCGAATGGGTGTTCGATGCGCGCGGATAGGATCTGCGATGTTAAGATTCGTATTGGGGATCAGGAGTTCGACCTGCGGGCGTCTTTACTTACGTTGGTGGAGTTCGACGTCATATTTGGCATGGACTGGCTCTCGGAGCAGCAAGCCCATATAGATTGCGGTAGCAAGGAAGTCAAGTTGGGAGCAAGTCGTGAAACGACTTTTACAGGCTTAAAGGGGTCGAGCAAGACGTTGATGTCTGCTCTTCAGGTGGTGAAGGGGTTTCGTGCCGGTGCAGAACAGTTCTTTGCACTAGTAGAGGTTGCGAAGCCGAAACCCGCGTTGGATTGTATTTCAGTGGTATCGGAATACCCTGATGTGTTCCCCACAGATCTTCCTGGAGCCCCGCCTCAGTGGGAGATAGATTTTACGATTGAGCTAGCGCCTAAGGAAATGGCGGAGCTGAAAGTTCAACTGCAAGAGTTGTTGGAGCAAGGGTATGTGCGCCCGAGTTCTTCGCCTTGGAGCGCACCGGTCCTCTTTGTTAAGAAGAAGGACAGAAGCTTGAGGCTGTATATTGATTATCGGGAGCTCAACAAGTTGACAGAGAAGACCAAGTACCCGATCCCCCGGATTGATGATCTTTTTGATTAGTTAGTCGGGTCGACGGTGTACTCGAAGTTGGATCTCAAGGCGGGGTACTATCAGCTGCGAATAAGGGAGAATGATATCCCGAAGACAGCATTTAGTACGAGATACGGGCATTATGAGTTTACGGTCATGCCGTTTGGGCTGACTAATGCGCCGTCAGTGTTCATGGATTTGATGAACACGACTTTCAGGGAGTACTTGGACCATTTCGTGATCGTCTTCATCGACGATATTTTGGTGTACTCGCAAAGTGAGGAAGATCACTTCAAGCATCTTCATTTGGTGTTGGAGACGCTAAGGAGAAATCAGTTGTATGACAAGTTCTCGAAGTGTGAGTTTTGGCTATCCTCAGTGGCGTTCCTCGGTCATATAGTGAGTGGAGAGGGTATTGTTGTGGATCCGGCGAAGATCGTTGCGATACGGGAGTGGCCTGAGCTTATTACGGTAGTGGAAGTCCGGAGTTTTCTGGGGCTTGCCGGCTATTATAGGCGCTTCATAGAGAACTTCTCGCAGATAGCTTTGCCTCTCACTACTTTGATGAGGAAGGAGCATAAGTTCGTTTGGACGCCAGAGTGCGCGCGAGCTTTTGAGGAGTTGAAGTGTTGGTTGACCACGACGCCTGTGCTGATTTCGCCATGTGGGACCGAAGGCTATGAGATTTATAAAGATGCTTCGGGCAGCGGGTTGGGTTGCGTGCTACTGCAACATGGAAGTGTAATAGCTTATGGCTCGAGACAGCTAAAAGTGCATGAAAGGAACTATCCGGTCCATGACTTGGAGTTAGCGGCCGTGATTTTTGCCTTGAAGCTGTGGAGACATTATTTGTACGGTGTGAAGATTGATATCTACACCGATCAAAAGAGCCTGAAGTATCTTATTGATCAGAAGGATCTGAATATGCGGCAGCGTAGATGGATGGAGTTCCTGGGGGACTATACATTCAAGATCCACTACGTGCCTGGTAATGGGAATGCGGTTACGGATGCGTTGAGTTGCCGAGCCCCAGCTCAAGCCAATTGGATATCGATACATGATGAGCGGTTGGTGCGGGAGTTGGAGGCGTTGGAGATTGCTTGTGTGGACAGGCAATCAAGTGCTGAAGCAGTTCTGAATTGTACTGAAGTCCAATACGACCTGGCTGATCGTATTCGGCAGGATTTGGATATGGATGCTCATATGAAGCAGTTCATGGTAGTGGCTCTGGATGGGTCAAATTCCCAATTCGTCGTGGAGGATGGATTACTTTGGAAAGACGGTCGTCTCTGCGTCCCAAGTGTAGGAAATTTGCAGGTAGAGTTGTTGTACGAGGCACACCATACCAAGTACTCGATTCACCCGGGGAGCACGAAGATCTACCATGATGTGAAGAAACTGTTTTGGTGGCTGGGTTTGAAGAAGGATGTGTCGCTATACGTAGCAAAGTGCCAAACTTGCGCCTTGGTAAAGGCGGAGTGCCAAAAGCATGGAGGATTTCGTAAGTCCTTGCCTATTCCGGAGTGGAAATTTGACAACATCTCTATGGACTTTGTGCACTGTTTGCCAAGGTCGCAAAAAGGGAACGACGCCATTTCGGTGGTTTTGATCGGTTAACGAAGGTGTCACATTTTATTCTGCATAGGAAGGATGATCCGGTGGAGAAGTTGGCAAAGCTTTATGTAGATAACATAGTACGGATTCATGGTGTGCCCCGCAGCATCGTGAGTGACCGAGATGGGCGGTTCACATCCAATGATTGGAGGCTTGTGCAGCAAATGTTGGGAACAAAGCTGAAATTCAGCACAGCCTTCCATCCGCAAACGGATGGGCAGACCGAGAGGGTCAATAGAACCATGGAAGACATGCTCCACATGTGTGCCTTGGATTTCAGAAAGCAATGGGAAGACCACCTTTATTTGGTGGAGTTCGCATACAACAATAGCTACCAAGCGAGTATTCTGATGGCGCCTTTCGAGGCCCTTTATGGCAGAAAATGTCACACGCTGTTGTCTTGGTTAGAAACGGGTGAGTCAAAGTTGTATAAGCGATCAGAAGTGGAGGATGCTACTTCTTTGGTGAGAACCATTCGGGAGAGGTTGCTTATCGCTCAGGACCGGCAAGCAAAGTACTATAATTCCAAGCATGGGAACGTGGAGTTCGCTGTGGGCGATTATGTATACTTAAAGATCAAGCCGTTCAAGGGTGTCTCGCGGGTGCGGCGATTGAAAAAGCTAAGCCTGAGGTACCTTGGACCGTTTGAGGTTTTGGAGTGAGTTGGAGAAGCAGCCTATCGGTTGAAGCTTTCAGTGGAGCTTAGTGGTTTACATGATGTATTCCATATTTCGGTACTTCGAAAGGCGTTGCAAGAGCCTACGCAAGTGATCGTGGTTGATCAAGTACCGGTAGATAGTGGGCTGACGACAAAGGTCAAGCCCGTGCGGATTGAGGATTCGGAGGTCAAGCGGCTACGCAATAAAGAGATCAGGATGGTCAAGGTCTGGTGGGACAATTGCGGTCGTGAGGAGCTCTCTTGGGAGCGAGAGCAGACTATGCTTGACGAGTATCCGGAGTTGTTCCGCTCAGGTACAAATTTTGGTTTTGTACATGTCTTTCCTTTATGTAATTTCGTGGACGAAATTCTTTTAAGAGGGGGAGAGTTGTAACGCCCCGAAACTCAAAGGAGCGACAGGGGACGTTTTGGGTTCTGGCTGCAGGCACACGGCCAGGGACACAGGCGTGTCCCAGGGCGTGTCAAGCTTGTGTTGACACTGAGCCGCGAAGTCGACACTTTGGTCTCGACATTGTGTCGAGACTGGGCACACGGCCTGCGACACGGGCGTGTCGCAGGGCGTGTCGACCCGTGTCGACACTTAGCCGCGAAGTCGACACTCTGCGTTCGACGAAGTGTCGAGACATGGCACATGGCCTGCGACACGGGCGTGTCGCTGGGCGTGTCAACCCGTGTCGACACTCGTCCCGGGAAGTCAACACTTTGGTCTCGACATTGTGCCGAGACAAGGCACACGGCCTAGGACACGGGCATGTCCAAGGCCGTGTCATTAGGTCGACGATCTTCGCTCGACGAAGTGTCGAGTGTCGAGGCCATGTACACGGCCTGGAGCCCAGGCGTGTCAAGGTGACACGGGCAAGGACACGGGCGTGTCCTATAACCCGTGCAGTGCTCGGGTTGTTTTTGGGGAAAAATGATGGCGGTACACGGCCGGCCACACGGCCGTGTCAGGTGGAACACGGGCGTGTCAGGTCGAACACGGGCATGTTCAATACCCGTGTGTTGTTCCAAGCAATTCGATTTTGACGCCGAATGAGGCACACGGCCCTGGACACGGGCGTATGCCAGGCCGTGTTCGGTCCAGATTGGGCATTTCAGTCCCGAATCAAAGCCGTTCATTTCTTTAATTGATGATCCAACGGCTGGGGGTTATTCCTGAAGGGATATACCCGGTATTGGACTTAGAAAACCTCACTTTTCATAAGTTATTATCTTTCTAAAAGTTTAGAGAGAGAGGAGAGCCAAGGAAGGAAGAAGGAGCTAGATCCGGCCATTGGAGGAGCTCCGAAGCTCCAAATCGCGAGCCGACTCCGGATCCACGGAGGCAAAGCTAGTGCGGTGCTTTTCATCTGCTTACTTTACCATGGCGCCAAAGAGAAATGCTAGGGTAACGATTCTCTTCTTGAGCATGAGTATCTCTCCTTCTTTGCATAGGAAGCCCGCTCTCGCGAGTTTGCAGAGAGTTGGAGGCGTTCCTTCGGGTAGATATGTTAAGTCCCCATTGTTTAGAGTCCATAAGCGAGAACGTACATAGGCATGATGTGTGAAGCCTACCCGGACATGTTGGTCTGGATCGATGATGTTGCATTGCATAAATGTCGGAGAAGACTCCGTGCTATTGGTTGTTTTTCGGGTTTTCTACGCGGTAGATTGCAGCAGGGAGCCTTGGGGATTAACCCAAAGGTGCACCCGGAAAACTGGGAGAATGCGAGATCTTGCCAACTTTGTGGCCTGAGAGCCAACATGAGCATAACCGGGTTATGTGAATTGTGATGGAATTGGGACTCGGTGGAAGTTTGACCCGCGCAAATGGCTTAAATTGTCGTTGCGATGTGAGCACGGGTTAGATGAAACCGTACCCGTTCTATGTCGTTCGGTAAAATAGACCTAAAGGCACGTGGCACTTGCCGTTGGCATAGATTAGGGTCTTCGGCGGTCAATGGCTTAAATTGTCGTGACCCAGGCCAGGAAGACAAAATGCTTATAGGTTTGACTGTCAAAGTGGCGGTGGTGAGTCCGGAATGTCTATGGCTTTAATTGACGTGACATCGACCGGTTCACCGAGAATGTGCCCTGATTGCATGGGGCGTGTGACCGTGCGAGCCAACGCCTGTGATGAAATGGCTATATATATACATTGCTCGCTTATGCTAATGAATTGCAGGGAAGGAGCATCGCCGCCCCTAGTTGGGGCCGGGATCGTTATAATTTGGTCAGCATAGCTGACCGTTGCCTTATTTTACCACCGTGCGGTGATTTGTTGTTTGCAGGTGCTGCTGGACCAAGCGGTCAATAGCGGGCTAAAGCCCAAGTGGGAAGCCAGCCCTCGAAGGCCTATTTGGAAGGGTTTACTATTTTATTCATGTATGACCGGCCTGCGTGCCGTGGTTTGTAAATCATGTAATATCAAGTGAAACATTTTGTAATGCCTTAAGACTTATGTTGGTATTTTTATAACATTCCTATTTTGGATTAGTGGACATTCATGCTTTAGTGCTGGGTTCTCATTTGCAACCTTTATAAACTACTTCCGCTAGAATGCTCAGTGTAGGACGTTGATTGGTTGGATGGTTTCCATGAGTAACCACCCGGTCTGTCTATGGTATATGGCGTCGGCCCCCGGCCGGACCTACTGCTATATGCTATGCGACGTATAGGGGGTGTTACACTGAAGACAAGGTCACAGGCAATGATGAGCTGCTTAGTCTATTGGCCAAAAGATTTTACAAGATGGCCAGAATGGACTTCAGAAAGAGATCATACAAAGAGCATGATAAGCCAATGTATGATAAGTCAAATAATAAAGAAATTGTTTGCTTTGGCTATAGGAAACAAGGCCATATTGTGCCTGACTGTCCAGAGAACAAAAAGAAGGACAGAAGGGACAATAAAGAAAGAATAAAGGACAAAGACTTCAAGAAGAATGACAATGGAAAACTCTCCTCAAGCAAGAACAATCACACAAGGAAGGGATTTGTTGCTGAATCTTGGAGTGAAACTGAAGAAGAATCAGAAGCTTCATCCAGCTCCAGTGATGATGAAGATGATGCTGAAGAGAAGGAGTTCTGCATGATGGCAATCAATGCCTCTCAACACAATTCAGATGCAGAAGAGTCAGAGTCAGACTTAGAGACTCAACTTGAAGAGGACCAGGTAATTAGTTCTTTTGATTGTTGGGTTTCTCTATGCGGATGGCACAACACTTGTGCACGCAGCGGAAGAACACAACATCAAGAAAACCCAAAAGAAATGGGATCGGGCCATGGTAGTTGAATTAAGAAATTAACAAACAACTAAGCAAAAATTACCTCGGTGGCGTTGAGTCACAACTCAACGGAGATGCTCCAAGCTTCCGATTCTTGCTGGTGGCGAGTTCTATGTGGAATAATATCCACGTCTCTGCAGAAATCCACATGAGCGGGAGAACACCGATCTTTCCGTCGCACGGATTATCGGGAAGGAGAAAGACCGCACCTTGCTTTTCCACGGACTGCTAGGTCCGCGCCAGGAAGAGCAACACCAGCGACGATCGTCGGAGAGGAGGAGGTAGACGGAGCGAGCACGGCGGCGGCGGAACACTTCCGTCGGCGGCGGGATTCGGGATCGGCGGAACGAACGGAACGGAGGAACTCTTCCGTCGCGGGATCGGTTCGATCAGCTGCTAGAGAGCTTACCCGAAAAACCCTAAGTGTCCTTTTTATACCAAAGGCATAAATAGACTTAGGAATATCGCTATCCGCAGACCACCCAGAAAAATAGGGTTCCAGAATCGGCGAGAATCAGTCGGCGAGAATCGGCGAGAATTGGCTAGCAGAATCGGCAAGAATCAGTCGGCAGAATCGGCGAGAATCAGTCGGCGAGTATCACCTAGGATCGGCGAGAATCAGAGTACAATACTCGACGATTCTCGCCGAACGCGGGGTGGACCAAACCCGTCGACCGTCAACCCACGGTCGATGAAACTCGACGATTCTCGTCGATCGTCGAGACGCTGTGACGACTCTCGACGATTCTCGTCGATCATCGAAACGCTGTCGACGACTCCCGATGATTCTCGTCGATCGTCGAGCCTCGGTCGACGATACTCGTCGATCCGCGATCGATGACTCTTACCAATCCTTCAAGGCAACATTTGCCCAACCCGACGATCCTTTAAGGCAACACTTTGCCCAAAACCCCATTCAGGTTGGTGATTGGTAACCTTTACCAACACAGTCAATCATCCAACTTCTCCACATCTCTTATGTGCGACCCTGCAGGCTCATATCGCGTTGGCAGTGAGATTACATGTTTGACCACTTCTAGATCACCATGATAACTCCAACAGACTCCCACTTGATCTTGAAAGTATCAAATCAAAAACCTCACAAACAATGAGCGGCATCTAGCAATGCATCATCGCCCCCAAGCAATAAGAGTTTATAACTCATAAGCCTTTATGACCAATGTATCAGCGTTGTCTTTGTCCCTTTGTCGCTTACATCCGGAAAGAACTAGAGGCATGGACCGTATCACCCTCGTAATAGCTCAATCCTAGTTTCTTGATCCAGGACGGACTTCCAGAGAATGGTGAGTCCAATATCACATATTGACTCAACCAAGCATGGCCATGCATTTCTCAGTCCAGTTCCATCAAGGGGCCCATGGATGCAACTCCTGTCATACAGGAGGACAAATCCCATATCTGCTCACACAGAAACACCCAAATGATTCGTAACATGCCCAGCAACCACCCTTATCATCAACCTTTCTCAAGGAGGACTTTAGATGGCATCAAAGCACGCTCTTCCTCACTAGATGAATGCTGTGACTTCAGGTCAAAGGACCACAACACCATTGTCAATTGAGAACTACTCGTGACACGATTGGATGACAATCCACAGAGTAGCCTCAGGTTGGGTCTATCCAGTGCAACTTGTTCACTAACAAGTACTCACGTGATGACTTGATATCACAATATCATAACCTGTGAGAACCGGTCATGAGTCAACGCACGTGCTAGCCTTCATGTACCATCATCACCCTTAGTTTCTATGATGATACTCGACCAAGGACCTTTAAGAATGAAGCTTCAAATAAATCACAGGCTCTCACATTCAAGTCATGTACTTGATGTCATATGGAAGCGAACATTCTAAGGGTATCTATTATGTTAACATTTAACTATCATATAGAAAAGCTCATAATAAAAGAATTTGCCATTAATTGTAAGAGAAAAACTAGGTACATTGTTCATCATATGAACAAATAGCCAACAAAATACATGTTAACATGCAATCCACAAGATTCTCGCTAGAGTTGATCATTTAGGTATCGTATACCCATCGATCTAGTATGACCATCATGCTTTTTCTGCGCGAGAGGCTTTGTCAGCGGATCCGCAATATTATCCTCAGTCGACACTCTACAAATGTTCACATCTCCTCGTTCGATAATCTCACGAATAAGATGAAACCGCCAAAGTATGTGCTTTGAGAGCTGATGGGATCTAGGTTCCTTAGATTGTGCAATTGCACCATTGTTATCACAGTAGAGAACTACAGGACCAACAATGCTAGGAACTACATCAAGCTCGCCGATGAATTTCCTAATCCATACAGCCTACTTCGCCGCATTAGCTGCGGCGATGTACTCAGCCTCTGTTGTAGAATCAGCAACTGTCTCTTGCTTGGAACTCTTTCAGCTCACAGCTCCTCCATTCAGGCAAAACACAAAACCTGACTGAGACATGAGTCGTCTCGATCAGTTTGGAAGCTAGCATCCGTGTAACCACTTACAACGAGCTCTTCCTCATCACCATACACCAAGAACACATCCTTAGTCCTTCTCAAGTACTTCAGGACATTCTTGACTGCAATCCAGTGACACTCACCGGGGTCTGACTGATACCTGCTAGTCATGCTCAAAGCAAAAGAGATGTCGGGTCGAGTACATAACATCGCGTACATGATTGATCCAATTGCCGAAGCATATGGAATCAACTTCATGCGGTCCTTATCTTCACAAGACTTTGGACACTGGTCTTTAGAGAGATTCACACCATGAGACATGGGCAAAAATCCTTTCTTGGACTCAAGCATGTTGAACCGCTTCAACACCTTTTCGATGTACGTACTCTGGGTCAAACCCAGCAACTTCTTCGATCTATCTCTATAGATCTTAATACCGAGTATATAAGTTGCTTCACCCAAATCCTTCATTGAAAAGCAGTTCCCAAGGTTGTTCTTAACAACTTTCAGGGTAGGAATGTCATTCCCAATCAACAGTATGTCATCTACATATAGTATCAGGAAGACAACAATGCTCACACTGATTCGCTTGTAAACACAAGGCTCATCTTCATTCTTGATGAAACCAAACTCTTTGATTTTCTCATCAAAACGAAGATTTCAACTTCGATAGGCCTGTTTCAGTCCATAGATGGACTTATTCAGCTTGCATATTTTAGTGGCTTCATCTGGGGATACAAAACCCTCGGGTTGTGTCATATACACTTCCTCAAGGAGGTTCCATTAAGGAAAGCCGTTTTGACATCCATCTGCCAGATCTCGTAGTCATAATACGCAGCAACAACAAGCAATATCCTTATGGACTTAACCATGGCAACAGGGGAAAAGGTCTCATCATAGTCAATACCATGAATTTGCTTGAAACCCTTAGCCACCAGTCGTCCTTTGAATGTGTGTACATTCCCATCCATGTCGGTCTTCTTCTTGAAGACCCACTTGCACCCTATGGGTCGAACCCCTTCAGGTGGTTCCACCAAGTTCCAAACTTGGTTTGCATACATGGAGTCCATTTCAGATTTCATAGCCTCAAGCCATTTGTCGGAGTCCGGTCCATTCATAGCCTCTTGGTAGGTTGCTGGTTCATCATCATGATCCATAAGCAACACATTACCTATTTGAGACACGAGAAATCCATATCTCTCAGGCTCAAACCTCGGTCTACCAGATCTACGTAGGACTTGTGTTCCTTGAGCAGGTTCTCTAGCTACAACATCTTGTAGTCCTGTCTCAGAATCCAATTCTGGTTCATTCACTACATGTGGTTCTTGAACTTCTTCAAGCTCTACCTTTTCAATCTTTCTTGATAAGAACTCTTTCTCCAAGAAGACACCAGTCCTTGCGACAAATACTTTGCCCTCAGACGGTAGGTAGAAGTAATACCCTTTCGTTTCCTTAGGATATCCCACCAGATAACATTTATCCGATTTGGGTTCCAGCTTGTCAGGCATTTGACATCTCACGTATGCCTCACAACCCCAAATTTTAATGAACGACATACTAGGACGCTTCCCAGTCCATATCTCATATGGTGTCTTCAGAACCATTTTTGTTGGAGCACGATTCAATGTCATTGCAGCAGTCTCTAAAGAAAAACCCCAAAAGGAAACAGGCAAGTCTGCATGACTCATCATCAAACGTACCATGTCTAACAGAGTACGATTTCTCCTCTCAGACACACCATTATGTTGTGGTGTTCTAGGTGGAGTGAGTTGAGATACAATACCACACTCTTTCAGATGATCATGGAACTCATGACTCAGGTATTCGCCACCTCGATCAGATCGGAGTGCTTTAACCCTTTTACCCAACTGGTTTTCTACTTCATTCTTGAACTCTTTGAACTTTTCAAAGGTCTCGGATTGCACTTCATAAGATACACATATCCGTATCTACTGAAATCATCAGTAAATGTAACAAAGTAGAAATACCCACCTCTAGCCATGGAACTCATGGGTCCGCATACATCACTATGTACAATACCCAAGAGATCCTCAGCCCTCTCAGTATAACTAGTGAAAGGAGCTTTAGTCATCTTACCTAATAAACAAGATTTGCATCGCTCAAATGATTCATAATCAAATGAGTCCAAAAGTCCATCTCTATGGAGCTTGGATATGCGCTTCTCGTTGATATGGCCCAAACGACAATGCCAGAGAAAAGTAGGGTTCGAGTCATTTGTTCTTAGTCTTTTATTATTTTCAACATTACAGATCAGATGGTCCAAGTTCAAAACATAAAGACCATTAAACAATTGGGCTACAGCATAACAAACATCATTCTTAAATATAGAACAACAGTTGTTCTTAATTATAAAAGAAAATCCAATCATGTCCAAACATGAAATAGATATAATGTTTCTAGTTATGGTCGTAACAAAATAACAATTATCTAGTTTTATTACAAGCCCACTGGGCAAAGAAAGACGGTAAACCCCTACGGCTACAGCAATAACTCTTGCTCCATTGCCGACGCGGAGGTCCACCTCCCCTTTACTCAACAATCTTCTCCTTCCCAGTTCCAGCACATTTGTACAAATGTGAGAACCACATCCGGTATCCAATACCCAAGATGAAGGAGCAGAAAGGTTTATCTCTATAACGTGAATATTTGAAGCGGAAGTCATACCTCCCTTCATTTTTTGCAGACCTTCAATGTACGAAGGACATTTCCTCCTCCAATGACCAGCCTTGCCACAGTGGTGGCATTTCCCTTCCTTCACCGTGCCTTTCCTTTTCATCAGTGCAGAAGATTTGGGCTCAAGATATGACTTAGGTCCCACCTTCGTCTTCTTAGACCCCTTGGCCTTGCCCTTGCCCTTATGCACCATCAGTATGGGGCTGGCAGGCTTGGTCTTCTTCATATTGATTTCGGCAGTTCTCAACATGCCTAGGAGTTCGGGCAGTGTCTTGTCTATTTCATTCAAGTTGTAGTTCAAGACGAACTGCTCATAACTGTCCGGCAACGATTGCAGGATCAGATCTGTGGCCAACTCTTGACCAAGAGGAAAACCCAGCCTTTCAAGGTTCTCTATATAACCAATCATCTTGAGTACGTGAGTCCCTACTGAGTCTCGAACTCCCATCTTGCACTGAAACAATGCTTTTGTGATGTCGAACATCTCTTGACGAGCCTGCCCTTGAAACATTTTCTTGAGATGCTCGTCAATCTCCTTGCACCCCATGTTCTCATGTTGCTTCTGAAGCTCAGAGTTCATAGTGGTAAGCATAAGGCATTCAACATCTAAAGCATCATCAGTATACTTGTTATAAGTATCCTTCTCAGCACGGGAAGAGTTCCCGGTCGGCACCTCGGGGGCTTCTTCTTCCAAGACATAGAGCTTTCGCTCATGCCTGAGAATAATTCTCAGGTTCCTATACCAGTCCATGTAATTAGTCCCACTGAGCTTATCCTTCTCAAGGATGGCTCTCAGAGACAATGTGGAGTGTGAAACACTTGCCATGGAATTCTACAAGAATTTATGCAGAATAAAATCAGTACCAAAATTTCAAATACAATTTATTTTAATTTGGACTTCAATTAAAACACACCCACTATTTTATTAGAAATGATAGCCCTCACTAACAATTCGGAGAGTTCATGCGAGATACTCTCTTAGTGTACAAGATCCGTATTTCACCAACACAATGAGTCAGCTTTGGCTTTCCTCTCACGATGCGGTTATTTAGGTAGGCAACGCTTGCCAATTGCATCCTTATGAAATTCTTGTATGGTTGGTGAATAACTCCTTACTCGCATCCATCATATGGTGCATGCCAACCCTATGCCTCTAGGCACTCAACCTTTGAGGTCACCTAGTTAAGCTGGACCCGATGTCGACAGTGGGATATCACAATTATCCGCTCATACCCTTACCAAGATAGATTAATGCACCTTGCTTTGGCAAGCCCACACTTCATCGATCGAGGCAGGAAGAGTGTCATCCATCGGAAGGCATCCGAACACTTAATATTTGATGAATGGTTTTTGATTATAGGTTAACAGTTAACCATGATCAACATTTGATCAATGTGCACATCCAAGGAAAAAACAAATTTTTCTAAAACCACATGCATCCCTTATGTGCACAACTTTACGCCATCAACGTTTGATAGAAGGAAGGGCTAAATCTGAACATCCGGAAACTTCCAAATCCTCAGATTTACATGCATTGGACAAAGACAAAGACAACTCAACTTAAAGCAGTAGACAAGCTCATCTCTCTATGTTGGATTCAAAATCCAAAACAAAACGGAGGGATGGTTACTGCTAAGGAGACTACAATTTCTAACATTTAGAAATTACCACGAAATCCCAGACGTTCTTGGCGGGGTACCAATACTAAATCTAGACATTTAGAACACTTCTAAATCCCTAGGTTTACAAGCACTGGAATAACAAAACTTCTAATAAAACAATCATGGCCGAACCTGGCTCTGATACCACTGTTGGGTTTCTCTATGAGGATGGCACAACACTTGTGCACGCAGCGGAAGAACAAAACATCAAGAAAACCCAAAAGAAATGGGATCGGGTCATGGTAGTTGAATCAAGAAGTTAACAAACAACTAAGCAAAAATTACCTCGGTGGCGTTGAGTCACAACTCAATGGAGATGCTCCAAGCTTTCGATTCTTGCTGGTAGCGAGTTCTACGTGGAATAATATCCACGTCTCTGCAGAAATCCACACGAGCGGGAGAACACCGATCTTTCCGTCGTACGGATTATCGGGAAGGAGAAAGACCGCACCTTGCTTTTCCACAGACTGCTAGGTCCGTGCCAGGAAGAGCAACACCAGCGACGATCGCCGGAGAGGAGGAGGTTGACGTAGCGAGCACGGCGGTGGCGGAACACTTCCGTCGGCGGCGAGATTCGGGATCGGCGGAACGAACGGAACGACGGAACGCTTCCGTCGCGGGATCGGTTTGATCAGCTGCCAGAGAGCTTACCCGAAAAACCCTAAGTGTCCTTTTTATACAAAAGGAATAAATAGACTTAGGAATATCGCTATCCGCAGACCACCCAGAAAAATAGGGTTCCAGAATCGGCGAGAAACATTAGGCGATTATCGGCGAGAATCGGCTAGCAGAATCGGCGAGAATCAGTCGGCAGAATCAGCGAGAATCAGTCGGCGAGTATCACCTAGGATCGGCGAGAATCAGAGTACAATACTCGACGATTCTCGCCGAACGCGGGGTGGACCATACTCGTTGACCGTCGACCCGCGGTCGATGAAACTCGACGATTCTCGTCGATCGTCGAGACGCTGTGACGACTCTCGACGATTCTCGTCGATCGTCGAAACACTGTCGACGACTCTCGACGATTCTCGTCGATCGTCGAGCCTCGGTCGACGATACTCGTCGATCCGCGATCGATGACTCTTACCAATCCTTCAAGGCAACATTTGCCCAACCCGACGTTCCTTTAAGGCAACACTTTGCCCAAAACCCCATTCAGGTCGGTGATTGGTAACCTTTACCAACACAGTCAATCATCCAACTTCTCCACATCTCTTATGTGCGACCCTGCAGGGTCATATCGCGTTGGCAGTGAGATTACATGTTTGACCACTTATAGATCACCATGGTAACTCCAACATTGATTTCAATTCTGAGGACTTTAAGTCTGAGTTTAAAGCATTATGTTTAGACTTACTAAAATCTGAGAAGGAAATTATTTCTCTCAGAAATCAATTATCTGAACATAGTATCTTAAAGTCAGAAAACCTCAAACTCTCTAAGGAGTTGGAGTGCTGTATGGAGAAGATAGCTTCACTGAAAGGTGAGCTATCAGAGGCCAAGAAGCTTGAAGAATCCCTTAATGGGAGAAGTATCAAGCTGATGGACATCACAAGCACAGTGAACTCCAGATTCAATAGTACACTGGGTTTGGGTGCTTCATCCAGCCAACCTATAGTTCTAACAACCCCAATTAAGTTTATTTCTGGTAAAGGGAAGGGAGTTGTAGATGTAGCTAGGAAAAATTCTGATCAACCTAAGAAAATCAAGTTCCAGCAGAAATTGTCGAACGGAGCTCGACGATCGTCGAACACAGATCGACGATCTCAGGAAAAATCGTCGAACTCAGGTCGACGATCTCTAATTTTTGAACTCTACCATAGCCGACCGTCGAACGGAGCTCGACGATCTGACCCAAGATCGTCGAACGCAACTCAACGATCGTCGAACAGAGATCAGAGCTTTGGAAATTCTTTCAAGGGTAAATCAAAATCCAATCCTAGGGGTCCTTCATCCCTAAGCTTTAACCCTTATACTGAATGGATAATACCTCCAAGTAGATATCATCCTGAAGGTTATAAGAGTCAACCTGGGATGTCTTTTATTTCTGAGTTCAAAGTTTATCAACCTAGGCACAAGTTAAACTGGGTCAAAAACAAGTGAATTATTTTATGTGCAGGTGAAGACCTATCCAACATCAAACCAACAATGGTATTTGGATAGTGGGTGCTCAAAGCACATGACAGGAAATAGGGACAACCTCACATCCTTTAAAGCCAAGCTTGGACCCAAAGTCATATTTGGTGATTCAAACTTTGCATAAACTAAAGGATATGGTGCAGTCCAGATTGGCACATTCACATTCAAGAAGGTAGCTTATGTGGAAGGACTGAAGCACAATTTGATAAGTAACAGTCATCTATGTGATGAAGGCTACCAGGTGACTTTCAGCAAAGCCTTATGCAAGATCAAGTCAGAGGACAACACAACTGTGTTGACAGGTAAAAGAAAAGGTAACATCTATTTAGTAGATTTTCTTTCAATAGATGTAGACATTTGCCTGTTTAATTCTGTTTGTAGACCTAATGTTTTATGGCATAAGAGACTAGGGCATATAAACCTTAGAACCATTGCTAGGCTATCCAAGGACAACCTTGTTAGAGGACTACCTTCTGGCCCCTAAAAGAAGGAAGGACTCTGCAGGGCTTGTCAATTAGGCAAGCAAACTAAAAATAGTTTCAAGTCACTTAATAAGAGTGATTCACCTAGGACTTTGTATCTGTTACACATGGATCTGTTTGGACCCATCACAGTACAAAGCTTAGGAGGGAAATCTTACACCTTAGTAGTTTTAGATGACTTCTTTAGATTCACATGGGTGTTCTTTCTAAGGAAGAAGTCTGATAACTTTAAGTGTTTGACAGAGTTTCTCAAATGTATACAGATTGAGTTCAATACTCACATTGCCCTGAGAAGAAGTGATCATGGGACAGAGTTTGATTCTCTTCTTATGCAAGAGTTCTGTCAGAGTGAAGGGATCAGGCATACTTTGTCAGCTTCTAGAACTCCTCAACAAAATGGGGTAGCTGAAAGGAAAAATAGAACCCTTATTGAATCTGCCACTACATTGTTGTCAGATGCTTACCTTCCTCTATCATTTTGGGCAGAGGCAGTGAACACCTCCAACTATGTGCTGAACAGAAGTTTAATACATAAACTAAAAGGCAAGACTCCCTATGAATTACTCAAAGGGAAGAAACCTAAAATAGATTATTTTAGAATTTTTGGTTGTATTTGTTATATACATAATAATGACAAGAGATATTTAGCAAAATTTCAAGCTAAAGCTGATGAAGGAGTGTTTTTGGGATACTTCATGATCAGTAAGGCTTATAGGGTTTATAATAAATCATCTCTTAAAATTGAAGAATCTGTTCACATATCATTTGATAAATCTAACATGTCTTTCAAGGAGAAGAATACTTCTACCATAGAACCTTTGCAGGTACATTCTCTTGCTAAAGATTTGAACAGGTTACAGATAATTCAAAAAGAGGAAAGCAGTGAAGATGAAGAAAGCATTCAACATATTGAAGAGAAACTTCTTGAAGAGCCAGTTGTTGTACCACAAGAGGAAACCAACACAGGTTGGTGAACAATCAACACCCCTGTGATTTAGTAACATCAAGAGATCATCCAATTTCCAAGTAATTGGAGACATCTCAGCTGGTGTGCAAACCAGAAATTAGGTCAACCAAAACATATTGCACACTTGCTTCCTATCTCAAATTGATCCTCAATCCATTCAAGATGCAGAGCAAGATCCACACTGGATCATTGCAATGCAAGAAGCGTTGCATCAATTTGAAAGGAATAAAGTTTGGGAACTAGTGCCAAGGCCTAAGGATCACTCCATTGTTGGAACAAAGTGGGTGTTCAGAAATAAATTGGATGATCAAGGAGTAATTGTAAGGAACAAGGCAAGGCTAGTTGCTCAAGGATACTCTCAAGAAGAAGGCATAGATTATGACCAAACTTTTGCACCAGTTGCAAGATTGGAAGCCATCAGAATTTTCTTATCTTATGGAGCACACAAAGGCTTCAAGGTATATTAGATGGATGTAAAGAGTGCCTTTCTAAATGGAGATATCAAAAAAGAAGTCTATGTCAGACAACCTCCAGGTTTTATCTCTCCAACTCATCCTGATTATGTTTTTAATCTGAACAAAGCATTATATGGTCTCAAGCAAGCTCCTAGAGCATGGTATGAGACCCTAGCATGCTTCCTTCTAGAAAATGAATTTATAAGGGGTAGAGTAGACCAAACTCTTTTCATTAGAAAACATAAGTCCCATACCATAGTAGTACAGATCTATGTAGATGATATTATTTTTGGCTCTACTGATTCAAATTTGTGCAGAAGGTTCTCCAACCTAATGCATTCCAAATTTGAAATGAGTTGCATGGGTGAGCTATCCTTCTTTCTAGGATTGCAAGTCAAATAACATGCTGAAGGCATCTTTATTTCTCAAACCAAGTATGGAAATGAATTGGTCAAGAAATTTTGTATATCTGAGGCATCCTGTATGAAAACACCTATGCCTACCAATGTTGTATTGGATGCTGATGAACATGGGAAACCTGTTGATCAGACAACATATAGAGTAATGATTGGCTCTTTACTGTACCTTACAGCTAGTAGACCGGATATAATGTTTGCTACATGCATATATGCTAGATTCCAAGTAAGCCCTAGAGAGTCACACCTAACATTAGTAAAAGGATTGTCAGGTATGTTAAAAGTTGTCCAAATCTAGGTCTCTGGTATCCAAAAGATTCATCATTTGACATAACTAGATTTTCTGATGCTGATTATGCTGGATGCAGAATTGACAGGAAAAGCACCAGTGGAACTTGTCAGTTTCTTGGTGACAGACTTGTCTCTTGGTTTTGCAAGAAACAAACATCTGTGTCAACTTCAACTACTGAAGCTGAATATATGACTGCATGCAGTTGTTGTTCACAAATATTGTGGATTCAAAACCAACTCCTAGACTATGGCTACAACTTAGAGAAGTCAAATATATTTTTTGATAACACCAGTGCTATTTCTATAGCTCAAAATCCAGTCCTCCATAGTAGGACAAAACACATAAAAATTAGGCATCACTTCTTAAGGGATAATGTGGAGAATAATAAAATTAAACTTCAATATATCCCAACTGATTTACAAAGGGGAGATATTTTCACCAAACCCTTGGATGAAAAGAAGCACACCTTCTTCCTAAATCAGTTAGGAATGTTAGATGGAGGAAGTCTAAAATAAGTTCCAAGATTTCAAAACTCTAAAATTGACCAAGACTAGGCAAACATCTTGATTTTTCTAGTGTCTAGAGTGTATTTCTGGTCTCTGAACTGCGCTCGACGATTTTCCCCCAGATCGTCGAACAGAGATCGACGCTTTTCGAAATCGTCACTTGAGTTCAGCGCTTCTCAGATAGTGTTCAACTATCTCTCCAGGTCAACGATCATCGAACGACGCTCGACGATTTTGTTCTCTGAACTATCGTCGAACAGAGCTCGACGCTCTCCAATATTATCGAATGGAGATCGACGATATTGAAGACCCTTCAGATTCCTTTAGGATCCCCGATCGTCGAACTGAGTTCAACGATCTTTCCTTTTCTGCGTCGAACCCTAATATAAAATTCATTTTTCGGTCGTCGTTCTCTCTTTGCGCCTTCGTTCTCTCTACAAAAATTCTCTTTCCCTCCAAACATCTCTACACTTGGTCGTTTATTTGTCGATTTTTGCAGGTAACAATGGCCGTCTCAGTTGCCGTTCTAGCCGCAATGAAGTTTGATGCAGGATTTGATATAGACATGGAGTCCTTCAGCACTAGTGATCAGATTTTCAAAGACATTCTCGAACTGTTCAAGGAGCAAAAATTAGCTTCTATCATGTCCACCAGAATCAAACTGCCTGCAGATGAAATTAGGAGTGGGTGTATACTGCCCACAATCAGGACCAAAATACAGTTGTTGGATCCATTTCTGGAACCCAGGTACCTCTGACACTTACCATTCTAACAGAGGTTTTTCAATTGAATTCTAGACAGGATTCTGCTGAGTTGTCAGGAGAAGCATTTTCTGATTTACTTGCTAGAATGGGTCATTCTGATGCAAACCCTAGCAAGCTGCTGAAAAAGAACTTAGCTGTTGAATACAAGTTCTTAGCTGATGTAGTGGGAAAGGTTCTGTTGGCCAAGCATTCAGCACATGATACCATCTCCAGGTTTCAGCTATGCTTGATGGGTGCTTTAGTGGATAAGAAACAGTTAAACTGGGGAGAAGTCTTCTTTGATCTGATTAAGAAGAAGATAAACAAGAACTTTGTAAATTATCGAAGGATTCTAGGGCTCTTTCTTCATAACAGATGCCCTGCACTGCTAGTATCATCTGGGATTCACATCAATGCCTCTAAGAGGCTGCCCTGTGCCCTGTTTGGCAAATGGGACAGACAGATAGTGAAGCCCAGCAAGCCCTCTGCAAGCACTACTTCAGGCACAAGGACTGTACAAGTCTCTTCCCCTCAAGTCTCTTCCCCTGCAGAAGACTTGCCTGCTGCTTCTTCTCCTCCTCCAACTCTTATTTCATCTCCACCAGTCACATCCACAATTCAAATTTCATCTACCATCATTATTTCCAGCCCATCTCCTACATCAATTCCATCTCTAATCCCTACTCTCACAGAAGACATCTTCCATCCATTACGTCACTACCCTCAACCAGATATTGACACATCATCCGACATTCGATCATTCAATCTTCTAGATGATTCCTTCATGGATGATTCACCTTCATCCCCTCCTTATCTACCCTCTTCCTCCACATCTTACCAACAACTTCTGCAAGATATTATTGATCAACCCTCCTTCACACCTTCTATCTCCATACCACTTTCTTCAATTTCAACAATCCCCACACCTCAACCTTCACTTCTACCATCCACCAGCTCTCCACCAACATCTCCAGTTGCTCCTCCATCCTTCTATACCTCTGCTCAAATCCCTACTAAGCATGTAGATATTCCAGCCTTAGCTGACAAACTATATGAGCTGATAGCTCCCAGGTTCTCACTTCTGTTGGAGACCTCCTTGGCTCCACTCTTCAAGTCAGTTGCAGACTTATCTGCCAGGCTCTCCTCCATCTTTCCTCCTCAAGCAATCCCTTCCTTTGGGTGCCTTGATCCAGCTCTCTCTGAATCTAGGCAGGGGGAGATGCCTCATGAACATATTAGATTGCCACTGCTGCTACTGTTACTTCAACTCAAGCTCCAGTTTCAACTCCACAGGTTGCAGTCTTCTCAGTGGACCTCAGGTCCTTATTATCAGTTTTTGATTCAGTTTACTTCAGCTGTCTTCCAGTAAGCACTGCAGTCCAGCCATCTAAAGACCTCTGCAAGGCCATTGTGCCCTTCTCCAGCTGTGATACCAGCTTAATTAGCTCCTATATATCCTCCCTATATACTTCTGAGCATTCTATTTCCAGTGATCTTACTGCTGCTACTCCTGCTGACAATAATGTTGATGTTTCTGTTGCTGCTGCTGATATTGTTGTTATTGCTAAAAATTCTGATGATATACATATGATAGAGGCATATGACTTTGAGCCTGCTGTCACTGATGATGTTGCCCCTGCTGATACTTCTGTGTCTGAAACTGTCTTATCTGTATCTGCTGTTACTACTGCTGCTGCTACAACTTCTGCCAGTACTATTTCTACTTCTATTGCTGCTGCTACAACTGCTGTCACCACTGCCTCATCTGCTCCAACCTAACAACAGAAAGATTATCTAAAAAGGATTGATGCTTTATATGATGAGCAAAGCTCTGAAAGTGATGAATATAGGACTGATTCTGATGATTCCTCAGCCACTATTGCAAGAAAAAGAAAAGCAAGAAGCAAGGCAATGAAAAGAGTTCCACCAGCTAAAGTAAAAGATACCAATGACATACCTTATTATATTCTTCATGACTGCCCTATAACTGAACATTGGATGCAATATTCCAAGAATCAACTTAAGGCTATGAAGAAGAAGAGGAAATATGAGAAAGGTTTCTCTCAGTTCCATCATCCTCCTCCACCTCCTCCTCCTGATGCAGGTGCAGGTGGTAGCTCTGTTATTCATCCTTCTGCTAGAAGTCAAACCCCCTATTAGCCTCATGGAAGATCTCAATATAGGTGAAGCCAATCCAGAGGTTCTCAATCTAGGAGAGGAAATTATAGAGGAAACCAAAGGGAACTCCAAGTTTACTCCAAAGGCTATTCTAGAGAGCATCCATACTCAAGGGAAGGACAAGCTTCATCTGATACAACTTCAGGCCCTTTTCCCTACAAGCTGAAAGAATTAGTCTCATCCAGAGCTCCTCCAGATAATCCTTCCAACAGATATGAACCTCCAGTGCCTTTTGAGGATCCAGAGAACAATCCTACTGCATGGACTGCTAGAATTAAAGAGTTAGCTGCATTGGATCAAATTAAGAAAGCCAGAGAGCAAGGCAAGGACACCTCCAGCATTACTACATTGTCAAAATAAAGGAAAAAGAAACTTGAAAGATATGCCTCCAGCAAGTTCTTTGATTCTGAAAGATACATGGAGCTGCACCCTGAAGCTGTGGTACCAAGGCCTAAACAACAAACATCTTTAGGTGCAGCTGATGACAGAAGATTAAAGAAGGAAGCTCTTAATCCAAATAGATAAATTAAACTTATCAAGAGCAAGGAGAAAGAGTAATTCTGTAAGGTGACAATTATTCTGATTTCTGATCTGTCTGAGATATTTTATCTGTGCTTCTGCAATGTTGTTATTTGTTATATTGTTGCTTTGTATGTTGTTTTTTATTTCTCCAATTTCTGTAAATAGTAATCCTAGCCCAAATAGGGGGAGATTGTTGGAACACCCTATTATTAATTTGGGTCAGGATCACTATGTCTTTAGGAAACCTATTTTTGACCTCATTGTATAGATCTAAAGGTCAATTAGAATTGAGTCTAAGGTTAGTAGTTAGGTTTGGAAGCTGCCCTCAAGATCAAGGTTTTTCTATTTGGAGACTAAGTCATTTCGTCGAGCTCAGTACGACGAATCGTCGAACTCCAATCGACGATCGTTGAGCTCACTTCGACGGATCGTCGAACTCCATTCGACGATCGCTGAGCTCAACTTCAATAAATCGTCGAACTCCATTCGACGATCTTCGAGCTCAGTTCGACGATCTTGACTCCAGTATTGATTCTCTATCTCTGAGCTCAGTTCGACGATAGTTGAGCTCAGATCGATGATCTTTGTTGCTGTATAAGTCCAAATCGCCGAGCTCAGTTCGACGATAGTGGAGCTCAGTTCGACGTTTTTCTGAAGAGTTAAATGATTTTCAAGATTCAAAATTCAGACAGTTAAGGAGTTATTGTCAGCAATTAATTCAGAAGATCTTGTAGTCGTTTTCATTTATTTTGGAGTAAGTTTCAAGGGATTATCAAGGAATGTTTCATTGGACTTTCCCCCAGAAGTCAATTGCAATTAAGGATGTAATTCATGACAGGCTAACGACTATTCTGGACAGAGGATCATTTCTATTCAGAACAAAGGAATAAAAGACAAGATTTTTGAATTCTGGACAAGAAGAAGAGAGTGCACAAGAAGAAGAAGAAAAACATATTCTCTGCTACAACTCTTCTCTGGAACAATATCTTTCTCAACAACAATCACTCAAGAGAAAAAGAAAAAGAGCTGTAGACATTCTCTATCTCAAATAATTCAAACAAGAACACTATCACCAAAAGGAGACCAACAAATTTGAAATCTTCAGATCTCTTTTGATTCAAGTGTTCAAGGCCATCATCATTCAACACTCCAGACACCTCACATTTTAGTTCTTGCTGAAATCATCAATTGCTGGAGATCAATTTCTGAAGGCCTATCACCCTACAGCAAAGCTTCATTTCCTGAACATCTCAAGAACTCAGGGGGAGCTTTGACAACATCATATCCACATAGGCTTCTCAACTGCTTTGAGAAAGAGAAGACTTCCATCACTCTCTCATCCCCACCTCTGTAAAGGGTTTTTCAAACTCCCTTCAAAAGTTTGTGTTTGGTTTTTGAGCACCTTATCAAAAGCTCATTGGTGGCAAGACATCTGATCAAAAAATCTGGTTTGATTTTTGAGCACCTTATCAAAAGCTCATTGGTGCCTAGGACACCTGATCAACTCATCCTGCAGTGGATTCCTACCTAGGGTGGTAGAAGAGTTGATGTACCCAAGTTTTGGGGAACCACTATAGCTCCTTGTGTCTTCTGGTTGCTTGTCTTTATTTTTCTTTCTGGCTGTGATTGTTTTGTGACTAGGTTGCTCTGTGATTAGATAGGTTCTGTGATTAGATTTACTATTTGCTTCCCTGTTCACTCAGATTACAATAACTGTTGTAAAAATTTTTTAAGCACCATACTCTATTCACCCCCCCCCCCTCTATAGTATATCAGATCTAGCTTGCACTTTCACAACACATTCATGACTTGCACGCACATATACGAGCAACCTTGACTCCCAATATGAATTTTATCAAGCACATGCTAATCAACGTAGGAGAGTTTCACACTTTGAAGTCGGCGATCAGTTTTAGCCCGCTTAGTTCCTGAGCGACTGCCAACTGGCACAGTTGGAACGTTAGCTCCAAAGTGCGTCGGCCCCTTCGGGATTATAAAGAAACTCGGTGATAATGCTTTTGTCTTAGATATGCCTTCTGATTGGGGTGTTTCACCCATTTTTTATGTCTTGGATTTGATAATGGTTGTTTTGCCACCGCAAGAGTGACTTCTTTGTCATCTTCTCCTTCCACACAAAATTCTTTGGGTTTGGGGAGTAGTAGTACGGATGATCTCTCTCCCCTGGTCTCCACAGGTTTAGCATCGGATGGTACGTTGTCGTCTTTTATTCCTACTGCTGAGATGTTTCCAAGGTTTCCCAAAACCTTTCTTATACCAAACAGGATACTTGTTGCTGAGCTGATCACTACCACCGATGGTGCTACCCGCTGCTTTCTCATTCGTTGGTGTGAACGCCCTCCTTCCGACGACTCATGGGTACTCGAGACAGAGCTTCAACAATTGGAGGCCGCTCTTCTCCACCACTATCTCTTGGACCATGCATTAAAGATACGTGACTTTGAGTAGGGGCGGATTGATGCCGCGGCCTCTCCACCATCACTTGAAGATTATCCGGATGCTGCTATGTTACAACATAAAGATTTCAAGCGACATGACGACCCCTTTGCCGCTAACGGAAGGCAACGTTACAACCTCTTTGTGCTGCGTGCGAAGCCTACGTAAAGACCTAAATGAAGGCCATTTAAATTATTTTAGATTCTTTATTTTATTTCGAACTTGTAATATTTTAATTTCCTGCATTTTTACTTTGGTGTGCGTTTAAACAATTGGGTGTGCTATTAACCATCTGGAATGATGAGATTTCATCTCATTCTTGGATGGTTGGATCTATTTTTGTAACTCCTATATATAGGGGCTTATTTAGTGAATGAAGGGAGAAGAATTGAACCTAAAAAACTCCTAAGGAGAATTTCAGCAAAGAGGATTCCTCCTAGCTGCCGCCCCCCTTGGTGGTGTGAAACCATCCCTTGCTTCCTCCACCCCTCTTCGGTGCGACTCTAGCGTGGATTCCTTCGATGCCACTCCAAGAAAGAAGGTTGCAGCCCCATTCGGTGTGACGCCGGTGGATCCGTGGAGAGTGTGATTCTCCCACCATATCTTGTGTGTACGGTGAATTCGGGTTGGCTAAAATTTTCCCCTCTCTTTGTGCTTCCTCCCTTAGATTTGTGGAATGTGAACCATCGTGTTCTCCGTGGCTTTAAACTTTAATCACTTTCAAATCTTTGAATAGAAAAATTTATTGTTCTTGTTTCCTATTTTCGGACCGGGTAGGTCCATTTTGCTTTAGCCGATCTTGGACTATAGCCTTGATCATTCTCTTAAAAGGATTGACAACCTTTGCTTTAATTTTGGGAACAAGTAGACTCATTTTCACCGCCGCTTTAGAGTCGACCATTCTCCAACCGTGTTTATGCTTTGTGCGCGAAACGGCTCATGTTGAGAGCAGTAGATGCTTGTGTAGGTGCGGTGGAACAAGAGCGTGTTGAAGGGCGAACTAGAGCTTTCTCTTGTGTAGATCTCCATTAGGAATGTATGCTTCATCATCTCTACTCGACGCGTTTACGTGTTCGTCGAGCTCTGCGCGACGCATTTACGCGTTCGTCGAGCTCTCCATGACGCGTTTACAAGTTCGTCGAGCTCAGCGCGACGCATTCGTAGGGCTCTGCCCTACACATTGGTCGAGCTCTGCGCGATGCGTTCGTCCAGCTCTGCGCGATGCGTTTATGCGTTCGTAGAGCTCTACGCGATGTGTTTACGCATTCGTCGAGCTCTGGGCGAAGCATTTACCCATTCGTCGAGCTCTGCACGGCGCGTTCGTCGAGCTCTGCGCGTCGCGTTCGTCGAGCTCTGCGCGTCGCATTCGTCGAGCTCTGCGCGGCGCGTTCGTCGAGCTCTGTGCGGCGCGTTCGTCGAGCTCTGCGCGGCGCTCTGCGCGTTCGTCGAGCTCTGCGCGGCGCGTTCGTCGAGCTCTGCGCGGCGCGTTCGTCGAGCTCTGCGCGGCGCGTTCGTCGAGCTCTGCGCGGCGCGTTCGTCGAGCTCTGCGCGGCGCATTCGTCGAGCTCTGCGCGGCGCGTTCGTCGAGCTCTGCGCGGCGCGCTCGTCGAGCTCTGCGCGGCGCGCTCGTCGAGCTCTGCGCGGCGCGCTCGTCGAGCTCTGCGCGGCGCGTTCGTCGAGCTCTGCTCGGCGCGTTCGTCTAGCTCTGCTCGGCACGTTCGTCGAGCTCTGCTCGGCATGTTCGTCGAGCTCTGCTCGGCGCGTTCGTCGAGCTCTGCTCGGCGGGTTCGTCGAGCTCTGCTCGGCGCGTTCGTCGAGCTCTGCTCGGCGCATTTATCGAGCTCTGCTCGGCACGTTCGTCGAGCTCTGCTCGGCGCGTTCGTCGACCTCTGCTCGACGCGTTCCTCGAGCTCTGCTCGACGCATTCATCGAGCTCCTCTAGCCTATTACCTCCTACTCCTTTTTGGGGTGTTACAGAATGAGTCTCCTATAATCTCAGGCACAAAGGCCCTACCTCACATCTGCACCCAGATCCTGCATCAGCCATAAGTGCCCTACATCTCTTTAAGAATGACTCACCTACCTCAGACTTGAAATCAAGTCCAATAGCTGAGGCAAATTTTCCATACCACTCAGATCCAAATGTATCCTACAGCTCAGGAAACTTTGCCCTACCTGCTCAGAGAGCTCTACAACTCATTTCCAAAAAGTATCCTACTGTAGTATAATAGATTTATATCTATCACAGAGAAATTTATATGTGATAGTCCCTAGAGCTGAGTTATCTCAGCTCAAACCTTTCTTCAAAGCTACGAGATCTTGAGTTGGAAGTAACTAGCAGTATACTTCTTTGCTTCCTCTTCCATCCCAGGATAGAGTCAGCCACTGTGTTCTTTCTTTTTTCAGCTTTAGAAGTGGATCTTCAGTTTTGAGATTGCTGAACTGAGAAGCAACTTCGTTTGCATAAACTTCTTCCTTGGTTCTGCTTCTCCCACAGAAGGAAAAGTTTCTGATCTTGCTAGTACATGTGAAGATGGCACCAACTAACTTGCCATATTTTCCTCAGAGGTTTGCTCTGATCTTGTTTATGTCGTTGAAGAACACGCACAGCTAACTGAACTTTTTAGTTCTTGCTGGAAGACTTCAGGCTTTTCCCCCGCAGTAATGGGGAGGAAGAAGAAGTCCAACGATAACTTTTGATATTGATAAAGCCCTAAAAGTTGTTGACATCTTGGACACTCTCTTCCTTTTGTATTTCGCTGACCAATAGCTCTAAAAAATCAGTAGGGCCCACTTGCAGCATCCAGGTGCACATTGATGTAATGGAAGATGATGTTTAGTTGCTTCGCAGCAGAGTTTGTCGTGTTCTATTTCTTCTTTGTGCTTGATTTGAAATTAGTTGACTTTGTCGATTTTGTAGATATTGATGAAGTCAGCACCTGTGGACTTAAACAAAATCAAGCATTAGTAGAATAGGAGTTGAGTGAATGAGCTTCACTCAATGCCAAAGTACTTAGACATAATTTTGTCTATCTAGGAGTTGAAAGTGTTGAGTGAGCAAGCCTCACTCAACGCATTTTTCCTTAACATATTCTTCGGCCAGTTCTACATGTTTGGCGTTGAGAGAGTTGAGTGAGCATGCCTCACTCAATGCCTTGTTCCTTAGCCATGCTTTCTATACTTTAGACGTTAAGAGCATTGAGTGAGCTAGCCTCTACCAACGCTTTCTGACTAAACCAATTTTCTGCTTCTTCAGCATCTTAAGCATTGAGAGCGCTGAGTGAGAACACCTCACTCAACGTTTTCTGCTTTAGCTAGTGTCTGATTCATGGCATTGACAAGATAGAGTGAGCACGCCTCACTCTCAACAATTTCTTCCTTAGCCAGATTTTTTTGATCTTTAGCGTTGAGTGAGTAAGCTCCACTCAACTGATTTTGACTTTGCCAAATTTCTGTGTCTGAAAACATAGACACTAACTCAATGAGATACAGTCAATGCTTTATCATTTGGCATTGAGTGAGCTTTCCTCTCTCAACGCATATGGACTTTATAAAATATCAGCACAGATTTTTTGTGGTTTTGACTTATAAGGAAATTCTCGACGAATATAGATTATGGCGTTGAGAGAGTAATACTCACTCAACCCCTGTGGACTTAGCCACTTTTCTGCCCAGTTCTCCTTAGGCTATCACTGCATTAGCCTGACCACAACCTTTTGATGTATGACATTGAGTGAGTTAACTTCACTTAATGTCTGTGCACTTAGCCACTTTCTCAACTTGCCACTACATTGGCTTTGAGTGTATAGGCTCCACTTAGCACTATAAGTCATCTGGCATTGAGTGAATGACCTTCACTAAACACCCGTGGAAATAGAAATTTTTCTATCTATCCACACGTTAGGTATTAATTTACCCGACCTTGCCACTTAAGCTACCTATCCCATCATTGTTGCTAGGACATCCCTGCATGCATGAACTCATGCACACATTAAATACAACTTTATGTATATCATTGGTATGATTGACTTCCTCAAATTTAGGACATTGTGGGCAATGGACCCAACAATCTCCCCGTATTTGATGAAGTCAAAACCATTAAGCAAATGAATCAAATGAGTCAATGACAAACACAACAATATACAACATTAAGAATATAAGAATAACATAGATATATAACTGGAGAATGATAGGAATAACAGTTACCACTTCTCCTTACTTACAAGGTGAACTTTACAACACCTGTGTTGGGTATTGTATCCATAATAACCTAGATTTGTGTTAAGTCACCGTTGAACTAAGATGAATTAAGTTTGTATTTAATGCCATCTTTTAGTTGAGTTCTTGCAGGTTATTATTTCTAATTATATTCCAATGTTAGTTTACAATGAGTCACTAAACCTAGGACCATGCAATGTAATCCCTCATTGTGTGATCCATGGTATTGACTCATGTGTAACCTCTGAAAGTTAGGGATAGGTCTAATATATCTAGAGGGGGGGGGGTGAATAGACTTATTTAAAACTTTTGGTTATTTTTATAATTTATCAGAGAAATTAGTGATAGTAGTAGTTGTATAAAATGAAATAGAAGCTAGACTAAACTACACAATCACAGCACAACAGAACAAAGAAGAATGAACACATAGACAACATAAGAATTTATAGATATTCCCCAAATCTGGGCAAATTCACTCTTCTATCACCGTGGTAGGAATCCACTAGCAGGTTTTTGATCAGGTAACTGCCACCACAGGTTTTTGCTCAGGTTCCCTATCACCACAAGATCTATATGAAGGGAGATCTGACAACCCTTTAGTCTTTTGATCAGGTGCCCAAAAACCAACAAAAGAATTTGAAGGGAGTTAATAAACCCTTTATATATGAGTATAAGAAGGTGATGTTGTCTTCTCTTTCTCTAATCAACAGAGGAGACTTCAGTGGATTGCAGGTGTCAAAGCTCCCCCTGAGATGTTGAAATATTCAGGAAGATTGGAGCTTTGCTCAGGGTGTATGTCTTCAGCCTTGTCTTGAAGATGTCAAGGAACTAGTAGACAGATGTTGAATAATTGTCTCTGAAGATTCCTGTATCAGAAGTTTAAGAAGACTCTTGTTTTGTAGATGATGTTCTTCTTCAGTCTTCTTGAATGTGCAAGAGCAAACAGAATTTCTTTTCAGAAAGAAGGTCAGAATCTTAGTATCTCTCAATTAGTCGGCTTCCTCTATTCTGTGTGCTGTATTTTTTTGTTTGTCTCTCAGAAGAAAAGAAATTCTCTTTATATATGCTGCTGCAATGTTTCTTAAGATTTTGAAATGAGTCCATTAATTACTGTAAAAAATCTGGGAAGGATAACGGTTGGAATATCTGACTTTAATTGTATCTCCCCAATTGTCCCGGGAATAAGTCAAGTAATTACTCAAATGAAAATCATAATTAATGCTGCCTTCAACAACTATATTATTAGAGAATTTTAGCATTAATTACTCAGAGAATTATTGCCTTAGTATGGAATGAAGAGGGCGACAGATAAGGAAAACTTAACAAATATGCTCTGAACATATTTCGTCTACCTCAGGGCAGATTTCGTAGACCTGGACTCCAAGTTTGTCGAGTTGAGAAATCCCGTTCGTAGACCTGAGCTCAGCGATCCAAGTTCCTAAGAATAGTTGACATTCTCTGAGCTCCAAGTTCGTTGAACTAAGAAATTTGTTTAGAGCATAGTTCGTCGACCTGAGCTCGAATTTTGTCGAGCTCAAATTAGAGAAGGAACTCTGAGTTCGTCGAGCTGAGTTCGAAGAACTTCGAACTAATAATCTGAACTCTGAATTATTGTAAGTCTTGAGTCTTCTGAAGTCCACTGCAGGCTGGTCTATGAAATCTGTATCTAAAGGACTGGCCTAAACTCTAGGACTGACAAACATTACCCTAGCTATACAAGGTGGGTCAAACATCCTAATAGTGAACCTTAGCCCAAATCCAAAATAAAAGTTTCAATAATCTCCACCGATTTGGGTGAGGTCACTACAACAACATAAAGAAAAAAATAACATAAAGTCACAACAATAAAATATCTGACAGAATTTGAAAATCATTGGTAGATATATATAGCTATGGTACATGCATATTGTTCAAATCAAAACAGCAAACAAAATTAAGAGTTTATAAATAAGACTAGGGAGGAGCAGAAGATTATGTAAAAATTATCTTCCAGTTTGGATCAGCTGCTTCTCTTAGATTCATCTTCATGTCTGAGTCACTAATTGTTTTCTGAGATATAGCCCTGGGGACCACTGCTTCAGGGTGCAGGTTCATATAAGTGTCAGTATTGAAAAGTTTGCCCACTTGGTACTTCTCAAGTTCCTTCTTCTTATAGGATGACATAGTTGAGAATTGGGAGGACTCTTTACCTTCTTCCTTTGCTTTTCTAATCTGAGATAGTCCAATTAGTTCATGAGATATGGCCATTTTAGAATTTGGATCCATCTCTGTATCATAAGCAGGAGACAAAGGCCTTTCAGGACTATTCTCCTTTTCAGGATCAACTGGAGCTTTTGGAGGACTTGCTGGTTTTGGAGGAAGATTGGAACTGCTTCTTGAAGATTTATGATGTTGATGTTGACTGCTTCCTTGAAAATAAGATCTTGAAGATCTGTCATGCCTTCGGTATGTTTGGATGAATGAGGTAGATCTCTGTTATACATTTCCTGAAGCACCTGCTGCTGGAGGAGGAGGAAGTGGACATCTCCAATTCCTTTTAAAAGGAGGAGGAGGAGAGTAGCTTCTGCTCTTCTTCCTTTTTTTCCTAATTATTTGACAGCCACATCCAATTATGCATCCCTTTATATGGAGTTATCTTGTTCAAAATGTAATAGGGAGTGTCTACTGTTGGATTAGGCTTTGGAACATCCTTAGTAGGAGTTTTCCTCTTCTTAGATTTTTCCTTTTTAGAATTTGATTCATCAGAATCATCATCATCATTATCATCATAATCATCAGATGAACCAGGAGGATTATCATACAAATCATCAATCTCTTTAAGAATTTCCTTAGAGATCTGCTTTTCAGGCTAAGGTTGATCTGGGATTTCTGGCTCTACAACACTTTCAGTAACTTCCAAAAGATTTTCTTCTTCTATATCTGCAAGCAAGATGTCATCCAAGTTTGGTATAGGACTTTCATAATCTTTGTAAGTTGGAGGAGAGATAGCCTTGGGAGCTGATTCTGTTACTGGCTCAATGACTGCAAAACTTGCCTTTAGTTGCTTTACAACATCAGGGCTTATTGGAGAAGTATAGCAGGCAATAGCCTTTGACTGATCTTGGATCAAGTCTTGAAGAAAATTAAAGAACGATGAATTGAAAGAATTCAATAAATAAAACAAATCAACTGTGGGATTGATCACACAATCACCAACAGTTATGATCTCTGGTATATCTTCTATTTCTTATGTATAACCATTTCAATCAAATTTGCTGCAGGAACTGAGTTACTGAGACTGGTACTATTGCTGCATCTGAAACTGCAGCTGCTGAAGATTCTTCTTCATAGAGCATCTCCCCCTGCATGGTATAAGTGGAAACTAGAACCAAGCCCCTGATAGAGGAAGGAGGGACAAAGAAGGCCTCAAAGAGGGAAACAAGAGATGAGATGGAGGCAGCAAGAGGTGTGATTGCCTCTGCAATGAGTTTCCTGATGACTGGAGTGATGTGCTCCAAGAGGGTGGTAATGGAAGGAGAATCCATATCCGTAAACTCAGGAGGAGTCTGAGTGGATACAGATAAATGAAAGGGAGGAATGACATCAGATGGAATAACATCTTGCATGATATCATCCTGAGAAGGTGATGCAGGAGGAGATGGAATAAATGTTAAGATGTCATGTTGAGGTGGATTTGTTGTAGATGGTAAGGAGGTTAGCAAATCAAAGGTTGGGGATGACCTGAATGTTTAAGGATGTATGTCAGCTAGATGAGGTGGGAAAGGAGATGAAAGTGGTGTGATGTGTTCTGGAGATGCAGTGTGTGTTGGTTGATGCATTTGTGAGGCAGGTGATTGTTGAGGTGAAGGAGGTGTTTTTGGAAGCAGAGTTAAGGATGGAATACAAACTTCTTCTATAGATTGGGAAGTGGCTGGTACAGCCCTTGTGCTCTTAGAAGCTCTTGAGTAGCAGGAAGCCTTGGATGGCTTGATAATAGTCCTCTCCCATCTGCCAAAGATGGCAGAGGTTAACCTTTTAGAAGCATTGATGAAAACTGTCTGAGAGACAAGTAAATAATTTGCCTTCTCCTGCAGAAAAATTCCAAGTATCCTTGCAAAACAAACTTCCTACTTAGAGTTCTTCTCCCTGATGTCGGGTTATGTAGTCATGGGCAGTATGTTTTCCCAATAAGACCTTTCCCACTACATCAGCCAAGAACTTATACTCTACAAATAAGTCATTATTTAACAACTTATTATGGTTTCCTTCAAACTGACCCATTTTGATCAACATATTATCGTAATCAGAACCATCTTACTCAATATCATCTTCTTCATTAACTAAACCGAAAATCTCTGTTAAGACGTTAGGGGTTAGTGTAACTTGATTCCCTGAGATGGTGCCTGTCATTGTGTCTGCATCAGGAGTAGTTGAAGAATAAACCCATTCTTTTATCTCTTCTACCGGCAGTTTGATCCTGGAAGTCATGAATTTCTTTAGATGTTGATATTCATATAATTACAGAATGTCCATGAAGATTGGATCAGAATGATGGAATGAGTCGAAATCGATGTCAAAGTCTGTGCCAAACATCATGCTTGTGAGAGAAAGTGTTGGAATCACCATTATTGCCCTGCAAAATGAAAAAGAGATCAAGTGCAAGAGAACAGAAAGCGCAGGATGGAGCTTGTAGAAAACCTAGTTATAAGGTTTTCAGAATATAAAGCGGCAAGCTATGTTCGGCAAAAAATAAAAATTCTTTGATCTCAGGTCGACGAATGCTGAAAATTCATCGATCTCAGTTTGAAGAGGAGGGAAAATAGTTCGTCGATCTTAGGTTGATGAAATATTTTCGGAAGAATGTTTGTCGATCTAAGGTCGACGAAAATGACTTCACATTGAGATATCGTCGATCTTAGGTCGACGAAAAATCACAAGAAGACTTCTTAGCTCGTTGATCTCCATTCGATGAACTTTGAAAAATTCTTCGACCACAGATAAAAATTAAATTAAAGACCCTCCATTGATCATACCCAGGTGATTTATAAAGAACAGATGGTTCCTCTCATCTAAGGGTTTGGTGAAGATGTCTGCTCTTCGCAAATCAGTGTAGATGTAGACAAGCTTAATTTTATTTTTGTCTACACACACTCTAATTAAATGATGCCTTATGTCTATATGCTTAGTTTGTAACACCTCCCCTGTAGTAAACGTATAATATGGGTCCGGCCGGGGCCCCACAACATACGGACGTCACAGCTTTAGTATTAAAAGTTGATATAGCTACCCATACTCAAAACACTTTGCACAACACAGCGGAAACAGAACAAGACTAGAAGTTATCCACCACTAAAGAGCAAAACAAATGGCCTTAAGGCCTTACATCAAGAGTCCAAAAGAAAATAATACATCAGTCATGAATGTGCTTAGCACTCCTAGTCTACCTCGGCATGCAAGCCGCACAACAAGAGTCTCAAACATATAACATCTCATAAGTAGAGCTACAAAAGAAAAACACTTCATGAGGCTTAGGCCTTTCTGGCCGACGAGCTAGCTCCTGCATGCGATCTGTGCCCTGAAAAGTTATTAGTAACGTGGGTCAGCAAAGGCTGACCTCAAACTGTGTAACAACACATCTCCTCCCGGCCGCCCCTAACGGAGCCCGGGGTACCCCTCCAACCTGCAGATTAGCACTTCGTATGCAATAATCATAAGCAAGAAAAGCAACTATGGAAACAGGCTTGGATTTCACATCATCATACATGTTCTCTACTGGTTGAGCATAATATAAAAGGGCCTACTTATGCAATCATATATGCAATAACCTGGGTTTCACCCAAGGCACCCTAACTCGTATGCATCTAGCACATCATCACATCATATGGGTTCTCATCGATTCCCCATTGGCATAAAGCCGCAAACAAAGGGGTGATCATTTCCCCCAACGGCTCACAGGCCGCCCCATGGAACTCTTGTCAAGGCCCCACCCGCTCAAGGTCTTAAACCCGGGCTTACCTACAAGCTCTGACATCTCATGCCAGGGTTCCAACAAACACAAAACTGACCGATTCTAAGAAGCCTTACCGGACCCCACCCGCTCATGGCCTCACTGCCCGGGTTTGTCCCCATGCTTGCAATTCTTGTTAGTCACACAGAAGGGGACTAGTCTCGCCGGGACACTCTCCACACATGACGGGAACGTCACGGGATAGCCAGCCAAACACGGAGACATAGCCACGCCTTGGCACAACACAAACCAAGACAAATCCACCCTAGTCCCTCATTTGTACTGCAGTGTTTCTGCGCACCAAGGAAACAATCTCCAACTCACGCGGAGCTAACCTTGTCCACCAAGGAAAACATCTACCGCCACGAGGAGCTAACCTTGTCCGGTTTTGACTACACGTACTCACTCGAGAAAAAGGGGGAAACATCACCACATCACAAACAGCATCTTGGCACAACGGAATCTCTACGAATCCTTAACGTTTTTATGCAACATCACCGAGTCGGACTAACGGTCGCGACAACGGCTTCTCCCACGATGCCTAGTCCAATAACAGAGCGGATCTCTAATGCAAAAATTATGCCGGGGAAGGACTCAATCAACCCGGAGGCTCCTCTTGAACCTTGGCAAACCAAAACCCCTCTCATTTGAGAGTTTGGTGCCCAAAAACAAGAAAGGGAAAATAAATGATGCTAAGACGTGCATCCTAAGACCGAGAGGAGAAATGTCGTTACCTTCCGACTCCTCTTACTTACCATGGCAAAATAGCCGGGTGAAAACCTTCGCAACGATCTAAGCTCCACGGATCTGGACTCAGCTCGCGATTTGGAGCACCGAAACCCCTCCTACAGCCCAAGCTCTCTTTCCCCTTCTTCCTTGTTCTCACTTCTCTTTAGATCTTTAGTAAGAGAAAGCTTGGAGAAGAATGAGGGTTTTCAACCCTATTCTCGGACTTAACTCCCCAAGAACAGTCCTGAACTGTCAGATCCTAAAATCTGGGAAAGAATGGCCACGATCCGCCTGGAAAATAAAAGACCTGGGCCGAACACAGCCTAGCACACGCCCGTGTCCATGGCCGTGTGCCTCATTCGGCATCTCAAATTGACGCACCTGGAACAGCACACGGGCATCCGACATGCCCGTGTTCAATCTGACACGCCCGTGTCCCTAGTGACACGGCCGTGTGGCCGGTCGTGTGCCTCCATCGACACGCCCCGAAACCAACTCGAGAGGTGACACGGCCTGGGACACATCCGTGTCCCAAGCCGTGTGCCAAGTCTCGACACCCGTCAACAGGCTTTGTGTCGACACCGCGGAAAAATGTCGAGCGAAGATCGTTGACCAAGCAGGACACGCCCTGTGACACGCCCGTGTCATAGGCTGTGTGCCCCAGTCTCGACACATTGTCGAGCGAAAGTGTCGACACTTGGGCCGAGTGTCGACATGGCCTCGACACGCCCTGCGACATGCCCTTGTCGCAGGCCGTGTGCCCTACTCTCAACACATTGTCGAGCGAAAGTGTCGACACTTGGGTTGAGTGTCGACACAGCCTCGACACGCCCTGCGACACGCCCGTGTCGCAGGCCGTGTGCCTCCTGCCAGAAACCCAAAAATTTTCCAGAACTGCAGACTGACCCTCTTACAAAACTGGGCTGTTACAACTCTCCCCCACTTAACAGAATTTCGTCGCAAAATTTCAAAACAAAAGGGTACAAAACTTAAATTGTACCTGACATGAAGAGTTCTGGATAATCTTCTATCATGGCCTGTTCTCGCTCCCAAGAGAGCTCCTCATGACCGCAGTTGTCCCATCGAACTCTCACGAGTTTAACTTCTTTATTCCTCAACTGCCGAGTCTCCGAATCCTCTATAGCAATTGGGAGGACTCGTGTCCTCAAGTCTTCCTCAATCGGCACCGATGCCAGCTCAATCACTACGCTAGCCACCACCAAGGCTTTCCTCAAAACAGAGACGTGGAAGACGTCATGGAATCCACTCAAATCTGCGGACAACGCCAACCGATGGGCTGCTTCTCCCACCCGTTCGATAACTTCAAAAGGCCCCAAAAACCTTGGACTCAACTTCTTGAGTCGGCGTATCCGTGAGACGCCTTTGAACGGTTTGATCTTCAAATAGACCCAATCGCCTACCGCAAACTCCACCTTTCGGTGACGAGCATTAAAGTATTTTGCTTGACGGACTTACGCCACCTTCATACGCTCTTGTATGGTCCGTACCATCTCACAAGCGTCAGCTACCACCTCCTTTCCCAAAATTTTGGTGTCTCCCGCCTCTGCCCAAGACATTGGCATTCGACACCGCCTCCCATACAAAGCTTCGTATGGCGCCATTTTTATACTTGCTTGAAAACTGTTATTGTACGCTAATTCCACTATGAAGAGGTGATCCTCCGACTTCTTACCGAAGTCATGAACGCACATTCTCAACATATCCTCCATAGTACGGTTCGTTCTTTCAGTTTGCCCATCAATTTGAGGATGGAACGTCGTACTGAACTTTAGCTTCGTGCCCAAGCTCTTCTGAACCAATCTCCAGTCCTTGGACATAAACCGTCCATCGCGATCACTGACTATCCTCTTAGGAATTCCGTGCAGTCGCACAATATTGCGAACATACAACTCCACCAGCTTTTCCACACTGTCCTCTTTCCGATTTAGGATGAAGTGCGGCACCTTGGTTAGGCGATCCACGATCACCCAAATAGCATCATTACCATGCTGCGATCTAGGCAAACCATGCACAAAGTCCATGGAGATGTCATCAAATTTCCACTCAGGGATTGGAAGGGGCTTCAGGAACCTGCCCTACTTCTGACATTCGGCCTTCACAAAGGCACAAGTTTGGCAACTATTCACGTACAAAGCTACGTCCCGCATTAGCCCCGACCACCAAAAGGATTTCTTCATATCGAAGTACATCTTTGTACTGCCCGGGTGAATGGAGTACTTTGTGAAGTGAGCCTCAAACATCAACTACTCACGGAGTTTGCCGAACTGCGGTATACAAACCCTTCCGTCCTTCCTCAGAATCCCATCAATCATCTCCCAGGCCCTGCTCTCGCCTGTTTGAGCCTCCAACACAAAAGGATGAAACTCCACATCCAACTGAGTCGCTTCCCGAATGCGATCGGACAAGTCATTCTGCACTTCAATCCAATTCAACTGAGTCACACTGGACTCGCCTCTCGCAACACATTCCAAACCAAGGGACTCCCATTCCCGAACCAACCTCTCATCATGAGCTTCGATCCAATTCCCTAGCCCCGAGTACTTCCTACTCAAGGCATCCGCCACCACATTGGCTTTACCTGCCGTATACTGAATTGCCACCTCGTAGTCTCCAAGAAACTCAACCCACCTGCGTTGCCGCATGTTCAAGTCCTTTTGGTCCAAGAGATACTTCAGGCTTTTGTGATCCGTGAAGATCTCCACCTTTGCACCATAAACATAATGCCGCCATATTTTCAACGCAAAAATTACCGCCGCCAACTCCAAGTCATGGACGGGGTAATTCCTCTCATGAGGCTTCAGCTATCTAGACCCAAAAGCTATCACCTTCCCATGTTGCACCGAAACGCAACCCAAACCGCATCCCGATGCGTCACTGAAGATCTGAAATCCCTCGGTCCCTTGCGGTAGACTTAGGATTGGATCCGTCATTAGTCTCTTCTTCAGTGCCTCAAATGCTTGACTACACTCTTGAGTCCACACAAACTTATGATCTTTACGAGTGAGTGAGGTGAGGGGTAGAGCTATCCGCGAAAAATTTTCCACAATCCTCCTGTAATACCCGGCTAGTCCAAGAAAACTTCGGACCTCCGCCACGATCCTCAAAACCGTCCAATCTCTAATGGCTTCAACTTTTGTTGGATCCACTGCCACCCCTTCCCCACTAATCACGTGTCCCAAAAATGCATCCTTCTCCAACCAGAACTCGCATTTGGAGAATTTTGCATACAACTCATTCTCCCTCAACACTTGCAGAACCACTCTCAAGTGGGTCTCATGCTCCACTTGCGATTTGGAATACACCAAGATGTCATCAATGAAGACAACCACAAAAGAATCCAAGTATTCCCGAAATACCCGATTCATAATATCCATAAACACAGATGGTGCATTCGTCAGCCCGAACGGCATCACCGTAAACTCAAAGTGTCCATACCTTGTACCAAAGGCGGTCTTGGGTATGTCCTCATCCCGAATTCGCAATTGATAATAGCCTTACTTCAAGTCCAATTTTAAATACACCACTGACCCTACAAATTGGTCGATGTACAACCCCGTAGCCGGGCGAGTGGGACCCTCCCCAAATATCAGCCTAGGGTCGTGTTATGGGTGACATTTTGGTGTCGTCCCGTTCGAGGACGTGTGGGTCCTCGTGCATGCAAGCGGAGATCTTTTGCTCCCAGACTAAGAATTTATATATATATATATATACATATATATATATATATATATGATATTATATTATATAATATATATATATTATATTATATAATATATATTATTATTATTATTATATATATATATATTATATGTATAGTATATAAGGATGGAGGGGGAGGAGGGGATATAGGCGGATGGGGGCAGGAGAAATAAAGAAAAGGAAAATAGAAGCGGGATGGGGGCATCGGGTGGAGTGGAGGGGAATAAAAAAAGAAAGAAAAAGAGAACAGAGAAAGGGGAGATGGAGAGCTCGAGGACATGGGGGAATGAAGAAGAAAATAGCAGCAGGGTGGGGCTCGGGTACAGGGGCAAGGGGAAGAAGGAAAGAAAATAGAAGCAGGGAGAAAATGGAAAACGGGAACCCTAGCCGTGGATCTCGAGCCCAGCCGCCTTCCCTCTCTCTCTCCCGTCGCCGGCGAAGCAGCAGCCCAGCCGCCTTCCTCTCTCTCCCGTCGCCGGCAAGGCTAGGGCACGACCGCCCCTTCCTCTCTCTCTCTCCCATCGCCGGCGAAGCTAGGGCACGGCCGCCCCTTCCTCTCTCTCTCTCCCATCGCCGGCGAAGCTAGGGCATGGCCGCCCCTTCCTCTCTCTCTCTCTCTCCCGTCGCCAGCAAGGCTAGGGCACGACCACCCCTTCCTCTCTCTCTCTCTCCCATCGTCGGCAAGGCTAGGGCACGGCCGCCCCTTCCTCTCTCTCTCCCGTCGCCGGCGAAGCTAGGGCACGACCACCCCTTCCTCTCTCTCTCTCTCCCATCGCAAGCGAAGCTAGGGCACAGCCGCCCCTTCCTCTCGCTCTCTCTCTCCCATCGCCGGGAAAGCAGCAGTCCGGCCGCCCCTTTCCCCTTCTCTCCCGTCGCCGGCAAAGCGGGAGTCGGCCGCCCCCCTTTACCCCCCTCTCCCGTCGCCGGCAAAGCAGCAGCCCGGGCGAGGCTCAGCATGGTGCGAGGCTCGGCCTGGAGCGAGGCTCGGCCTGGAGCGAGGCTCGGCCTGGAGCGAGGCTCGGCCTGGAGAGAGGCTCGGCCTAGAGTGGAGATCGACCGCCGACGCGGCCGCACGCAGCAGAATCGACCCGGAGCTCCTCTCCCGCCCCCGCGGCCAAGCACGCGACAAGGGTAACGATGTTTCAACTTGGGCATGTGAAGCCATCAGTTTACATATTGGCATGTAAGCCCCTCTCCACCAACGGGTGGGGGGAAGGGAGCTTTCTGACGGGTTGACGTGTACGTCCCCGCAGTTAATTGCATTAGTAACCGGAAGCGTGAGTACGGGTTTAGGCATGCTGTGTGAAGCCCATCCGGACGTGCGAGCCGGATTGGTGATGTTTTGGGGGTTCCCGGAGAAGACTCCGAGGAAGTTGTTTATTAGCCGCTTGCAGGGAATGCGCTCCGTAGCCCCCAAAAAGGGGGTGTGCGCAATATATTTGGCCCGCTTATATCAGCCGACCGATGACTAGTTGGCCGCCGCTCGACGAGACGTTGGTGTACAAGTGTTGCAGTACCAGGCGGGGAGTAGCGGGCTTAATCCCAAGCTTGTGCCAGCCCTCGAAGGCCTTTTTGTTTATATTGCCGGCCTGCGTGCCGAGTATGGAATTTATATTCTTGTAATATTTTTTCATATCTGTGATGCTCTGTGATTATAGTTTACTCCTCCTGTCTTGGGCGAGCGGTGTGTTCGTGAACCGCACCCCCAGTGTGGGCCCCGAGGTATAGATGTCGGGAAGCCCCTGATGTCCCGTTGTCATCCTTTCAGAGTAGCGGAGTTCCGCTGTTGGCGGTCCAATTGGGGCTGCGTAGAGTAGGGCTGCTGGGCAGTTTTGCGCCAATAATAAGACGGGCGGAGAACACTTTGCATAGACCCGAGGTGGCACCTCTAGTTTGGGAGTGGATCTCGAGATCCTCCTTGGATGTTCCGGTCGGCCAAGAGAGCCCTCCGAAGGTGCCTTAGCTCAGCCCTTGGCTAGGGAGGGGAAGAGTTTGTTAGTCTTCCGGGTATGCGGCGGGTCCTCCATGCTGAGACCTTGGGTCTGTCCCTTGCTTTCCTAGTCTTGTGCCCAGATCGTTCGCTTGAGGGTAGTAGGTGCGCGGTCACCACTTCCCCAAGGGTCGAACTCCACAGGAGACCGATTTCCGGTATCAACATTTTGGTGCGGTGAGCATGGAGAAGTGACCAGGACAGCAGAACTCAGGCGAACATCATGGCAATAGAAGTGGAACCAGGTGACGACCACGATCATGCGTTGACATATTGTGTGTAAAGTCCTCATACTCAGAGTTGTCCCCTCACATAGCTGTTGTTTGAATCCCATAGCATTTGGAGTAGGATTTGCACCTATTTGAAGCTCTTCTACCTATGAAAACCTGTATATCCCCACTTGTTACATCAACGAGAAATCTGGAGGTTATTATCCTCAGGGTCAAGTGAGAGAGCAGTTGAGGGGTATTAGGAGCCGGGGTGACCTGAAAGGATTCCCTCCCTAGCGGTAATATGTTGTCTCTTCCTTGCAATTCCGTAGCGGTCAAGTTCTCTCTTTATTACCAATTCGCCTCGAGCTTCTAAGGGCTTCAAGGGTTAGCCTCGCGATCGACTCCGGAAGCCAAACGTCCAACCCGTTCCTTTTAAATAGCCTAGTTCGGATGATGGGACGGTGCCGCGGGACTTTAAGCGTTATTGTAAGACCGAGCCTCTGCACTGACGGCCGAGATCAGCTCCCCCCTTGCACGTCGGCCTATGTCCTCCCGATCGCACCTCTCCTCCGACTAGGGGAATTATCAGGAACGAGCCTAGACGCTAACCTCCCAGATTTGATAAAGGGCCGATCACTCCAAGCAACCACAAGTGACATGGCGGAAAGTGATCTTTGTCATTAGATCAGGATACGAAACGTCCAACCCATTCCTTTTAAATACCCCAGTTCGGATGATGGGACGATGCCTCGGGACTCTAAGCGCTATTGTAAGATCGAGACTCTGCACCGACGGCCGAGATCAGCTCCCCCCTTGCACATCGGCCTATATCTCCCCGATTGCATCTCTCTTCCGATTGGAGGAATTATTAGGAACAGACTCGGACGCCAGCTTCCCGATTTGACGACTTCCAGATCATCTCTCTTAGGAATAGGATGCGTCCTCCATTTGTAAAAGCATCGGTACAATTAACTCTCCAGCACCTCTTAAGTAAATAAGATGTCTCCATCTCGAGCAAAGTCAAGTCGGGTAGTATTGGACCCCGAGCAGATCCCGCTGTCAGGGTCTCACCTAGCTAGTAGGGCTGGAAGTCACTCGGTGTCATCCTTGGGGCTCGAGCAGATCCCGCTGTCAGGCTCTCACCTAGCTGGCAGGGATGGAAGTCACTCGATAGCGGTAGTAGTGGACCCCGAGCAGATCCCACTGTTAGGCTCTCACCTAGCTTGCAGGGCTGGAAGTCACTCGGTGTCATCCCTAGGCCTCGAGCAGATCCCGCTGTCAGGCTCTCTCCTAGCTGACAGGGCTGGAAGTCACTCGATGGTGGTAGTAGTGGACCCCGAGCAGATCCCGCTGTCAGGCTCTCATTAGCTGGCAGGGCTGTAGGCACACCTGGGGGGAAAGGATTGGTTCGTGGAGACTTCTTGCAGGACCCCGAGTGCTGCTCGGCCCCGGGTAGACTCGCTGTCAGGATCTCATTAGCTGGCAGGGCTGTAGGCACACCTGGGGGGAAGGATTGGTTCTTGGAGGTTTTTGCAGGACCCCGAGTGATGCTCGGCCCCGGGTAGACTCGCTGTCAGGCTCCCACTAGCTGGCGAGGCTGAAGGCACACCTGGGGGGTAAGGGACCCCGAGTGCTGCTCGGCCCTGGGAAGACTCGCTGTCAGGCTCCCACTAGCTGGCAGGGCTGTAGGCACACCTGGGGGGAAAGGATTAGCTCCGCGTGTACAAGAGGATACAGAAGATACGGCTTTGTTGTTTCCCGAAATCACGAGAAATTGTATACTCATTGTAAGTAATGGTATAAGGGCAATTCAATAGCAGTGAGCCAAAGGGTATCGAGTGATTCAAAAGGTTCAAAAAGGTCGTGGAGAGATCGATGCTCCAAGCGCAGATTTCAGTTTCTCTCAAATTTATTTTTGGGTCGGCTCCCGCTCGCCGGATACGTTGGGTTGGATGATTCTTTCCGAGCTTGTACCAAGCTCGAAAAGAGCGGGGATTGTGTACAACCCCGTAGCCGGGCGAGTGGGACCCTCCCCAAATATCAGCCTAGGGCCGTGTTATGGGTGACGTTTTGGTGTCGTCCCGTTCGAGGACGTGTGGGTCCTCGTGCGTGCGTGCGGAGGTCTTTTGGTCCCAGACTAAGAATTTATATATATATATATATATATATATATATATATATATATATATATATATATATATATATATATATATATATATATATATATATATACATATATATATATATATGATATTATATTATATAATATATATATTATATTATATAATATATATTATATATATATATATTATATGTATAGGATATAAGGATGGAGGGGGAGGAGGGGATATAGGCGGATGGGGGCAAGAGAAATAAAGAAAAGGAAAATAGAAGCGGGATGGGGGCATCGGGTGGAGTGGAGGGGGAATAAAAAAAGAAAGAAAAAGAGAACAGAGAAAGGGGAGAGGGAGGGCTCGGGGACATGGGGGAATGAAGAAGAAAATAGCAGCAGGGTGGGGCTCGGGTACAGGGGCAAGGGGAAGAAGGAAAGAAAATAGAAGCAGGGAGAAAATGGAAAACGGGAACCCTAGCCATGGATCTCGAGCCCAGCCGCCTTCCCTCTCTCTCTCCCGTCATCGGTGAAGCAGTAGCCCGGCCGCCTTCCCTCTCTCTCCCATCACCGGCAAGGCTAGGGCACGGCCGCCCCTTCCTCTCTCTCTCTCCCGTCGCCAGCGAAGCTAGGGCACGGCCGCCCCTTCCTCTCTCTCTCCCATCGCCGACGAAGCTAGGGCACGGCCGCCCCTTCCTCTCTCTCTCTCTCCCGTCGCCGGCAAGGCTAGGGCACGGCCGCCCCTTCCTCTCTCTCTCTCTCTCTCTCCTGTCGCCGGCAAGGCTAGGGCACGGCCGCCCCTTCCTCTCTCTCTCTCTCCCGTCGCCGGTGAAGCTAGGGCACGGCCTCCCCTTCCTCTCTCTCTCTCCCGTCGTCGGCGAAGCTAGGGCACGGCCGCCCCTTCCTCTCTCTCTCTCCCTTCGCCGGCAAAGCAGCAGTCCGGGCGCCCCTTTACCCTTCTCTCCCATCGCCGGCAAAGCGGGAGCCGGCCGCCACCCTTTCCCCCCTCTCCCGTCGCCGGCAAAGCAGCAGCCCGGTCGAGGCTCGGCATGGAGCGAGGCTCGGCCTGGTGCGAGGCTCGGCCTGGATCGAGGCTCGGCCTGGAGCGAGGCTCGGCCTAGAGTGGAGATCGACCGCCGACGCGGCCGCACGCAGCAGAATCGACCCGGAGCTCGTCTCTCGCCCCCGCCGCCAAGCACGCGACAAGGGTAACGATGTTTCAACTTGGGCATGTGAAGCCCTCAGTTTACATATTGGCATGTAAGCCCCTCTCCACCAACGGGTGGGGGAAGGGAACTTTTTGACGGGTTGACGTGTACGTCCCCGCAGTTAATTGCATTAGTACCCGGAAGCGTGAGTACGGGTTTAGGCATGATGTGTGAAGCCCATCCGGACGTGCGAGCCGGATTGGTAATGTTCTGGGGGTTCCCGGAGAAGACTCCGAGGAAGTTGTTTATTAGCCGCTTGCAGGGAATGCGCTCCGTAGCCCCCAAAAAGGGGGTGTGCGCAATATGTTTGGCCCGCTTATATCAGCCGACCGATGACTAGTTGGCAGCCGCTCGATGAGACGTTGGCGTACAGGTGTTGCAGTACCAGGCGGGGAGTAGCGGGCTTAAGCCCAAGCTTGTGCCGGCCCTCGAAGGCCTTTTTGTTTATATTGCCGGCCTGCGTGCCGAGTATGGAATTTATATTCCTGTAATATTTTTTCATATCTGTGATGCTCTGTGATTATAGTTTACTCCTCCTGTCTTGGGCGAGCGGTGTGTTCGTGAACCGCACCCCCAGTGTGGGCCCTGAGGTATATATGCTGAGAAGCCCCTGATGTCCCGTTGTCATCCTTTCAGAGTAGCGGAGTTCCGCTGTTGGCGGCCCAATTGGGGCTGCGTAGAGTAGGGCTGCTGGGCGGTTTTGCTCCAATAGTAATACGGGCGGAGAACATTTTGCATAGACCCGAGGTGGCACCTCTAGTTTGGGAGTGGATCTCGAGATCCTCCTTGGATGTTCCGGTCGGCTAAGAGAGCCCTCCGAAGATGCCTTAGCTCAGCCCTTGGCTTGGGAGGGGAAGAGTTTGTTAGTCTTCCGGGTATGCGGCGGGTCCTCCACGCTGAGACCTTGGGTGTGTCCCTTGCGTTCCTAGTCTTGTGCCCAGATCGTTCGCTTGAGGGTAGTAGGTGCCCGGTCACCCCTTCCCCAAGGGTCGAACTCCACAGGAGACCGATTTCTGGTTTCAACAGTCGAACAAGTCATCTATCCGAGGAATCAGATACTTATTCTTGACGGTCAATTTATTCAGCTCTCGGTAGTCAATGCATAGCCGCATGCTACCGTCTTTCTTCTTTACAAACAACACTGACACACTCTACGGTGAATAACTGGGTCTGATGTACCCTTGCTCCAACAATTCCTGCAACTGTACTTTAAGTTCAGCAAACTCCTTTGGTGCCATCCTAAACGGAGGACGTGACACCGGCCAAGCCTCCGGCACTAACTCGATCGAGAAATCGATCTCCCTCCGAGGAGGCGCTCCAGGAAGTTCTTCCGGAAACACATCCTTGAACTCTGCCACAATGGGCACTTCCTCAATCGTCAACTGGGAGAGACGAACCTCCAATAACGCTACAAGCACTACACCACCCTGGTTAACAGCCCGCACCAACTGCATGGCCGAAATCAAGGAACAGGCCACTCCACAAAAGCCCTCAAATTTGACTTCTGATTGCCCTTTTCTCCTTAAGGTCACCACCTAAGATAGACAATCAATACTGGCGCGCTGCTCTGCGAGCCAGTCCATGCCCAAAATGACATTGAACTCCACCAATGGCAAAATCGCCACTACCAAAATGAAGTCAACTCTGTCTAGCTCCCAACAGATGCGCCCTTTGACCCCGGTGGTCATGGATGACCCATTGGGCATGCGCACTTTCAGCTCTGCTCCCATCGAGAAATATCCAACTCCTATTCTCCGGACGAAGCTCTCCGCATGAAAGGAGTGCGATGCTCCTGTATCAAACAATACCCTAGCGGGGTATCCGGAAACTAAAACGAAGCGTACAACATAGACAACACACACAAAAAGGGGTCTAAAAGTATGAAGCACAAAATTTCAACTTAAACTTCCTTCATACCTGTCACCACATCGGTTTGACGGATCGCTTCTTGCTGTCCAAGGTTGTAAGCCCTTGGTTGCACCGGTTGGAACCGAGAAGCGCTCAACTCCGCCATCTTTCCTTTCTCTGCAGCACAGGGGCCGGAGCACATAGTCTGCTCCTTCTTTGTCTCCTTCCCCACTCCTCCTTGGGGACAAACACGAGCTATGTGCCCCATCTTACTGCATTTGAAGCACGTTGGCGGTCCCCTAGAGTGAGAACCCCCAGGCGTCCAATTGCTCCTCTCACTAGATCTGGAAGTGTGAGGCTTCTTCCTCCACCTACTCCCATCACACTTTCCGTGAGATTGGGAAGGCTTCCCTTCCCCTTGCTTGGGAGTAAAACCCCTTCGGCGTTAGGTTCGCTCCAAATCACTTTCCAAAATCCTGGCGGCCTCAACTAGTTCTTTAAATCCCGCCCTCTTCATGGAGATGAGGGGTTGCCTCAGATTCTCCCTCAGCCCCTGGTAGAAGAGGTTATCCCTCTCTACATCATCTGCCATCGTCGTTCCCGCGTAACGACCCAAACGGGTGAACTCCTACACATACTCATCCACTGTCTTGTCTCGCTGCATTAAATGCAGAAACTGCCTCTGAAGGCCAAACGTGTAGAAACTGGAATATACCTCTTAAGAAAAGCATCCCCAAACTCTTCCACCGACGGGGTGCGTACCAGGAACTGGCGGCCGCTATGGCTCACCCACCATAACTTGGCGTCTCCTTCCAACATGAAAGCTGCATACTCAGCTTTCTTTTCCTCTGGCGTCTCTGCCGCCCTTAACAGCTCTTGCATGCGAACCCATCAGTCCTCCGCATCCGTTGGCGTACCAACTCCCTTGAATGACGGGGGATGGAAGCTCAGGAAATACTTCAGGTGCCTGTCTCCATGTCCGACAACTACCCTCTCTGCTAAAGGCTCCACACGCCTGGCTTCTCCTCCTGGCACGGCCGTTGCCGTATCCAGTGTGGCAGGGGTTGCCACCTGAGCTGCTGCTACAGCTTGAGCTACCACCATCACTTCTACAAGCATGCGGCAGAAGTCGGCCGGGTTTACACCTGTACCCAAAAGACCTGGAGCAGTAGCACTGCTCGCCGAAAGCTCTTCTCTTGCTCTCGACGTTCCCGCCTCGTTGCTTGCACTCTTCAAGAAACAAGAAACAAGGATTCAGTCTCAAATCTCAAGACTTAAACATAAGGACACCCATGGTCCGGCGTTATTCTTATGTGGATAACTTTTCTACGCGTTGACCTTGAACTCAACCTCCCTCTGATACCAAATTGTAACACCTCCCCTGTAGTGAACGTATAATATGGGTCCGGCCGGGGCCCCACAATATACGGACACCACAGCTTTAGTATTAAAAGTTGATATAGCTACCCATACTCAAAACACTTTGCACAACACAGCGGAAACAAAACAGGACTAGAAGTTATCCACCACTAAAGATCAAAACAAATGGCCTTAAGGCCTTACATCAAGAGTCCAAAAGAAAATAATACATCAGTCATGAATGTGCTTAGCACTCCTAGTCTACCTCGACATGCAAGCCGGACAACAAGAGTCTCAAACATATAACATCTCATAAGTAGAGCTACAAAAGAAAAACACTTCATGAGGCTTAGGCCTTTCTGGTCGGCGAGCTAGCTCCTGCATGCGATCCTTTCCCTGAAAAATTTATTAGTAACGTGGGTCAGCAAAGGCTGACCTCAAACTGTGTAACAACACATCTCCTCCCGGCCGCCCCTAACGGACCCCGGGGTACCCCTCCAACCTGCAAGTTAGCACTTCGTATGCAATAATCATAAGCAAGAAAAGCAACTATGGAAACAGGCTTGGATGTCACATACATCATACATGTTCTCTACTGGTTGAGCATAATATAAAAGGGCCTACTTATGAAATCATGTATGAAATAACCTGGGTTTCACCCAAGGCACCCTAACTCGTATGCATCTAGCACATCATCACATCATATGTGTTCTCATCGATTCCCCATTGGCATAAAGCCGCAAATAAAGGGGTCATCATTTCCCCCAACGGCTCATAGGCCGCCCCATGGAACTCTTGTCAAGGCCCCACCCGCTCAAGGTCTTAAACCCGGGCTTGCCTACAAGCTATGACGTCTCAGGCCAGGGTTCCAACTAACACAAAACTGACTGATTCTAAGAAGCCTTGCCGGACCCCACCCGCTCATGGCCTCACTGCCCGGGTTTGTCCCCATGCTTGGCATTCTTGTCAGTCACACAGAAGGGGACTAGTCTCGCCGGGACACTCTCCACACATGACGTGAACGTCACGGGATAGCCAGCCGACCACGGAGACATAGCCATGCCTTGGCACAACACAAACCAAGACAAATACACCCTAGTCCCTCATTTGTACTGCAGCGTTTCCGCGCACCAAGGAAACCATTTCCAACTCACGCGGAGCTAACCCTGTCCACCAAGGAAAACATCTACCGCCACGAGGAGCTAACCTTGTCCGGTTCCGACTACACGTACTGACTCGAGAAAAAGGGGGAAACATCACCACATCACAAACGGCATCTTGCCGCAACGGAATCTCTATGAATCCTTAACGTTTTTATGCAACATCACCGAGTCGGACTAACGGCCGCGATAACGGCTTCAACCACAATGCCTAATCCACTAACGGAGCGGATCTCTAATGCAAATATTATGCCGGGGACGGACTCAATCAACTCGGAGGCTCCTCTTGAACCTTGGCAAACCAAAACCCCTCTCATTTGAGAGTTTGGTGCCCAAAAACTAGAAAGGAAAACTAAATGATGCTAAGACGTGCATCCTAAGACCGAGAGGAGAAATGTCGTTACCTTCCGACTCCTCTTCCTTGCCATGGCAAAATAGCCAGGTGAAAACCTTCGCAACGATCTAAGCTCCAGGGATCTGGACTCGGCTCGCGATTTGGAGCACCGAAACCCCTCCTACAGCCCAAGCACTCTTTACGCTTCTTCCTTGTTCTCACTTCTCTCTAGATCTTTAGTAAGAGAAAGATTGGAGAAGAATGAGGGTTTTCAACCCTATTCTCGGACTTAACTCCCCAAGAACATTCCTGAACCATCAGATCCTAAAATCTGGGAAAGAATGGCCACGATCCGCCTGGAAAATAAAATACCTGGGCCGAACATGACCTGACACACGCCCGTGTCCATGGCCGTGTGCCTCATTCACTGTCTCAAATTGACGCGCTTGGAACAGCACATGGGCATCCGACACACCCGTGTTCAATCTGACACGCCCATATCCCCAGTAACATGGTCGTATGGCCGGTCATGTGCCTCCATCGACACGGCCCCGAAACCAACCCAAGAGGTGACACGGCCTGGGACACGCCCATGTCCCAAGCTGTGTGCCAAGTCTCGACACCCGTCAACAGGCTTTGTGTCGACACCGCGGAAAAATGTCGAGCAAAGATCGTCGACCAAGAGGGACACGCCCTGTGACACGCCCGTGTCACAGGCCGTGTGCCCCAGTCTCGACACATTTTCGAGCGAAAGTGTCGACACTTGGGCCGAGTGTCGACACGGCCTCGACACGCCCTGCGACACACCCGTGTCGTAGGCCGTGTGCCCTACTCTCGACACATTGTCGAGCGAAAGTGTCGACACTTGGGTCGAGTGTCGACACGGCCTCGACACACCCTGCGACACGCCCGTGTCGCAGGCCGTGTGCCTCCTGCCAGAAACCTAAAAATTTTCCAAAACTGCAGACTAACCCTCTTGCAAAACTGGGGTGTTACATAGTTCAACTATGATGCACTTTATTATGTACTTATATTATCACATAGTAAGGTTTAATTATTTAAGTTGAAATCATAATCTAGGAGTTTGTTCTTAATACACAGCATCTGGGAACAACAACTACCAACTGTTATGTATTCTGCTTCTGTAGTTGAAGTAGACACAGATAACTGCTTTTTGCAAAACCAGGACACTAGTATAGCACCAAGGAACTGGCATGTCCCTAAGGTGCTTTTTCTGTCCACTCTACATCTAGCAAAGTCAGCATCTGAGTGTCCAGTCAACTCAAACTCTAACTTAGTTGGATACTAGAGTCCTAGAGTAGGACAACCCTTTATATATCTTAAAATGTTTTTAGAAAAATAAGGTGAGATTCTTTAGGGTTCACCTGGAACCTAACACAAAGGCATGTAGGAAACATTATGTCTGGCCTACTTGTTGTGAGATATAATAGGGACCCAATAATGCCCCTATATAGTTTCTGATCAACAGGCTTTCCATGTTCATCAGAGTCTATCACAACATTAGAAGTCATGGTTGTTTTCTTTGCTGAGGCATCTGACATCCCTAACTTCTTGATTAGCTCCTTAGCATACTTGGACTGGGATATGAAGATGCCATCAAGTAGTTGCTTCACTTGGAGACCAAGGAAATAAGAGAGCTCACCCATGCTACTCATTTCAAACTTGGAATGCATTAGGCAAGAGAACCTCTTGCATAGTTTGGAATAAGTAGACCCAAAAATAATGTCATCTACATAAATTTGTACAAATAAGATTTGATCGTTATGATGTCTAGTGAACAATGTCCTATCTATTATGCCCCTAGAGAATTTATGCTCTAGAAGAAAGCTAGCTAAGGTATCATAACAAGCTCTTGGAGCTTGCTTTAGACCATAGAGAGCCTTATGCAATTTAAAGATATGAGAAGGGTGGGTAGGAGAGATAAAATCTAGTGGTTGTTCCACATAAACCTCTTATTTAAGTTCTCCATTTAAGAATGCACTCTTGACATCCATTAAATATAGTTTGAACTTCTTGTAGGCAGCATAAGAAAGGAAGTTTCGGTTTGCTTCTAGCCTTGCAACAGGTGCAAATGTCTGGTCATAGTCAATGCATTCCTCTTCTCTATAGCCCTGAGCAAATACCCTTGCCTTGTTCCTGATGATAATACCTTGGCATCTAGTTTATTTTTGAGAACCCATTTAGTTCCAATGACTGGGTTATCTTTTGGTCTTAGAACTAAATCCTAAACTCTACATCTCTCAAATTGGTTTTGCTCATCTTGCATTGTAATGATCTAGTGTGAATCTTGCTCAGCATCTTTTATGGATTGGGACTCAGTTTGAGATATTAAGCAGACATGCATCAAGTCTTTTTTGAGTTGATGCCTGGTCTGCACAACTTCTGACATGTCTCCAATCACATGAGATATAATATGATCTCTAAGTGTGACAAACTCAGTAGGTGGAGTTAGTTCAGCAATAGCTTGAGGAATTAATTCCTCTTGTGGAATTATGGGAGATGTTGTTGGTTCAACATCCACTTCAGTGGATTCATCTTCACTATCTTCATTTATATGTGGAAAGGGATGTGCAACAGTCTCATTTGTGAGGGTCAACTCATGCAACTTCTCAAACAAGTATGGTAACTGCAAAATTTCACTGGTAGAAGGATTTTTCTCCATGCAAGACATGTTAGTTTCATCAAATGATATATGTCCAGTCTCTTACATTTTCATAGTAGATTTATTATATACCCTATATGCCTTACTTGGGAATATCCTAAAAAAATTCCCATTGTAGCATTGGCTTCAAACTTTCTATGATTTTTCTTGTCATTGTTATGAATATAGCTTAAACAACCAAAAATTCTAAAGCAATCTACTTTAAGTTGCTTCCCTTTTAGTAATTCAAAAGGAGTCTTGCCCTTAAGCTTATGTATCAGGCTTCTATTCAGTACATAATTTGTTGTGCTTACAGCCTCTGCCCAAAAGGATATTTGCAAGTAAGCACCTGTAAGTAATGTGCATGCAACTTCAATCAAGGTCCTATTTTTCCTTTCTTCTACCCCATTTTGTTGAAGAGTTCTAGGAGAGGAGAAATAATGTTTGATACCTTCCTTCTCACAGAATTCTTGCATGGAAAGAGATTCAAACTCTATATCATGATCACTTCTGATCAATGCAACTAGAGTAGAATAATCAATCCTTATGCTCTTCAGAAAATCTGTAAGAACCTTAAAGTTATTAGACTTGTTCCTCAAGAAGAACACCCAAGTGAACCTTGAGAAGTCATCAATAATCGCTAATGTATAAAACTTCCATCCCAGGCTCTGTACAACAATGGGTCGCAAAAGATCCATATGGAGAAAATAGAGAATCCTAGGTGAATCACTCTTATTAAGTGACTTAAAACTGTTTTTGGTTTGCTTCCCTAATTGACAAGCCCTGCAAAGGCTTTCCTTCTTGTAGGGGCAAGAAGGCAATCCTCTAACAAGGTTGTCCCTAGAGAGTTTAATAATATTTTTCAGATTAACATGTCCTAATCTCTTATGCCAAAATTCATTGTTGTTGTTAGTTTGATTAAACAGACATATTTCTGACTTAGCAGACTTTAAGTTCACTATATAAATGTTTCCTACTCTAATTGAAGTCAACAGAACTTTGTTATCTACTGAAGTAATAATACATGAGGATTTATTAAATGATAACGGAAATCTTTCATCACATAATTGACTTATGGATATTAGGTTATGCTTCAGTCCACTTACATATGCTACCTTCCTGAAAGTGATAGCTCCAATTTTAACCTTCCCATATCCTTCAGTTTGGCCATAGTTGGAGTCACCAAATATTACTTTTGGACCTAGCTTGGACTTATAGTTGATTAGGTTGTCCTTGCTGCCAGTCATGTGCTTTGAACAGCCACTATCCAGGTACCAATGTTCCTCTGTGGTTGGATAGTCTTTCACCTGCATTTAAACAGATTAGATATTCTTGACAAAAGTTACCTTGAGTCCTTGTTTCTTTTCATAATTAAAACTAGAAATGTAAGAGTATACAGGTTGTGTTGTATCCCTAGTAAGATTTGGACTAGGTTCACTAAGTTAGGATCATATGACCCACAATGTATAGCCAGGGTCATAGTTGTATCCTAGAGTCTAGGCCAAGTCCTTAGAGTTAAAATCACATGGACCAGCTATCAACAAGACTACCAGAGACTCAAGACTTAGAAGATTTCAAAACTCTATAAAGTGAGTTCGACGTTCGTCGAACTCAGGTAGACGATTGTCGTGCTCAGTTCGACGATCATAGAGTTAATTCTCTGAGATGAGCTCGACGAACTACATTCTCTAATCAACGAAAACTTGGATTACAACAACACTTCAAGTTCAGGAATGATCAAAATATCCCAAGTCCTTAGAATCACACTTTGGTCGACGAACTTTATTCTTTGGTCGACGAATCTTTGGACTACTACAACATTCTGTCAAGATTATGTTTTCTAGTCTCAGGTCGACGAACTTAGTCCTCTGCCCGACGAATTCTGTATTATCTACTTCAACAAATTAGAAGCAGAAGACTTGTGTCGACACTCAGAGTATATGTCGACATCAACTGAGTCGACACTAGAAGCACTTGTGTCGACACACAGATCATCAGTCGACACTTTGGAAAGGTTGTGTAGACACCACACAGAAGACTTGTGTCGACACACAAGATCATCAGTTAACACTTTGGAAAGGTTGTGTCGACGCCACACAGAATACTTATGTCGACACACAGGATATCAGTCGACACCACCTGTGTCGACACCAGGAGTAATTGTGTTGACACATAGAATATTTAACAACTCCAGAAACTCAGCTCGATGAAATAAAATCTTAGGTCGACGAATTCTAGAGACTTTAACTTTCATTTCAGATACAACTATGAATATTCTAAGTCCAGAATAGTTGCTGAACTCCAGTCGACGAACACAGTTATCAGCTCGACGAATTCTGTCATCAGTTCGACGATTCTAGACTTAGCATTTATTCCTTCTGTCCTTAGTCTATGGCAATAATTTCTAAATGATTAATGATAAAATATTCTCTGAATATTATCGTTGGACGGTACATTAATCACGACTTTCATCAGAATTAATGTTTTCCATTTTTCCAAGGGATAGTTGGGGAAAGAAATCAATGTAGTTTATTTTCAAGGACCGCCAGCATTGATTGTCGTAGAAGGATTCAAATTTCGAAAGGAAATTCCCTCAGGAAATATAAAAGAGATTTTTCTCTCTTTCCTGACAGCGAGCAAGCAATCAAGCAAGAAAGTAAGAACAATCAAAGTACTAGAGCAATTACAGAGACACATCTTACACAGACACAAAGATTTTCAGTCAGTCTGTCGTCAACAGCTTCTCTGCTCATTTCACAAAAGCTCTGATACAAAAAGATGATCTGCTCTCAGAAGAAGAAGAACAATCATACAAAATCAAGAGTCTTCTTACTTCAACACTCCAGGACTTCCAAGGACAACATCTATCAAATCTACCAAAGAGATCCTACAGATAAGGCTAAAATCTTGAAGTCCTATCACCCTGCAGCATGGCTTCCATATTTCCCTAAACCATTCAATATCTCAGGGGGAGCCATTTGCTACCATCAATAATCCAGAAGTCTTCTCTCTGATTGTTTACAGAGAAGACATAATCAACTCCCTCACCGCTATTGTGTAAGGGGTTGTCATCTCCCTTGAAAAGTGATTCCTGGTTACAAGTCACCTGATCAAAAGACTTGGGGATTTGGTTTTTGAGCAACTGATCAAAATCTCATTGGTGTCAGACACCTGATCAAAAAGCTGAGTGAATTCCTACTAGGGTGGTAGAATAGTGGATTTACCCAGGTTGGGGAACCACTATAAATTTCTTGTGTCGTCTGGTTTCCCTACTTCTTTTGTTTTCTTGTTGTGGCTGTGGTAGTTAGTTTCTGTGCTTTTGTATTTTGATTTTTTTACTGCTGCACTTGGACTAATCTGCATTATCTAGCAGAGAATTTTATAAAACTCTAAATACTCTATTCACCACCCCCCCCTCTAGAGTATTCCTGATCTAACTGCTCACTTTCAATTGGTATCAGAGGACGTTCCTTTGGTTGTACAAGCTAACTCTTGAACCAAAGATCCTTTGTTAGATCTAAATTTTATTTTAATTTCCATATTAGATTTATATACACAACTATGGCACAAAACAAGGACTATGTGATAATATAGTTTGCAGTCAATTTTATTAGGATATTTTCGGGGTTTTAAAGCAAATCATGTCTTGAAAAGTACTTATTTTGATTCCCCTTTTATATATTTTTGTCGCTAATGCATTTTTTCTGCTTTTTGCAGGTTTTCACGGCTTTCAGCGAATTTTACTGTGACACGGCCCAAGGTCACGCCCTACCCGGGCGTGTACCTAGGGCGTGTAACCCAGAGGAATGAAGCAATTGGTCCGAAACTGCATTCCGTGGAAACTTAGTGTACACGCCCTCGGTCACGCCCGTGTCACACCCGACACGGGCGTGTACTAGAGGCGTGTCCCCAGGTTCCGAGGAATCACCGCAACGCGCTCGTTTTTCCCGCTCCACCGTCGCACCGAAAGTGTCACGCCCCAGGGTCACGCCTGACCCGGGCGTGACATGTGGGCGTGTACTTCAGCAATTTCGCCCATCACCTCCAGCATTCAATTTCTGCTCAACAAAGTCACGCCGCAAAGAACACGCCCCAGGTACACGCCCTACCAGGGCGTGACTTGTGGGCGTGTACTCAACAACTTCGTCAGAATTAAATTCCAACCCGAAAAAGTCGCACCGAATGTGTCACGCCCTAGGGTCACGCCCTACCCGAGCGTGACAGGGGGGCGTGACCCGACCCGAAAATTTCTATAAATAGATCCCAACTCTAAGGGTTCAGGGACACTTTTCGGATTGAGAGGGGAGGTTCTGTCCTTTGTATTTTTGAACTTTTTAAGCATGTCTTTTCATTTTTAGTTCGTAGCTTTAGCTTTATGCTTTACCTGTATTAGCTCCTAGCTTCTTTCTGTAGTATAATGCTAATGATAGTGTAGTTTACTTTCCATGCACTTGTAATCTCTAGTTTTTAAGTTGTAAGATCCCCGTTTTCATTAATAAAAAGTGTTGTTTTCTTTTTCGTTTCGACTCTGTTTTCATTATTTTCTTCTACTCATCCCCCCTCTTCTACCTCACCATGATTAACTAATCCTCCATGTACTTGATCTTGATGATCCGAGGTCTGAGTGATTAGGTTATGATGCTTTGAATTTTACCTTTTCTTTTTAGGTTTAGCCTTGAATTACTCTTGATTTATCACGGGTTGGAGGTATATCATCGATATATACTCTCCACCTTTGCTTTCATTCTGGGCTAGCCGAGAGGCCGAAAGTTTGAAATGAGCAGTCAAGAGTAAAGGGAGTTGTTCGCACCACTCGAGAGAGGCAGACGTTCAAATCTCCCGGATTGGAGTAAAATCCAATAGAGGGGTTCACCGCGTAAAGCGAGTTTTGGGCCTCCGATTTAGGCGAAAGTCGATCGGACCTTCCTAAACTCAGTTAGGCACGGCCTTCGAGAGAAGCGTGTCAATATTCATGGAACCTCCACGGTCAAGGACCTTTACCCTAATTAGCTTAGGTTTATTAATTGTATTTTTCTAACCACTCTTGCCGAGGTGATTTCTGATCGAGTGCATTTTCCCCTCATTGTTACTAAGCTTTAGTATAATTGCTCTTTTAGCTCTCTTTAACTTTTCATGCAAGTAGCTCTCTTTCATTGCAACTAGTTCTCTTCCTTTAATGCGCTTAGCTTTCTTCTAAACCCTGATTTTTCCGTCGATAAAATAATAGATTTCGTGTGAGTAAGCTTACTCAAATGTTCCCGGATTTTAATACGACACTTGTGTCCCCTAGCTGCATTTCGATAGGTATACTTGCCTTGTTGAATTGTTAGTTTGGTTATTTTCTCCTTGCAGATATCTAAGAGACAATCAAGTTTTTGGCGCCGTTGCCGGGGAAGCAACGCTCGTTGATAAATTGAAAACGCGAATATATTAATTTTATCACTTCTCTTTCTCACCCTCCTTCTTAAATTTTTTCCGCCTACTCACTTGAGTTAAATGGCTGGATTTTGTTAAGTGTGCGTATTTTTAATTTTTCCGCCTACTCACTTGAGTTAATTGGCTGGATTTATTTCAAGCAAGTGTGCATATTTTTATTTTTCCGCCTACTCACTTGAGTTAATTGGCAGGCTTTATTTCAGTAGAGTGTGTTTACTTTCTGTAGAGTGGGTGTGTTTTAATTTTCTATAGAGTGCGTGAGTGTAGTGTTGGGTATTTCATCCACATGAACCTAGATTTGATGAAGCCACCCTGGAACTAAGATAAATTAAGTTGTATTTGATGCTTGGTTTGATCTATATGTTTGCAGGAGTTTCACTGAGAAGTGTAGGTCAATGTCAGCCCATAGTGGGTCACCAAACACAGGAACTGTGCAATGTAATCCCTCATTGAATATTCCAAAGTGTTGACTCAAGTGTGGTCTCTCTATTGGGATACACTTCATACTCAAGCTATTGGACTATGGGAAAGACATTGGAAGTTGGCTACTCTAGAAGAATCATTTTTCCAACATCAGAAAAATTCTAAGTGTTTTACTCGAGTAGTGCTTTCACCTACTCGAGTAGTCTGGGTGTAAGCTACTTGAGTAGTTCTGCCTATATACTCGAGTAGACATAGTCATATACTCGAGTAGCTAAGTCACCTACTCGAGTAGATCAAGTCATATACTCGAGTAACATGCTTATATACTCGAGTAGATCACTCTTTATACCCGAGTGCCATAAGGGTTTTCTCATCTAAATTTCTCTAAGTCATATACTCGAGTAAGTATACTCACATACTTGAGTAGATAGGTATATACTCGATTAGTTCATTTTACCTACTCGAGTAGTTCGTGTGTCACCCATGTACCTTGCAATTTCTCTTCCCCAGAATTTTTCTAAGTCTATTACTCGAGTAGAACCTTCACCTACTCGAGTAGGTTACTTCCTCTCAAGTAGTTTAGTTCAACTACTCGAGTAGTTGCAAGCTGACCTCTTCAGTATTTTTCCAAGTATTCCACTCAAGTAGTTCTTCATGTACTCGAGTAGGGTATGTATTATACTCGAGTAGCTCTTCTAAGTACTCGAGTAGTTCCTCTATATACTCGAGTAGGTCTCTTAGTATACTCAAGTAGTTCTGTCTATATACTCGAGTAGTTGATCTCTATATACTCGAGTAGTCTGTTTATTCTTAGCCGAGTATGTTTCTCATCATATACTCGAGTAGCTATTCAACTACTCGAGTAGTTATTGACTTACTCGTGTAGTTGGCCATATTTTTCCGAAAATTTTCTAAGTCATTTTTCTGACGGGATTTTTCAAATCACGCGACATTATTGGTCCACGTGTACATCATTAAGACCGATTATGACCGTTAGTCTCTCCTATATAAAGTCCTATCAGAAAATGACAAACCCTAAGTTTTTCTCAAAGCTTTCTTGTAATCTCTTTTTCGAGAAAGATTCTTCAGCCGCCTCTCTGACTCTCGCGAAACGGAAGCCGCCGCCGCCGCCTTCTTCTCCGGCCAAAGCTTCGACTTTTAGAGGTTTATTCTGAAGAAACGTTACAGATCGAGATCGACTTCACTGTTCATTCTCTCTCTCGATTTCTGTAAAAGGAAGTAGATCCAGATCGAGGCCGAGACCTTCTTCAACGATTTCTGAAAAAGCTGCAAAGTTGAAAAGAAGAAGATCCAGGTCATTTCCTTCAGATCTGAGTGATTTACTGTTTGTTTTCTTATAAACACTTTATTAATCTTGTAGGAGAAATCTTCTCCGAGTGTAGGAGTTTGTTTTCACTTTGAGTTTGTAGGAAGTGCTATCTTCCGAGGTGTAGATCCGTTTTGTTTGGATCGAGTTTGTAGGAACCTTGTTCCGAGGGTAGGATCGATTTTTGATCCGAGATAGTGGAGTAGCCGAGTCTAGTTGATTGCTAGATCGGTGAGGGAAAGTGGATGTACCCAAGATTGAGGAACCACTATACATCTTGTGTCGTCTGTGATATTGGTAGATATTTCTGTGCAGTGCTCTAATTAATTTTTATTCCGCAAAAGACGCACAAACCACCTATTCACCCCCCTCTAGGTGATTTAGGTCGACAACAGTTTTCATTCAATTAGTATCAGAGCGAGGTTGATCGTTAAAAGGCTAACACCTTGATCAGATCCAGATCTGTTGTCTGAAAAACTATACCATAAAATGGACAAGGGGAAAGATTTCGCCAAGCTTCCTCTGTTCAACAAAAACAACTTTCCCATGTGGAAAGAAAGGATAAAATTTTTCATGGAAGCTGTGGATCCAAGGATCTTCATGATCGTCGAAGAAGGTCCTTACGTTCCCATGACTATGTCCACTATCGACCCTACCAAGAGAGTTCCCAAGAAGCTAATGGATCTCGACAAAGATGAGATTGCACTTGTCTCTCTCGACAAGAAAGCTAAAAACAAAATAGCAAGTGTAGTCGATGACTCGATGCTGCAGAATTTGATTCACTGTCAATCAGCTAAGGAGATGTGGCACTCCTTAGTCACTTTGATGGAAGGGACTGAAGAAGTAAGGGATGATCGGAGATCCCTCCTCAATCAAAAATATGAAGTGTTCCGACAAGGGAACAAGGAAACAATTTCCGACACTTTTGAGAACTTTTTCAAGATTGTAAATGGCCTAAGGGTGTATGGCCGCGTCTTCACAAACGGAGAACTGAACGACAAATTCTTGAGATCCCTAACCAAGGAATGGGATAACAAGGTATGTGCCTTAGGGAGTTCGGGAAGCTAGCTGAAACGGACCCGCAAAATCTCTTTGGAAAGCTTATGTCTTATGAACTCCAAATCAATACAAGAAAAGCTGAAGAAGAGAAGGGCAGGTCTGCTCTAAAGGAGAAATCTCTCGCTCTGAAGGCTGACACCTCCAGAAAGACTAAGGCTGCCTCCCCCGCTCCAGCTCCAGAAGTTGATGAAGAAGAAGAAACATCAGAGCCCAGCACCTCAGGCTCTGAACTATCTGAAGGAGAGTTTTCCTTGCTCTCAAGGCAATTCAAGATGTTTCTTAATAAAAAGAAACAATGGAAAGGCAAGGATGCCTCACACAGAAGATCGTGGAGCGATGACGATCGACAAAGGAAAGGCTCAGGCAGCCACGACAGGTATAACACTAAACAGAACAAATACGTTTCAACTGACATCATTTGCTACTGTTGCAATAAGCCAGGTCACGTCATTGCTGACTGCCCCCACAAGAAGAAGGAGGGTGGCAGAAGGGAAGATAAGAAATCCTCACACAAAAGAAGGAGGAAAGAGAAGAGCCTCATAGCCAAAAGGAGCAAGACTCTTAGCGACTCCGACTCCTCAAAGTCAAGCAAAGAAGAAGAAGCTTACTTTGGGCTAATGGCTCAAACAGATGACGAACAAGAGCCCCAGTTCACTAGGAAGGTAAACTCTCACACCCCTCTCTCAGAGTCTGAAGTCTCTGAACATGATTCCGAGAGCAGCTCCTCTGACGATGAGTCAGAATTAATGGCCGAGTATAAGGAGTTAATCATGACTTACGACAAATGTCATCGAGTCGTGAAGACTCAGGCTAAAGAGATCAAATCTCTAAAAGCCGAAGAGAGCAACTTGAGAGAGAAAGTCGCAAAGACTGACTCCCTCGAAGAAAGCTTCAATAATGCTATTTAAGAATACAACAAGGCTCTCGAGCACCTTGACCTGAAGGAGAAGATCATCAAAGGTTTGGAAGCCGAACTTGCGGCTGAAAGGAAACTTGTTGAGAGTTTCTCTAAGCCCAAGACGGTTCTTCCATTCGTTGCTGAATTCTCAGCAAAGGCCAAGGGAGCTGTACTAGGCCATGAAGAAGCTCCTAGTAAATCCTCTAAGAGAAACAAGAACCAACGAAAAAATAAGGCCGCCAAAAAGGCCTCAGCCGAAGAAAAGGGAAAAGCCCCTCTGAATAAAACCACATTCAGAAAGGTCATCTTTCCAACAAATGAGTTTGATTTTGACTCATCATACGGGCACTTTGCTAGGCCTACTCATGTAGAGCCAAAGTCCCGCTATCAAGGATGGGCTCGACCCCGAAACTTTGGCGAAAGTGTCTTTAAGGCACCTTATGAAGAAGATGTTCTTCAGAGCTATGACCCTTTCAATCATGGGCATAACTTCAAGAACGCACCAAAGACAAAGTCTGCTGTAGAAAAGCCTATAAAGGAGAAGAAGCCATGTGATTGCCATCACCATGAGGCATCTTCCTCCAAGAATGCTACCCCTGCTAGACCAAAGTTCCAAAAGGTCAAGCAGGAGATTTTGAGGCAAAGGTACAACAGATTTGACTGTTGGTGCTGTGGCAATATTGGTCACTTCGCCAAAGATTGCTGGTTCAATTCCAGAAACGCTGCAACCCCTCATGTCAGCAATATGAGAAAGACCGCTCATAATGCCAACACTCGTAGGGGGAGCACTCTAACTCGAGACCAAGGACCCAAACGTGTTTGGGTTCCTAAGGCAAATTGATTGTAATTGCAGGGATGTCCAAAGGCCAACAAAATGCCTATCTGGTACTTGGACAGCGGATGCTCTCGGCATATGACCAGGACGAGAAGCCTCATTCAGAACTTTACTCCAGTCATGAACGGACCAAAGGTCATCTTTGGAGGTTCAGACCGTGGAATTACTAGAGGCTATGGTATGATTACTAACGGCAATGTATCCTTCTCGGATCTGGCCTATGTTAAAGGATTGGAACACAATCTCATTAGCATAAGCCAACTCTGCGATAAAGGATACATAGTTGAGTTCCATGCTGATAAGTGCTTGATAAAATCCGTTGATAATATGGAAACGATTCTATCCGGCACTCGAAGCAGGAATATTTTCTGTTTAAATTTCATCTGTATAGATTCCTCCACACCAGTGTGTCTTTTGGCAAAAGATAGTGCGTCTCTTGGTGACCAATGGCACAAGAGACTAGCACATATTAATTTCAAAACAATTAATAAACTATTTTCAATGAACTTGGTACGTGATGCCCCAAATGTCAAAAGCGTCAAAGACAGACCTTATCATGCATGCGTAAAAGGCAAGCAAACAAGGGCGACCTTTAAAAGCATTGTTGGCAAAGACTCTAACAGATGTCTCCATCTATTGCACATGGACTTGTTTGGTCCACTACAGATTAGAAGTCTGGGAGGCAAGGAATATACATTGGTATTTGTTGATGGCTACTCGCGCTTTGCGTGGGTGTTCTTTCTGAAACACAAGCCAGATACCTTCGATATCTTTACCAATTTTGTCAGGCAAGTCCAGAATGAATACAACTGCTCCATAGTCAAAATCAGAAGTGACAACGGAACAGAGTTCAAATCTGGGGCCATGACAGAATTCTGTGAAAGCCTAGGTATCTTTCATGAGTTTTCCTCTCCTCGTACTCCCCAACAAAATGGAGTGGCTGAGAGAAGGATCAGAACACTCATAGAGGCCTGCAGGACCATGTTGAGTGATGCTTCACTACCGGAGTACTTCTGCGATGAGGCTGTCAACACTGCATGCCACGTGCAAAACTGAGCACTCATAAACAAAGACCACAATAAGACTCCTTACGAACTTCTGAAAGGCAGAAAACCAACAATCGCTTACTTTAGAATCTTTGGCTGCAAATGCTTCGTACTTAACAATGGGAAGTATCATACCACCAAGTTCAGCAAAAAGAGCTTTGAAGGTATTTTTGTAGGATATAGTAGCCATAGTAAGGCATACAGGATTTTCAATAGAAAAACCCTGGTGGTGGAAGAATCGATACATGTTGTATTTGATGAGACGAGCTTGCTGCAAAGCAATCCGTCTAGTGTTCTCATTGAAGATGCAGGTGAAAAGCTGAAAGAAATTAGCTTGGATGATCAGTCCGAAGAAGAAGGCGAGAAGTTCATTAAGATCACCACTCCCACTCCCATTGGAGAGGCTGATGATCAAAATGAAGAAGTCATCCAGGATGAAGAAATCACTCCGGTGCTTGAAGATATTCCAGATGCAAGGACCTTAGAGCTCAGACATCTGAAGGATCACCCCATGGACCAAATCAGAGGAGATCCCCGGGACAGTGTCAGAACTCGGAGAGGTACAACTAATGAGAATCTTCATTTTAGTTTTCTCTCACAGGTTGAACCAAAGAAATTTGAGGAAGCACACTCAGACGCATCGTGGATAATGGCAATGGAAGAAGAGCTAAATCAGTTCAAGTGCTGCAATGTATGGATACTGGTTCCAAGACCCAAGGGAAAGAACATCATTGGAACAAAATGGGTCTTCAGGAACAAGATGGATGAAGACGGGACTATCATAAAGAACAACGCCAAACTCGTCGCTAAAGGATATCGTCAAGAAGAAGGAATCGACTTCGACCAGACCTATGCTCCAGTGGCTAGGCTGGAGGCAATAAGGTTGTTCGTAGCATATGCTGCCTTCAAAGGCTTTACCATCTATCAGATGGATGTGAAGTCGGCCTTCCTGAATGGTAACCTAAAGGAGGAAGTGTATGTGGAACAACCTCCAGGTTTCATTGATCCTAACCATCCCGATCATATCTATTTCCTGCACAAGGCCCTATATGGTCTGAAACAAGCTCCTCGAGCTTTGTATGAAACGATGTCTACCTTTCTACTTGAGAACAAGTTCACAAGGGGAAAGATAGACAAGACATTATTTCTTAGGGAAATAAAAGGCAAGATTTTGTTAGTGCAAATCTATGTCGACGACATTATCTTTGGCTCTACAGATAACCACCTCTGCAAAAAGTTCTCAAAACTTATGCAAGGGAAGTTTGAAACGAGCAGTATGGGCGAGCTGAAGTATTTCTTAGGGCTTTAAGTGAAACAATCTGAAGATGGAATTTTCATCTCACAGACCAAATTCACCAAAGAGCTCATTAAGAAATTCGGAATGGAGAACGCAACCTCTATGAGGACTCCAATGTGCTCAACTATGTCTCTGCACAAAGATGAAAAAGGGAAACCTTTTGATGGAACCAAGTACAGAAGCATAATTGGATCCTTGCTCTACCTTACTGCCAGTAGGCCTGACATAATGTTCTCAATATGTGTATGTGCTAGATTTCAAGTGAACTCTAAGGAATCTCATTACGCTACTGCAAAGCGGATCCTGAGATATCTTAAAGGCACACCAAATCTTGGCTTATGGTACCCAAGAAGTAATGACATCGAACTAATTGGATTTTCAGATGCAGATTTTGCAGGGAGCAAAGACGACCGAAAAAGCACCTCTGGGACTTGCCAATTTTTTGGAAGAAGGCTAATTTCCTGGAGTAGCAAGAAACAGAACTGTGTCGCAATCTCAACGGCCGAGTCAGAGTACATCTCTGCAGGCAGTTGTTGCGCACAGTTGCTATGGATAAAGAATCAGTTCGAGGACTACAACCTCCAATTCAAGGATATACCCTTGTACTGTGACTCCTCCAGCGCAATTGCAATAGCCAACAATCCAGTCTCTCACAGCCGGACAAAGCACATTGAGCTAAGGTACCACTTCATCCGGGAACATGTGGAGCATGGAGACATAGATCTCCAATATGTGCCTACCGATAGGCAAGTTGCAGATATCTTTACAAAGCCACTGGACGAGACCAAGTTCTCGTTCTTCAAGATAGAGCTTGGGATGCTCAACAAGGAGGACTAAAGAAGGCTGAATGACTAAGAAGCAAGTATTTGCAAAAGGGTTAGTCACAAATCCACTCTCTCTCAACTTTTTCAATATTCCACTCGAGAAGTATGAGACCTACTCGAGTAACTAAAGGCCTACTCGAGTATATGAAAGAACCTACTCGAGTAAGTCCAGATCTACTCGAGTAAGTTTCTGACCTACTCGAGTAAGTCGATACCTACTCGAGTAAGTCTCTAACCTACTCGAGTAAGTCCTTTTCTACTCGGGTAGTTTTTCTTACATACTCGAGTAGCTCCAGTCAACCTACTCGAGTAGCTCCTTTATCTACTCGAGTAGCCTGTCTCTCTCTCGATTTCCTATTTTCAAAATTTGTTCTATTCGCCACCCATGGCTAGATGCCGCCTCTTTACTTAAATTAATTAGCGGAAATTGAAGAGTATATATATATATATGAAATTCCGAAAACATCAAACCTACTCGAGTTCTTTCTGTCTCTCGAGTACTCTGTCTCTTCGTCTACCCTGCCGACTCGCCTCCGCCGAAGCTGCAGAGCTTTCTCTCTCTCTAATCTCCTCCAGACGGTTGCATCCATGGCGACTTCTCACAAGATTGGCGTGGGCTCCGAACTCGTCACCGACGGTATTGCAGAACTTTCCGACGATTTCCACAACCTCCTCATCCTCCTCGACACCGCCGGCCTCTCTTTCATACTCCAAGAACCCTGTCGCGTTCTCTTCCCCGCCGTTGCTGAATTCTTCACCAATCTCAAGGTTCGACGGAATGGCAAAGTCCTAAAATCAACAGTTAAGGGTCTGAAACTACAGTTCACCAAGACCTCTGTCTCTCAACTTCTCCATTTACCTATTGTTGATGAAGAAGATGATTTGGATGCTGAAGATTCTGACCGAACAGCACTATTCTGTGGTACTTCTCCTGAAGCTCAGTACATTAAACGGTCAGATATGAATGCAGAAGGGAAATTCCTTGTTGATGTCATTGGAAAAATCTTACTGTGCAAGACTCACTCAATCAGAGAAATTCCTTCATACTTCTTTGATATAATGCAAGCAATTGTTTGCCGCAAGAAATTTCAATTTGGTATGCTGATTTTGGACAAGATAAAGGACAGCATGAAATTCCCCAATTATGCAAGAATTATATCTCTGCTCCTTCATGAAACCAATCCTGAAATTTTCAACTTCTCAAAAGGGACTCCTCTTCACCACATGAAGAAGGTCTCCATCTCCTCAATTCAGAGATGGGATCTCAAGCTCAAGAACTCTGCCGAAGCTGCAAAGGTTTCAGAGATTCCAGAAGTTCCAACTGCAAAGGACAGGACTCCATCTCCCTCTCCTCATCATGTGGCCAGCTCCTCTGGTACACCAAGTGAGGGGGAGCCTGCTCCTTCTACTCCAGTCAGGCAACCCTCTCCTCAGCCAGAGATTCCATCCCTACCTCATACTCCAAAGAGTCCAGCCAATTCCTCAGATCACGTACCTCAAGACACTCTTCTGTCCACAGCCGCTGCCATAGATGCCATGATTGCAGAGCTCACTGAAGAGGTGCTTCCCCCTCCTCCTCTATCTCCTCCAGCTCCAACCACTGAACTTCACAAAGACTTGTCTCCAGCACAGTATCCTGCCCATTCTCCAGCAAGAACTCCAAAACCTTCTCCTCCTCCTCCAGTAGATGAGCCAGACACCATCCTCATTTCTGATGAGCCTTCTCCTGCGCCAGCTGAGGCCCCTCTCAGAAACCTTGACTTCTCCATTCCCCATGATACAGAAGAACTGGATGCTGTCACTCATACCACCAGAGCTCTCAGGTCAGTGATCATTGAAGAAATAGCTCCCTGGGTAACTCCTCCTATCCCTACTGCTGCTCCCTCTACTGTTGCTGCTACAGGTTCCTCCTCCTCAGATTTGCTGCAAAGTATTACCTTTCTTCTTCAAGAACAAAGACATTATTTTGACACCTCTCTCAAGGTGGTCACTGACAAGGTCACTGCTCTTGAAACTGAGATAAGCAGAGGTTTTGCTGAAATTCAGCATAACACTGACAAGTTAAAGTACCTGTTCCAACTTGGTGGTAAAGCTATTGACCATACTATCACTAGTACTGGCAATGTCATGGAACAAGGTGTAACCTTGGCAAACAATCAGATTGAGCTAGACAAGAGGACTGAAGCCAACAAGATGACAATCTGTGAAGAAGTTGGAACCTTCAAAGATGACACCATAGAGAAAGTATCTGTTGAAATCAGAAAGGGGGAGGGGTTGATAAAAGAACTCAAAGAACAGGTAGAAAAATCTAATGCTCAGAAGACAGTTGAATGGGAAGCTCATATAAAGACCATTCATGATGATGTGCTTGCCCAGATACAGAGTGTCAAATTTCACACCTATGACACTGCTGTTTGGATGCACAACCAGATCCTGCCAGATCTTGCAGTTGATCCAAACATCATTCCCCATCATCTCAACCCTCTGGCCACATATGTTACTGCTCCAGCTGTTCCTCAACAACCCATCTTCTCTCCCAGGCCTGAAGACTCAGTTGCTCCACCAGATACTTATGTTCCAGGCTGGGAAGATGATCCTGCTGATATATTCCTTCAAGCTCCTCCAGAGATCAGAACCAAGAAGAAAAGGAAATATGGTGAAGGCCCCTTTGCCAGCAGGACAGCTCCTTCTAAGGCCCCTGAACATGCTGAAGCCTGGTCTCCAACTTCAAAGTCTCTCATCTTGGACACACTCAGGTTGGTCATGGATCACAATGAGAACATGAACGTGCACTACAGTTCCCAAGAATGGGAGTTATATGAGAAGTCTATGCTGAAAAGGAAGATTCATGATAGAGAATTTGGGAGAAATAACCCTGCTGCTCCTCCAAGGCCTCCTAAGTACTTCCCAAAGCCATTCAGTTACCTAAGGAGACAACAAGAGAAGATGGATAAGCTGCAATTCCAAGCCCAAACCTAAAAAGATGATGAGAAATTGAAATGACAATTGTAGATTTGATGTTTTTTTTGGAAACTTATATATATACAATTCTTCACTCTGTCTAATTAACTTTTTCATTATCCTTTGCTTACCTGCTCATATTTTTCTACTTAGTTTCTTTTATGTCCATAATTCACCTTAGTGTAAAGGGTTCTGACTTCAACAAATAGGGGGGATTGTTGGGTATTTCATCCACATGAACCCAGATTTGATGAAGTCACCCTGGAACTAAGATGAATTAAGTTGTATTTGATGCTTGGTTTTAGCTATATGTTTGCAGGAGTTTCACTGAGAAGTGTAGGCCAATGTCAGCCCACAGTGGGTCACCAAACACAGGAACTGTGCAATGTAATCCCTCATTGCATATTCCAAAGTGTTGACTCGTGTGTGGTCTCTCTATTGGGATACACTTCATACTCAAGCTATTGGACTATGGGAAAGACATTGGAAGTTGGCTACTCTAGAAGAATCATTTTTCCAACATCAGAAAAATTCTAAGTGTTTTACTCGAGTAGTGCTTTCACCTACTCGAGTAGTCTGGGTATAAGCTACTTGAGTAGTTTTGCCTATATACTCGAGTAGACATAGTCATATACTCGAGTAGCTAAGTCACCTACTCGAGTAGATCAAGTCATATACTCGAGTAGCATGCTTATATACTCGAGTAGATCACTCTTTATACCCGAGTGCCATAAGGGTTTTCTCATCTAAATTTCTCTAAGTCATATACTCGAGTAAGTATACTCACATACTCAAGTAGATAGGTATATACTCGAGTAGTTCATTTTACCTACTCGAGTAGTTCCTGTGTCACCCGTGTACCTTGCAATTTCTCTTCCCCAGAATTTTTCTAAGTCTATTACTCGAGTAGAACCTTCACCTACTTGAGTAGGTTACTTCCTCTCGAGTAGTTTAGTTCAACTACTCGAGTAGTTGCCAGCTGACCTCTTCAGTATTTTTCCAAGTATTCCACTCGAATAGTTCTTCATGTACTCGAGTAGGGTATGTATTATACTCGAGTAGCTCTTCCAAGTACTCGAGTAGTTCCTCTATATACTCGAGTAGGTCATTTAGTATACTCGAGTAGTTCTGTCTATATACTCGAGTAGCTATTCAACTACTCGAGTAGTTATTGACTTACTCGTGTAGTTGGTCATATTTTTCCGAAAATTTTCTAAGTCATTTTTTGACGGGATTTTTCAAATCACGCGACATGATTGGTCCACGTGTACATCATTAAGACCGATTATGACCGTTAGTCTCTCCTATATAAAGTTTATCAGAAAATGACAAACCCTAAGTTTTTCTCAAAGCTTTCTTGTAATCTCTTTTTCGAGAAAGATTCTTCAGCCGCCTCTCTGACTCTCGTGAAATGGAAGCCGCCGCCGCCGCCTTCTTCTCCGGCCAAAGTTTCGACTTTCAGAGGTTTATTCTGAAGAAAAGTTACAGATCGAGATCGACTTCACTGTTCATTCTCTCTCGATTTCTGTAAAAGGAAGTAGATCCAGATCGAGGCCGAGAACTTCTTCACCGATTTCTGAAAAAGCTGCAAAGTTGAAAAGAAGAAGATCCAGGCCATTTCCTTCAGATCTGAGTGATTTACTGTTTGTTTTCTTGTAAACACATTATTAATCTTGTAGGAGAAATCTTCTCCGAGTGTAGGAGTTTGTTTTCACTCTGAGTTTGTAGGAAGTGCTATCTTCCAAGGTGTAGATCCGTTTTGTTTGGATCGAGTTTGTAGGAACCTTGTTCGAGGGTAGGTAGGATCGATTTTGATCCGAGATAGTGGAGTAGCCGAGTCTAGTTGATTGCTAGATCGGTGAGGGAAAGTGGATGTACCCAAGGTTGGGGAACACTATTCATCTTGTGTCTCGTGATATTGGTAGATATTTCTGTGCAGTGCTCTAATTAATTTTTATTCCGCAAAAGACGCACAAACCACCTATTCACCCCCCTCTAGGTGATTTAGGTCGACAACAGTTTTCCTTCATGTAGCTTTTATTTTTCCGCCTACTCGTTCAGAGTTAAATGACTGGATTTTAATTACCGCCTACTTAATAGAAACCCACATCACAAATTTTTCTACACCACCTAACTCTCTCGAAAAGGGCAAAGTGGCTCTAAATGCCACTATCTTGTCTAGTACCTTGCGAACCCTTCACCGGGTAGCCCTTGGGAAGTTCGGGAGTTAAAACATAAAAAAAATCTATTTCAAAAAAATTTTCGAACTTCATTAGCTCTTTTATTTTCTAGTCTTTCTTCTCCTCTCTTCTTCTAGTGTATGACCCGCGGAAGTCTGTCGGTTACTTTGGACCTGGACCACGAAATTGATCGTACTCTTCGGAGAAGATCGTGATTTCAAGGCCCTATTACCCAAGTGCCGGTTGAGGATTCCGAGTCATTTTCTACCTTAAGAATGGAAGAACCCAACGTTGAGGAAGTCGTGCAAAGGCCTATGTCCTATTATGCACGACCGAATCTCGAGGGTACAGAATCTAGTATAGTTCGCCCTGCAATAGCAAATAATAATTTCGAACTGAAGCCTAGCATAATTCAAATGGTGCAGCAGTATGTGCAATTTGACGGGCTTCAAGATGAAGATCCGAACGCACACCTAGCCAGCTTTCTTGAGATTTGTGACACCTTCAAGATAAATGGTGTCACAAATGATGCTATTAGGCTAAGATTATTTCCTTTCTCTCTTAGAATTAAGGCTAAGCAGTGGTTGAACACCCTTCCTAAAAATAGCATAACTACTTGGACGCAATTAACTGAAAAATTTTGGCCAAGTATTTTCCGCCTGCTAAAACTGCAAAACTTAGGAATGACATTTCTGCCTTTGAACAAATAGACTCTGAGACCCTTTACGAAACCTGGGAAAGATTTAAAGAATTATTAAGACGATGCCCACATCACGCTCTGCCTGTATGGTTGCAGGTGTAGACGTTCTATAATGGGCTAAATCAAAGCACAAAGCAAATGATAGACGCAGCTTCTGGAGGTACTTTAAACCATAAGACCCCGAAAGCAGCTCTTGAGCTGTTTGAGGACATGGCCATGAACACTTACCAGTGGAATGTGCCTAGGACCCGCCCAAACAAACCTGCAGGTCTCTTTGAAGTGGACAACGTCTCCCAACTCGCACTACAAGTCGAAATATTAAGCAAAAAAATTACGGAGATGACTGCTGCCTCCGCCCCTCAGGTATGGGAATCTGCAACTCCTCCCGCCGAACATTTGGATTATGTAAATAATATGCCTAGAACTGCTTTTAATAATTTCTCTGCTGCAAATTATCATCCTCCTGGTTTTAATTTTCCGAATAGTTATAATCCTGCGTTAAGAAATCATCCGAATTTTTCGTGGAGCTATCCATCGAATGCTGTGCGCCCGCCACCGCAAAGTGATTTTTCTGCACCACCACCACCTCCTCAAAGTTTTCCAAAACCTCCAAATTTGGAGGAAATGTTTTCAAAATACATGAATGCTAATGACGCTACGATTAGAACCTTAACTTGAAGTGTTAAAAACTTAGAAAACCAGGTAGGACAGCCCGCTAAAATGATTTTGAGCGACCCGTAGGGTCTCTTCCTTCCAATACCGAGCCCAACCCGAGAGAGCAAGCAAAAGCTATAACTCTTCGGAGTGGGAAGAAAGTTCCTGGTATGGTAAGTGATGAACCCGAGGCAAGCTCCGCTCCCGTTTTAAAAATTCCACCCTCTGCCAAAGAAATTATCACCACTATTTTAGAAAAAGAACTCACTCCACCACCCACCTTTAAAAATAATCCATCCCCGCCATACCCTTCCGAACTTAATAAACAACGATAGGACGATCAATACACTCGTTTTTTAGAAATATTTAAACAAATCCACATAAATCTTCCTTTCCACGAAGCCATATCCCAGATGTCGAAGTACGCAAAATACCTTAAGTACCTCCTAACTAACAAGAAGAAGTTAGAGAACCTTTCGCATGTCACATTAAATGTCGAATGCTCGGCGGTTTTGACAAACGGATTACCGAAGAAAATCAGTGACCCGGGTAGTTTCTCTATCCCGTGTGTCTTTGGTGATCTCTTTGTCAAACACGCTTTAGTCGACCTGGGTGCGAGTATTAATCTTATGCCCTTCTCGTTGTTTAAAAAGTTAGGAATTGGTAGTCTCAACCCCACATGCATGAGTATCCAGCTCGCCGACAGATCCGTCAAATACCCGTTAGGAATAGTGGAGGACGTCCTAGTCAAAGTTGACAAGTTCATCGTCCCGGTGGACTTTGTCATTTTAGACATCGAAGAAGATGTCGAGGTTCCCCTGATCCTTGGCCGACCCTTCCTTGCCACCTCCCGAGCTATCATTGATGTAAGCAATGGTAAGCTCTTCCTTCGAGTGGGCGACGATGAGGTAACTTTCTCTATCACCCCCTCGATGAAAAACACACTAGCTAATGATGACTCCTGTTTTTTCATGGATACCGTAAGTGAAGAATCCTTCTCTCCCACCTATGATTTTGAAAAAGAATTTTCTAATTTTTGTTCCTCTCCTACTCCTCCACCTGAATCTCTACACCTAAGTGAAGAATCCTCCACCCGCTTTCTGATTTTGAAAAAGAATTTTTGATTTCTGTTCCTCTTCTACTTTTCCAACTGAATCGCTGCACGAAGCCGCCATGGCCGCTACAACACCCCTTTTTAATTTTACATATAGAAAAGTGTACGAGGACATAGTTTTTGAAAAAGAACAAATTTCCAAAACCTCGTATGATGACCCCCCTACCTTGGAACTGAAAGAACTACCAGAGCACCTTCAATACGCTTTCTTAGAAAAGGACTCCAAGATGCCTGTCAAAGTTTCAGCCTACCTCACAGATGCACAAAAGGATAAACTTCTTTCAATTTTACAAAAGCATCGCAAAGCTATTTCTCGGCAGATATCTGATATCAAGGGCATAAGCCCATCTTTCTGCACTCATAAAATCTTAATGGAAGATAATTCACGTAACTCTATACAACCTCAACGCCGTATAAACCAAAACATGAAAGACATAGTTAAGGGCGAGGTTATGAAATTGTTAGACGCAGGAATTATCTATCCTATATCCGACAGTAAGTGGGTTAGCCCAGTACAGGTAGTACCAAAGAAGGGAGGGATAACGGTAGTAAGTAATGAAAATAATGAATTAATCCCGACTCGGACGGTGACCGGATGGCGAATATGTATAGATTACCATAAGTTGAATGACGTAACCCGCAAGGATCACTTCCCCTTGCCGTTCATTGATCAGATTTTAGAACGACTTTCCGGACATAGCTTTTATTGTTTTCTCAATGGCCTCTCGGGGTATCTTCAAATCCCCATCTCCCCCGAGGACCCGGAGAAAACTACGTTTACTTGTCCCTTCGGCACCTTCGCCTACAGAAGAATACCGTTTGGATTGTGCAATGCGCCAGCTACATTCCAACGATGTATGCTCGCCATCTTTGACAAGTACGTAGAAAGCATTATGGAAGTTTTCATGGATGATTTCTCCGTGTTCGGAAATTCCTTCGATTGTTGCTTAGAGAACCTTGAAAAAGTTTTAGAGCGATGCGAAGAAACTAACCTCACCCTAAATTGGGAAAAATGTCATTTTATGGTGAGGGAAGGGTTAGTTTTGGGACATAAAATCTCTGAAAGGGGTATTGAAGTAGACGTTGCAAAAATAGAAGTTATCGAGAAGCTGCCGCCACCTACGAACATAAAAGCTATAAGAAGTTTCCTGGGTCATGCGGGTTTCTACCGCCGCTTTATAAAGGACTTTTCAAAAATCACCAAGCCCCTTACCCATCTCTTAGAAAAAGACGCCCCATTCATCTTTGATGACCTCTGTCTAGCTGTATTCAATTTAATAAAAGAAAAATTAGTTAATGCCCCAATCATGATAGCTCCGGTGTGGGATCTTCCATTTGAGATAATGTGTGATGCGAGTAGTTTTGCGGTGGGAGCCGTACTTGATCAACGTATTTCCAAAAACTTCCACACCATTTATTACGCTAGTAAAACACTCACATCTGCACAGGAAAATTACACCATAACCGAGAAGGAGCTATTAGCTGTAGTATTCGCTTTTGACAAATTTCGCCCTTATATTACTCTTTCGAAAATTATTGTTTTTACGGACCACTCGGCCCTCAAATATCTTCTCTCTAAAACGGATGCAAGCCTCGCTGGATTTTCGCCTGGGTCTTTTACTCCTCCAGGGAGTTTGACTTAGAGATAGTGGATAAGCGAAGGTGCCGAGAACTTGGCCGCCCACCACCTTTCGCGCTTAGACAACCAGTTTATAGAACAATTAGACGAAAATTCTTTTCATTACTATTTCCCGGATGAGAAGCCTGTTCTAATTAACCACATCTACTTTCATTTGGTTTGCCCGCATCGCCAACTATCTAGTGGCCTGTGTGCTCCCAAAAGAGTTTTCATCTCAGCAAAAGAAGAAATTCTTTTCTGAGCTGAAAAACTATTTTTGGGAGGACCCGCATCTTTTCAGAATTTGTGCCGACCAAGTGATCAGGAGGTGTGTCTCTTTTTAATGAAGGATTAGATATATTAAACATCTGCATGACGGACGACAGGTGGGCACTATCATGCTGCTCGCACCGCTCACAAAGTGTTAAGCGCAGGTTTTTACTGGTCTACCCTGTTTACAGACGCGCATGCCTTTGTGAGTAGGTGTGATAGTTGCCAACGGTCGGAGATATTTCGAATAAAATGAAATGCCACAAAATTATTTCCTAGAGTGCGAAGTTTTCGACCTCTGGGGGATTGATTTTGTCGTCCCTTTTCCTTCTAGCTTCGGGAATAAGTACATTTTAGTTGCCGTTGATTATGTTTCGCGTTGGGCCGAAGCCCAAGCTCTTCCTACAACATGACGCCCGAGTCGTAGTTAATTTCCTAAAAAAATTATTTTCTCGATTCGGTACGCCGCGCGCTATCATTAGTGATAAGGGTTCCCATTTCTGTAACGCACAATTTTCAAAAATCCTAACTAAATATGGCGTTAACTCATATGCTTTCCACTACCTACCACCCCCAAACTAACGGACAATTCGAAAGTAGTGAATAGAGAAATAAAAAGAATTTTAGAAAAGACTGTTTCCACATCTAGAAAAGGACTGGTCAGCCAAATTAGACGATGCTCTATGGGCCTACTGAATAGCGTACAAAAACCGCCCTCGGATGTACGCCATATCGGTTGGTTATGGAAAATCCTGTCATTTACCGTAGAGTTAGAACACCGCGCCTTTTGGGCCTTACGATTTTTAAACTTCGATCCCCACTCTGTCGGCGATTTAGAAAATTTCAAATTAACGAACTCGCGAGTGGCGCTCTTACGCATATGAAAATAACAGACTTTATAAAGAGCGGATGAAGCGTTTGCACAATCGAAATCTTAGGCACCCAAAAATCTTTAAGCCGGGCGACCAAGTTCTTCTTTATAATTCTTGTTTACGTTTATTCTCGGGTAAATTAAAATCACGTTGGTCGGGTCCTTTTATTGTTTTAGAAGTCTTTTCTTATTGTACTGTTTTAATTTCCCACCCTGATAAGGGTACTTTCAAAGTGAATGGTCAGCGTCTTAAACTGTATTTCTGTGATGATGTCAGTCTCAACCCTGTTAACTCTATCTTTTCGGTCCTGAAATTTGATTAATCTGAACTTTACTTTTCTTCAAAACTTTGACTTTATTCGAACTTTATTTTTAAACAATATTTGGGACAATCTTATTTTGATGCGTCGAGCTCAAACGATGCTTTAAATAAAGGGCGCTCTTGGGAGGCAACCCAAGTTATCTTTTTCTATTTTCTTTATTTTACACGTTTTTCCCTGACTGGCTCCGGCAAGCTGAAACTTCTGCGATCGCCTGCTCCAACGGTTCTGCTTCCATGACAAAGTCCACCGGACGACGTTTCATGAAGATCCATAGCACAGGCATGGAGGAGCGGCATCACTCAGCTTGCCCTGCAAAATAAAACCGGGGAAGTACCTGTTTTTCAATTCTGTCTTTCCTTTCTGTACTTTAATTTTCTCTTGTTCTCCAACCTCCTTCTCCATTGAGGACAATGTAGATTTTAAGCTTGGGGGAGGACTTCCTCCTTTTTGTTTTGTAAATATCCAAAAAAATCCAAAAAAAATATTTATATAACTGCATTTTGGTATTTCAATAGTACCCCAATTTTATGTTTTGTTTTTCGCAAACTTCTTTATAAACAACGCAGTTAATTATAATTTTCTAATCATTTTTTTAATCATATTTCACAAGTAAAGTTGGCCATGATGTGTTTCTAATTCACGATAGCATGTTAAGGTAAAATATTTCTCTAAAACGTGCATTTCTATTATGGTTTTCCGTGTTCTTTATTTTTTTACTTCTCTAAAAAATTTATCATCCACTATTTTCTTTTTCGTCTTTAGATAATTTTTGTAAGAACAAATTTTGAATAACGTAGTAGATATGAACGATCCAAGTCACATATTATTTTTATTTTCAAGATAATTTTATCAATCTTCTTTTATTTTCTCGAACTTGCTTTTTGAAATTTTATCAACTCTATGTTTAAATAAATTTAAAAAAAGCGTGAAAATGATTTAGGCCCATTTTTGTTTACGTTTGAGCTTTCCTGCCAACCTAAAATCTTTTACCACTAGTTAGCCGCTTTTGAGCCTTTTTTTCCAAATTCATTTGATAACTCCACACAGCATTTCATTTTCACCAAAGCCCAAATTTCTACCTATCTAATCACGCTATTTTTTTGATAGGAAATTTTGTGTTATCTTTGGAGAAATTGTTGAAAAATGTGTACTCAAAAGCAATGTATTAAAAACAAAAAAGAGAAAAAATGAATGAAAATCATAATACAAAAAAAGAGATAAATAATTATAAAGAAAAAAAAAAAAATTTATTTATACATATTTTGTTTAAAATAAATTTATTTTTTTTGAAACTCGTTGTTTTGGTTTAGTGTGATTTTTAAGCCTCCATGTTTATATTTGAATTCCACTCCTATTCATATTCCTAAACCAAACGTTTCGGTCCTATAAAGTCCTTTTGATTCACGCCTTTTTTTAATTTTATTTAACAACTAAGAAATGAAGAAAAGTAAATCAGTTTTAGTTTTGGATTTAAAATTAGATTTTTGTTATTTAATTGATATAATTATAATGCATTGCTTGGATCTAGTAATAACTCAATACATTTTTTTCGTTTTCATTATCTTGCTCAAATCTATTTAAAGAATTTCGTCAAAATTCTGGATGATTTATTTTTATTAAGTAAAGTTTATAAAAGTTAAACCATACCAAAATAATTCTTTTAGATTTACGTTTTACATTCTCCCTACCTAGAATTTTGCATAGTACTTGTGTAAGTATGATTAAAACTTTTTGAATTAGTCACTTTTTATGATTAGCTAGACTTTATATCTTTGCTTGGGGACAAAAAAAACTTAAGCTTGGGGGAATTTGATAATACTGTTTGCAGTCAATTTTATTAGGATATTTTCGGGGTTTTAAAGCAAATCATGTCTTGAAAAGTACTTATTTTGATTCCCCTTTGTATATATTTTTGTCGTTAATGCGTTTTTTCTGCATTTTGCAGGTTTTCACAGCTTTCAGCCAAATTTTGCTGTGGCACGCCCCAAGGTCACGCCCTACCCGGGCGTGTACCTAGGGCGTGTAACCCAGAGGAATGAAGCAATTGGTCCGAAACTGCATTCCGTGGAAACTTAGTGTACACGCCCTCGGTCACGCCCGTGTCACACCCGACACGGGCGTGTACTAGAGGCGTGTCCCCAGGTTCCGAGGAATCGCCGCAACGCGCTCATTTTTCCCGCTCCACCGTCGCACCGAAAGTGTCACGCCCCAGGGTCACGCCTGACCCGAGTGTGACATATGGGCGTGTACTTCAGCAATTCCGCCCGTCACCTCCAGCATTCAATTTCCGCTCAACAAAGTCACGCCGCAAAGAACACACACCAGGTACACGCCCTACCAGGGCGTGACTTGTGGGCGTGTACCACAACAACTTCGTCAGAATTAAATTCCAGCCCGAAAAATTCGCACTGAATGTGTCACGCCCGAAAAATTCTATAAATAGAGCCCAACTCTAAGGGTTCAGGGACACTTTTCGGATTGAGAGGGGAGGTTCTGTCCTTTGTATTTTTGAACTTTTTAAGCATGTCTTTTCATTTTTAGTTCGTAGCTTTAGCTTTATGCTTTCCCTATATTGACTCCTAGCTTCTTTCTGTAGTATGATACTAATGATAGTGTAGTTTACTTTCCATGCACTTGTAATCTCTAGTTTTCAAGTTGTAAGATCCCCGTTTCCATTAATAAAAAGTGTTGTTTTCTTTTTCGTTTCGACTCTGTTTTCATTATTTTCTTCTACTCATCCCCCCTCTTCTACCTCACCATGATTAACTAATCCTCCATGTACTCGATCTTGATGATCCGAGGTTTGAGTGATTAGGTTATGATGCTTTGAATTTTACCTTTTCTTTTTAGGTTTAGCCTTGAATTACTCTTGATTTATCACGGGTTGGAGGTATATCATCGATATATACTCTCCACCTTTACTTTCATTCTGGGCTAGCCGAGGGGCCGAAAGTTTGAAATGAGAACTCAAGAGTAAAGGTAGTTGTTCTCACCCCTCGAGAGAGGCAGACGTTCAAATCTCCCGGATTAGATTAAAATCCAATAGAGGGGTTCACCGCGTAAAGCGAGTTTTAGGCCTCCGATTTAGGCGAAAGTCGGTCGGACCTTCCTAAACTCAGTTAGGCACGGCCTTCGAGAGAAGCGTGTCAATATTCATGGAACCTCCATGGTCAAGGACCTTTACCCTAATTAGCTTAGGTTTATTTATCGTATTTTTCTAACCACTCTTGCTGAGGTGATTTCTGATCGAGTGCATTTTCCCCTCATTGTTACTAAGCTTTAGTATAATCGCTCTTTTATCTCTCTTTAACTTTTCATGCAAGTAGCTCTCTTTCATTGCAACTAGTTCTCTTCCTTTAATGCGCTTAGCTTTCTTCTAAACCCTGATTTTTCCGTCGATAAAATAATAGATTTCGTGTGAGTAAGCTTACTCAACTGTTCCCGGATTTTAATACGACACTTGTGTCCCCTAGCGCATTTCGATAGGTATACTTGCCTTGTTGAATTGTTAGTTTGGTTATTTTCTCCTTGCAGATATCTAAGAGACAATCACTATGCAAGCACCAGACCTCCAGTTTGCAACCTAAACAGGTTTGCCATCTGGAAGTCAAGAAGTAAATTATACATGAATTCTATTGATGAGGATATATACAATTCTATTTTGAAAGGTCCCCCTCAAGCTTCAACTTCTGCAACATGTACAAGCACTACTACAGTTCCACCACATGAGTGGACTGAAGCCCAGAAGAAGGCAAAGATAGCTGATGCCAAGGCTATGAACATACTGGCACAAACTATGTCAGATGATATTTTTCAGAAAGGTGGCTAAATGCACCTCAGCCAAAGCCATCTGGGATTCACTAAATCAAATGGTGGCTGGTTCACCTGATGAGAGAAATGATAGGAGATCCAACCTCATATCCTTATATGAGAACTTCAAGAAAGAAGAAGCTGAATCAATAGCTGATATGTATAATTGGCAAGCTCAATCATCAATGAGCTAAAAACTATGGACAACGACATCACCCTCACAGAGGTGAATGACAAGATCCTTATGTGCTTCCCAAGCTCATGGGATTCAAGGATCTGGCCCAACAAGGAGGCCAGAAGGCTAAATGAGATATCTACAGAATCTTTATTTGGCAAGTTAAAGTCTTATGAACAACTGATCAAGTCCAGGGAGGCAGCAGAGCAATGGACACCTCCACCAGCCAGAAAAGAGCAAAGTATAGCTTTCAAGGCTACTGAGGAGAAAGCGACATCACCATAAAATGAAGAGCTCATGAGTCTATTTTCCAGAAGATTCTACAAGATGGCAAAGAAGGACTTCAGAAGAAAGTCATCTAGGCAAGATGACAAACCCAGGTATGATAAAACACCAACTAAAGAAGTGGTGTGTTTTGGGTACAGGAAACCTGGGCACTTCCTCTCTGAGTGTCCAGAGAACCAGAATAAAGAGAAGAGATGAGATAAAGAAACCAGGAAACAACACAACAGTAAACTTTCTTCCATCAAATACAAGAGGAAGAAAAATGGTTTTATGGCTGAAACCTAGAGTAAAACTGAAGATGAATCAACATCTTCCAACTCCAGCGAAGATGAGGAAGAAGCATGGGCTAAGGAGCTTTGCCTCATGGCAATTGATGCTTCCAGGAGCAATTCAGAAGAAGAGGAATCAGACAATGAAGAAGCTTCAGATTCAAAAGCTGATAAGGTGAAGAGCTATCCAAGTGTGAATCAAACCTGGTACTTGGATAGTGGTTGCTCCAATCATATGACAGGCAGTAAGGACATTTTATACAACTACAAGTCCAAGCTGGGGCCAAAGGTCATCTTTGTTGACTCCAAATGTGGCCATTCATAAGGTTTTGGAGACGTGAAGATTGGAGCTGTCACATTCAAGAAAGTGACATATTTTAGAGGACTGAAGCATAACCTCATCCCCATAAGTCAATTTTGTGATGAAGTTTATCAGGTACATTTTAGTTCATCTTCATGTATTATCTCTAATAAAGAAAACCAAATAGTATTAATTGGGAATAGACAAGGCAATATATATTTAGTTGATTTTTTATCTGCTAATTCTGATATCTGTTTACTTAATATAATTAGTAACCAGAATGACTTATGACATAAAAGATTAGGTCATGATAATATGAAAAACATTGCTAGGCTATCTAAAGACAACCTTGTTAGAGGTCTACCATCTGGTCCCAACAAGAAGGAAGGTCTCTACAGGGCTTGTCAATTAGGCAAGCAAACTAAATCTATTTTCAAATCCATTAATAAAAGTGATTCACCTATGATTTTGTATTTGCTACACATGGATCTATTTGGACCCATTGTTGTACAAATCCTAGGAGGGAAATCATACACTTTGGATATTGTAGATGACTTCTCCAGGTTCACTTGGGTATCCTTTCTGAGATCTAAGTCAGATACCTTCAAGGTTCTTACAGATTTTCTCAGGACCATACAGATTGAGTTCTCTACTCATGTTACATTGATCAGAAGTGATCATGGCACAGAGTTTGAGTCTCTTCTTATGCATGAGTTCTGTGAGAAGGAAGGTATCAGACATTACTTCTCCACTCCTAGAAATCCTCAACAAAATGGGGTAGCTGAAAAAAAAATAGGACACTCATTGAAGCTACAGGTACATTAATTGAAGATGCTTACAAGCCACTATCCCTTTGGGCAGAGGTTGTGAACACTGCAAACTATGTCCTGAACAGAAGCATGATACATAAGCTAAAGAATAGGACTCTCTATGAATTACTAAAAGGGAAGGAACCTAAAATAAACTATTTTAAAGTCTTTGGTTGTATATGTTATATTCACACAAACAACAAAAGATATATTTGAAAGTTTGATGCAAAGGGTGAAGAGGGAATTTTTCTAGGATATTCCCAAGTAAGCAAAGCCTATAGGGTTTATAACAAATCAACTTTAAAAATTGAGGAGTCTATCCATGTTACTTTTGATGAAGTTAACATGTCTTGCAAGGGGAAAGAAATTTCTACCAGAAGCAACTTGCAGGTACATCACTTGTATGAGAGTTTGGATGGACTAAACCATACCCAAGAGGTTCCAACTCATCCTTCTCCACACGTAATTCAAGAAAGTGAAGATGAAGGCATTGAATGGAGTGATATTCCCCCAACAGCAAACATAATTACACAGGAGGAATTAATTCCAAATATTGTTGCAGAACTAACTCCACTAGCTGATCTTGTCACACATAGGAATCACCCCAGATCTCAAGTTATTGGAGACATATCAGTAGGTGTACAGACAAGGAATCAACTCAACCAAGATTTGATGCATGCTTATTTTCTCTCTCATATTGAACCTCTATCCATCCATGATGTAGAGTAAGATCCCTACTGGATCATTGCAATGTAGGAGGAATTAAATCAGTTTGAGAGATGTAGAGTTTGTGATTTGGTTCCAAGGCCTCAAGACTACTAAGTCATTGGAACCAAATGGGTCTACAAAAACAAGCTGGATACATAAGGAGTAATAGTGAGGAATAAAGCCATGCTTGTTGCACAAGGATATATGCAAGAAGAAGGAATAGATTATGACCAGACCTTTGCCACTGTTGCAAGGTTGGAAGCAATCATAATATTCCTTGCCTATGCAGCTTACAAGAGATTCAAGGACTGTCAAATGGATGTGAAAAGTGCATTCTTGAATAGAGTACTCAAGGAAGAGGTGTATGTTGAACAACCTCCAGGTTTTGTTTCTTCAACTCATCCCTCTTATGTTTACAAATTGCATAAAGCTCTCTATGGTATAAATCAAGCTCCAAGAGCTTTGTATGAGACTCTAGCCAGCTTTCTGTTAGAGCATAAATTCATTAGAGGCATTGTAGATAGAACACTTTTCACTAGACATCGTAAGGAACAAATACTGTTAGTACAAATGTATGTTGATGACATAATATTTGGGTCTACTGATTCAAAATTGTGCAAGAGATTCTCTGATCTCATGCATTCTAAATTTGAAGTAAGTAGCACGGGTGAGCTTTCTTATTTCCTTGGTCTCCAAGTGAAGCAGCTCCATGATGGCATCTTCCTCTCCCAAGCTAAGTATGCTAAAGATCTTATCAAAAAGTTTGGGATGGCTGATGCCTCAGCAAAGAAGACAGCTATGGATACAAATTCTATAATTGATTCGGATTGACATGGGAAACCTGTGGATCAGAAACTATATAGGGCCATTATTGGATCCCTGTTATACCTTACAGCAAGCAGACCTGATATCATGTTTTCCACATACCTTTATGCTAGGTTCCAGGTGAACCCACAAGAATCTCACCTTATTTTCCTAAAAAGAATTTTGAGATATATAAAGGGTTGTCCTAGTCTAGGCCTATTGTATCCCACAAAATCAGAATTTGAGTTAACTGGATACTCAGATGCTGATTTTGCTGGATTCAGGGTGGATAGAAAAAATACTTCAGTAACTTGCCAGTTCCTGGGTATGAGATTAGTATCCTGGTTTTGTAAGAAACAGTTATCTATATCTACCTCAACTATTGAGGAAGAATACATTGCAGCAGGTAGCTGTTTTTCCCAGATGTTGTGGATACAAAATCAATTACTAGACTATGGTATCAACTTAAATAATTTAACTCTACTTTGTGATAACATAAGTGTTATAGCCATAGTACAGAATCTAGTCCATCACAATAGGACAAAGCATATAGACATTAGGCATAATTTCATAAGAGAGTGTGTAAACAAAAACAAAATTAAGCTTGTCTATATCTACACTGATTTACAAAGGGCTGATATATTCACCAAACCTCTGGATGAGAGAAATCATCTCTTCTTTATAAATCAGCTGTGAATGATCAATGGAGAGGACTTAGTTTAGTTTAAGTCTGCACTCGACGAATTTGCCAAAGTTCGTCGAACGGAGCTCGACGAACTATGGAAAGTTTGTGAGATATTCGTCTAACACAGGACGACGAACTCTCTGTGAGTGAAGTTATTTTCGTCAAACAGAGATCGACGAATTCACTTCAGAAAACTTTCATCGAACGGAGCTCGACAAAATGTCTTCAAATCTTCAGACAGAGCTCGATGAATTATTTGACTATTAATTATTTCGTCAATCTCAGGTCGAAGAATTTCTTAATTTTTGTGGAACGGATTTTGTCGATTCATATTCTGGAAAATCTTATATCTAGGTTTTTCTTCGACCTCTGTCCCACGCTTTCTATTCTCTTTGCACTTGATTGTCATTTGTCTCTCTTGCAGGTGATTACAATGGGTATTCCAGCAGGTTCCCTAACCAGAATGAAGTTTTACACGGGCTTTGACGTCGACTTCGAATCCTTTCAACAATCAGAACCAATTTTTTCGCATATACTGGAACTTCTGGAGGAACAGAAACTGAAAAATCTAATGTGAACAAGGATAAAACTATCTACAATTGAAATCAGAGAGTTGGTTTATACATCTACATCAGAGGAGAACACTATGATAGGAACAATTGCGGGTAACTCTGTATCTTTATCTCCCCCTGTACTTACCGAAATTTTTGGATTGGTTAATGGAGAAGAACAATTAGACATAGACTCAGAAGAATATGATATGATGCTGAGCCTAATGGGTTATGCTGGAGATAACCTAAATAAGTTTTTAAAGAAACACTTATCTACCGAATACAAATTTCTGGCAGATATAGTGGGAAAGGTTCTGCTGGGCAAGCATACTGCCCATGACTACATCACCAGGAATCAATTCCGGGTCATGTGTGCAGTGGTCAATAAAAAGAAAGTAGATTGGGCTCAAATCATATTTGATTTGATAAAGAAAAAGAACAACAAGAAGGAAGTTTGTTTTGGAAGGATCCTAGGGATCTTCTTAAAGGAAAAGGCTGATGAATCACTGGTCTCACCGACCATATTCATGAATTCCAGTAAAAGGCTAACTTGTGCCTTATTTGGGAGGTGGGAGAGGACACTAGTCAAGCCCTCCAAGGCATCACACTCTTCCACCACAGCTTCTGAAAGCACCAGGGCTATAAGATCCACTACCCATCCTGATGAAGAGATCATTCCACCCTCATCATCTCTTCTAGCTATTCCACCTACACTTCCATAAATAGTCCAAACCATCTCTCCAACTCCACAACCACAACAACAACCTCTACTATAACAACAACACTCTAATCATGTTCCTACTCCACCAACATCTCCACAAATTGATATTACAGAGATCCCATCTTCCACCCTTCAGGAAAACCAACCACAAACACCACCTGATTCCACCCATGATAGATATATTCCAACACCACCTTCATCTCCTCTTCCACCTCACCCATCCTCCATTCCAACTTTTGATCTTCTGATTTTCCCCTTCAATTCTCCTCCTCCTCAGGATATCCACATGCAAGATGTCCCTCCTTTATCATCTCCAACATCTACCATCCCTCAAAATGTCTCCACCCAACATTCCACTGAAACATCCACTGCTCCAACATTGGACCCCTCCACCATATCTTCCATCATTGCTATCATCACACCCCTCATAAAATCAATCATAGCAGAGGTCATTACACCTCTTGCTACATCTATATCTACTCTATCTACTCAACTTTCTGCCTTCACTGCTGCCCCCTCTTCATTCAGGGTCCTGGCTCCAGTATACACTAAAACCAGGCAGGGGGAGATGCTTAATGAAGAAGCTGCAGTACCTCCAGGAGAAGCAGAAATCTCAGCTCCAGCAGCTCTAGTAACAGCAGAGGCAGAAGCACTATTAGCAGATACAGATTAATTCCAGGGGATGCAGATTTTATTCCTGATTATAGAGATTTAATTAATCTGATTCATTTCATTGAGACTGACAAGGACCTTTATGAGTCAGTCCCTGAAGAAACAGTTGATGAAGACATTCTTTCTATTTCTGAATTCAGAATTAATCCCATAGTAAACTTAGTTGATTTGTTGAAAATTTTTGATACTGCCTTTCTGAATTATATTCCAGCAGTACCTACTAAGCCATCCTTGTCTATTGTATCATATACTTCTCCAATCTCTCCAAAAGTTGCTAAGTAACTTAGAAATAGTTTTGTTATTTCAAAGCCAGCAGTCATGCCATCTCCAGAAGAAGTTATTTCTGTTCCAACATTTGTAATGAATGACTCACCCATACCAAATCTGGATGATTTGATTTTGGCTGATTTAGAAGAAGAAAGTAAGGAAGCTGCTGAAAGCACTGTCAAAACCAGTTCTCCGGTCTCTCCTATGGCTTCTTTTCCTGGTCCCGTTAAAGTTTCTGCTCAAGCTCCTGAAAAGCCAATCATTTTTGCTGAGCCTCTAAAAGCACTAAATGACCTATATGATAACCCTCGGGGATCAGATAATGGTAATGATGAGGATGAGGATGAGGATGATGATTCTAATGATGAACCTAAGAAGAAGCAAGTATCCAAGAAAATAAAAGAACCTCCTCCTCCTGCTCCAAAGCCAAATCTAAACAATGACACTCCCTATTATATTCTCCAAAATATAAGTCCATACAAAGGGATGCTATCTTGGATGTGGCTATCTAAGAACGAGCAGAAGGAAAGGAAGAAAAGCAGAAGGTACTCTCCACCACCAGTTCAGAAATATAGAAAAGATCCACCTCCTCCACCTCCTCCAGTTGCTGGTGCTTCAAGCACATCTTCTCTAAGATCTGCACCACTTCAAACGTATCAAAGACACAAATGGAGATCACATGGAAGCAGCCAACACATGCAATACTCTTCAGTAAAGCAACATCAGCAACATCAACAACATCAACAACAACAGCAACAACAACAACATCAACAACAACAGCAATAATCCACTGAACATCAACCAGTTGAAGGCTCTAAAAGACCATCTTTTCTTCTTATTCCTTTTGAAGATCCTGAAACAGCTACTACTGCTAGAATGGCCAGGTTCCAGGAATTTGTAGACCTTTCTATGATTAACAAAGCCAAAGCTGAAGGAAAGGATCCTTCTGAATATACAACAATGTCAAAGTACCGGAAAGAGGAACCTAAAAGAATTGATAAAGCAAATAAGTTTTTCAATGTTGATGACTACATGAAGTAGCACCCATAAGCAGTTGTCCCCAGAGCTACATCTTTGAAGATTATAGGGGCTGCTGACATGACCATGACAAAAGTGCAAGCTTCAGATCCCAAAAGAGAGATTGTGTTTATAAAGCCTGGAGAGAAGAGCAAGCAAGAAATGCCAAAGGAAAAGAAATAAAATAAGTAAATTTTGAACTCTTTTGTTTTCTACAATTATCTATAACTACTCTATATTCTAAACAAAGCTTATATATATATATATATCTTTATACTATAAGGAAAGCTCTAATCCGGCTGTGCTGTAACATTCGTTGGACCAAAATGCCCTCAAAAAACCAGCTTTGGTGAGTTGATTTGGGGGTATTTCGGTCATTCGTCCAAATTACCGCTTACTTAATAGATAGATGGACTGTTCATCCGCGAATAAATCCCGATACCCGCTCTTCGTTGCTTCTTCTGTGCAGGTAGGGCATCGCAATCCGCCTCCCGCGTCTTCACAGCACCGATGCTGGTTCTGCAAAGAGGGAAATGGCATACTCCTCGCACGTGCTTCTTCTCCCGCTGCGTCCACTTGCGGTCTCCAACTCGCCAGCGAAGGTGTTCCTGCGCGCCAATTTCTTCATTACTTTTCCGCCTACTCGCCGGGGATGGTCTCCATCTGGCACTAGGTCCTCTGATCGTCCTCCTCAGGCAAGCTGCTCGCAAGGTAAAAATAAGCCCTTCACTCTTCCTACTTCTCTCCGTCGTTGTTCCAGTACACCTCTGTCATTCGCAAGCCCGTCATAGTCGTGCGCCGTCGCAAGCCCTACCCCATCGCAAGCCCTACGTCGTCGCTGCTTCGACCATCATCGCTCATGTACTGCTCCTTCTCCAATTCTTCTTCTCTGGTAAAGCCGCTCTATCCCTACATTATCGCTGCCCTCCTGCTCCGGTTCTTCTTCTCCGTTACTGATATAGGTTTCTTGCTTTGCTGCTTCTCCGCACCTTCTCTGCTCCTTAAAATGTTAATTTTGCTTTTTAATTTTGCTTTTTAATTTTCCTTCAGATTTCTTCAGATTTTTATCTCAACAGAGCTAAATTAGTTTGTTGCTTTGCTAACATACTCCGTTTAGATTTTCATCTCCGTTACTCATTTTGTTCAGATATCCATCATAGCTGCCCTCCTGCAGTCATTTTGTTCAGATATCCATTTTATTTTCAGATTTCTTCAGATTTTCATTGCAAGCTCTAGGTTTCTTGCTTTGCTGCTTCTGTAAGAGGATCTCTCTGGTTTTCCGTAGAGCATCTTTGTTTTCATTTGCCCTTGCTCATTTGCCCAAATTTTAGTGTGGTTTCATCTGGGCCCAAATTTTAGTTTAGTATGCTTTAGTATGCTAACATACATCATCATGATTGCATATGCTGAATATTGGCAATTAGAAAATATAATATCTTAGCAGTTTCTTTTATTAACCCCATTCGTGCTGATGATTGCATATGATGATTGCATAATTTAACCCCATTCGTGCTGAAAATAGCAGTTTGTTTTAGCAGTTTCTTTTATTAACCAACTGTTAGCAGTTTCTTTTATTAACCCAATTCATGCTGAAAATAGCATATGCAATTGTGGTATAAAATCATAATTTAACCTCAGATGTTATCAGTTTCTTTTATTAATCCAATTCGTGCTCAATTTTAGTGTGTTTCTTAAATCTCTAATGTTAGCAGTTTCTTGGGTAGCAACCAACTATTAAGCCAAAAATATCTTATATGCTTACAAACTGCTGAATATTGGCAATGAGAACAACTTAAAAACTGCTGGACATTTAATAAACTACCGCAGAAAAAACTTTAAAAATATCTTACATGTTTATACCATATATGGTTATGTGCATGTTTAGTAATTTTTATAAACACCTATGATGGTTCATATAAGTTGAGGTTTTTATTGTTTAGTAAATATTTGATTAAATGCTTGGAGGGATTAAATTAGAAGATGATTCTGTGATAAGCTTGGAGGGGTTAAATTTTTTTGTTTCAAGCTCCTAAGGACATTCTTAAGCCATGCTAATTTGTTTGCTTTATATAATCATTCCCTCCAACTTTCTTAATGTTCATTTCTTCTCAGGTTTGATGTCTACCATTCCTGCAACACAGAATGGGCTCGCAACTTTGGGGTTCCTAAAACTTACTCTTTGGTAACTTCCACCGCCTCTCTACCTCTCCCTCTTTTCGACACATTTCTGTGATTGCATATGAGTTTAGTTTCTCTGGTTTGTTTGTCATTTCAATCGTGATTTGCCAATAAATGGGCTTTTAACTCCCACTTCAATCGTGATTGCATATGCATACGAGTAAGCATTTGATTTTGGTTTCTTTAAAGGCCCAACATATAGTTCATAAGCTTCTAACAAACATCAAGTTCTTCGTTGGTTCAATTATCAGCCTTAATCAAGGTTGTAAAAAAACGCTGAGCAAACAATTCAGTTTAGTTCTATTGTGGTCAACTTTATGAGTATTGTTTTTTGAGTTCATCAAATTGTGTTTACATTTGTCATCACATACAGGCTTTTCCCTGTGTTTAGTTCAGCAGTTTCCTTCCTTCCACATATTGGTTTTTTGGGTTAAAGTTTATACGATGATAAAACGACTTTTCTTTTACTACTGTAATTTTTTAGATGATTTTACACATGTTGGTTTTCGCTTAGATGATAAAACATCTCTTCTTAAACAACTAATTTTAGTGTGTTTCTTAAATCTCTAATGTTAGCAGTTTCTTGGGTAGCAACCAACTATTAAGCCAAAAAATATCTTATATGCTTACAAACTGCTGAATATTGGCAATGAGAACAACTTAAAAACTGCTGAACATTTAATAAACTACCGCAGAAAAAACTTTAAAAATATCTTACATGTTTATACCATATATGGTTATGTGCATGTTTAGTAATTTTTATAAACACCTATGATGGTTCATATAAGTTGAGGTTTTTATTGTTTAGTAAATATTTGATTAAATGCTTGGAGGGATTAAATTAGAAGATGATTCTGTGATAAGCTTGGAAGGGTTAAATTTTTTTGTTTCAAGCTCCTAAGGACATGCTTAAGCCATGCTTCTTCGTTACTTCATTTGGAATCTTTCAAAACTTCTTCCCCTGTTTCCCTTCAACTACAACCACCTGAATGTGGACATACTAAATCAAAACCGTATTAGTAAAACTTGATTCTCGGAGAAGTTTAGTATGTCCGTAGCTATTTGCTAAATGAAGTACAACTTATTTCCTCCTACTAAGAAATGAAGTACAATTTAGCAGGATGAATAACGTATGTTTGATAATTTCATGTTCCCAGAATAATCCTGCTAAATGAAGTACAACTTAACAATTTAGTAGGAGGAATAACATATGTTTGATAATTTCATCCTGCTAAGTGTTTATGCATATGTTTGATAATTTCAGGGATACAACTTCGTTTGCCGTTTGTTCCTGCTTTAGCTCACAGGTAAAGCTCTTCCTTTCATCTCACATGGTTCAACATTTGCTCGATTTTTCTGCAAATGTATCAGCAACAACCATCTCCAAAGATTTTATTGCAAATGTTCCTACTTTTGCTGCATATCATCTCCAAATCATAAGTGTATGCTGATGAACATTACAATTTTTTTCATTTTGCATTAATTTTATCTGCATTCAATATATTTTTGTTCTAATTATATTTTTTTGTACAATCATCTCCAAAGATTTTTATTGTCTGAAACTTTTTGTGCCTGCAATAATATAGTCTGTCCAGTAAGTGAGTCAAAAATTCTTCACCCCCTAGCTAAATTATCTCTCCTCTCTGCAATTTCATTTGGCTCATTTACCCGGCTTCTGCAAAGACAAATTTCATTTAACTGTGCAGCCTTCTGCTTCATTTTACTACTTGAAATTGTATAAGATTGCTGTCAAAAAAATATTTTAAGAAAGCCAACATAAACTTTTGTTTTAAGCAACAATTTATCCTGCAATAATTGCTATGAAATAAAATATACAATTCTATAGTCTGCAACAATTGAGTAGTCGGATATAGTCTTCAATATCATATAACAGTTTTCTATAAGTTTATGCAACAAATCCTACGAAATAAAATATCCAATTCCACAACTTTCTATCAGTTGAATTTTTGATTGAGCTTTATTTAAATGTCTAAATAAGAACATGGTTTGTTATTATTCTTTTGTGAAATCGCCTATATATTAATTTTGTTACTTCAATGGAGCTTGAAGGAATTTAGTCCCCCCCCACGACCAATGTCATCGTCCACAATCAATGTTGCCCCCACGATCAATGTCACCCTCCACGACCAATATTGCCCCCCCACAACCATTGTCGCCACCCCCGACCAATGTCGTCGCCCACGTAGAATGTTGGTGCCCACAACCAATGTCGTCGCCCTTGACCAATGTCACGTCCACGACAAATGTCGCGCCCACGAAAAATGTTGCCACCACAACAAGTGACGACAACACGACAAGTGACGACACCACGACAAGTGACGCCCCCATGACAAATGTCGCCCCCACGACAAATGTCGCCCCCACGACAAATGTCGCCCCCTCGACAAATGTCGCACCCACGATGAACGTCGCCCCCTCGATAAATGTCGCACCCATGACGAATGTTGCCCGTAAGGGTACTTTTGGTTGAGATTTAGCTTTTCAGGCGAATGTCGCGCCCCCACGACGAATGTCGCCCCCACGACGAATGTCGCCCCCGCCGAATTTAGCACACATACCGAATGTCGCCCCCATGACGAATGTCGCCATCATGACGAATGACGCCACCCCCCCCCCCCCCCACGACAAATGTCGCCCCCACAACAAATGTTGTCGCCACGACAAATATTTTCCCCTCGACGAATGTCGCACCCACGACAAATGTCGCCCCCTCGACAAATGTCGCACCTACGACGAATGTTGCCCGCACGGGGTCCCCCGTGCACGACTGCTTGTATATATATATATATATATATATATATATATATATATATATATATATATATATATATATATATATATATATATATATATATATATATATATATATATATATATATATATTGCATGTATTTTTGATCTCTGCCAGATATATGCTTTTTTTACTTTGTTTATTTTTCAATTTTGATTTGAGTCTGTAATTAGTGACCTCACCCAAATAGGGGGAGATTGTTGGATCCCTAGTAAGATATGGGCTAGGTTCACTAAGTTAGGATCATATGACCCACAATGTATAGCCAAGGTCATAGTTGTGTCCTAGAGTCTAGGCCAAGTCCTTAGAGTCAACATCACATGGACCAGCTATCAACAAGACTGCCAGAGACTCAAGACTTAGAAGATTTCAAGACTCTATTAAGTGAGTTCGACGTTCGTAGAACTCAGATCTACGATTGTCGTGCTCAGTTCGACGATCTCAGAGTTAATTCTCTGAGCTGTGCTCGACGAACTACATTCTCTGATCGACGAAAACTTGGATTACAATAACACTTCAAGTTCAGGAAAGATCAAGATATCCCAAGTCATTAGAATCTGACTTTGGTCGATGAACTTTATTCTTTGGTCGATGAATCTTTGGACTACTACAGCATTCTGTTAAGATTATGTTCTCTAGTCTCAGGTCGACGAACTTAGTTCTCTGCCCGACGAATTCTGGATTATCTACTTCAACAACTTAGAACCAAAAGACTTGTGTCGACACTCAGAGTATATGTCGACACCAACTGGGTCGACACTAGAAGCACTTATGTCGACACACAGATCATCAGTCGACACTTTGGAAAGGTTGTGTCGACACCATATAGAAGACTTGTGTTAACATACAGGATCATCAGTCGACACTTTGGAAAGGTTATGTCGACACCACACTGAATACTTGTGTCGACACACAAGATATCAGTCGACACCACCTGTGTCGAAACCAGGAGTAATTGTGTCGACACACAGAATATTTGACAACTCCAGAAACTCAGCTTGACGAAATCAAATCTTAGGTCGACGAATTCTGGAGACTTTAAATTTCATTTCAGATACAACTGTGAATATTCTAAGTCCAGAATAATTGCTGAACTCCAGTCGACGAACACAGTTATCAGCTCGATAAATTCTGTCATCAGTTCGATTATTACAGACTTAGCATTTATTCCGTCTGTCCTTAGTCTTTGGCAATAATTTTTGAATGATTAATGATAAAATATTCTCTGAATATTACCATTGGACGGTACATCAATCACGGCTTTCATCAGAATTAATTTTTTCCATTTTTCCAAGGGACAGTTGGGGAAAGAAATCAATGCAGTTTATTTTCAAGGACCGCCAACATTGATTGTCGTAGAAGGATTCAAATTTCGAAAGGAAATTCCCTCACGAAATATAAAAGTTATTTTTCTCTCTTTCGTGATAGCGAGCAAGCAAGCAAGAAAGCAAGCAAGAAAGTAAGAACAATCAGTGTATCAGAGCAATTACAGAGACACAGCATATACAGACACAGAGATTTTCAGTCAGTCTGTTGTCAATAGCTTCTCTGCTTCTTTCACAAAAGCTCTGATACAAAAAGAAGATCTGCTCTTAGAAGAAGAAGAACAATCATACAAAATCAAGAGTCTTCTTACTTCAACACTCCAGGACATCCAAGCACAACATCTATCAAATCTGTCATGAAGATCCTGCAGATAAAGGCTAAAAGCTTGAAGGCCTATCACCCTGCAGCAAGGCTTCCATAGTTCCCTAAAGCATTCAATATCTCAGCGGGAGTCATTTGATACCATCAATAATCCATAAGTATTCTCCCTGATTGTTGACAGAGAAGACATAATCAACTCTCTCACCCCCACTGTGTAAAGGGCTGTCCTCTCCCTTCAAAAGTTATTCCTGATTACAAGTAACCTAATCAAAAGACTTGGGGATTTGGTTTTTGAGCACCTGATCAAAAGCTCATTGGTGTCAAGCACCTGATCAAAAACCTCAGTGGATTCCTACCAGGGTGGTAGAAGAGTGGATGTACCCAGGTTGGGGAACCAATATAAATTTCTTGTGTCGTCTGGTTGCCCTCTTTCTTTTATTTTCATGTTGTGGCTGTGGTAGTTAGTTTCTGTGTCTTTGTATTTTGATTTATTTACTACTGCACTTAGACTAATCTGCATTATCCAGCAGAGAAGTTTATAAAACTCTGAATACTCTATTCACCCCCACCCCCCTCTAGAGTATTCCTGATCTAACTGCTCACTTTCAGGTTGGTTTTTATATCCTAGGGGGTGATATCTTCTTGTTGGTATTATCCACTGGGTGAATGGATGGATATATTCCCTAGGTTGATTAAAGGTTCTGAAAGAACTAAGATTTCTATTAAATTGAATTGGGATCGACAAATCTTGATAAGTTTGTTGATCTGCGTTCGACGAAAATGGATGAGTTCGTCGAACTCCGCTTAGAGAAATGAAGGTATTCATTTTCTTTGCCCCAATATCATCAATCACAGTTCAAAGAACTGTATTGGTTTCGTCGATCGTAGTTCGATGAATAACTATAAGAGAATTCTGCGTTCAGAGTTCGTCAATTGGAGTTCGACGAACTATAAGCATTTCATCGGTCTGAGTTTGACGAGAACTATTGAACATAGTTTTTATAAGATTTCTTATTTTTCTTTCTCTTTTTCTTGGTCTTCTGAGGGACTTCAATTGGTTGATTATCTTCATTCAACTTTTCTTTTCTTTTTTCAGAAACAAATTTTATTGGAGTTGACAATATGATTTTCTGAATTAATGGGGGTTGGCTGAATGAAGCACCTAAGCCCACCTTGCCATTAAGTCTGGCCTTTACTGTGCTTTTGATGTTCATCAACTTGATGCTTCTCCCAATTAGAGATTCTTCAAGTTGCCTTGCCTCAGCTAATTCAATTTTTAGAGAGATGATTTTTCAGTTGCAATAGTTAGTTCATCCTTTAATTTGTTTTTTTTCAGATAGAAGATTGTCTTGTTCAGTTATCTTATCTCTGAGTATTTTAATTTCATTCTCAAATTTAATCAAATCATTACATAGTATTTTGAATTCAGTTCTAAAGCTATCTGAATTAAAATTAAATGAAGAGATTACCTGATCCTCTTCAGATTCTGATTCATTTTTTGATTGTTCATCTTCAGAAAGGCTGCCTGATGCATTGATAGCCATCAAGCAAACTTCTCTTGCTTTTGCTTCATCTTCTTCTTCACTTAAGCTAGAAGATGAGGATTCTTATTCTGAATCACTCTAGGTTTCGGCAACAAAGCCCTTGTCCTTTCTTTTCTGCTTGCTAGAGTAGGGCTTTCTGTAATTCCTTCTGGATTCCTTTTCTCTTCTTTTCACCTTATTCTTATTCTCTCAACACTCTGAAAAGATATGTCCAGGTTTCCTGCATCCAAAACACACAATCTCTTTAGTATGTGTTTTTACATACCTTGGTTTATCATCCTGTCTGGATGATTTTCTTCTAAAATCCTTTCTTGCTATCTTGTAGAATCTGCTTGCCTGAAGCCCTATAAGCACATCATTAGCAGGTGGAGCTTCTGATCCTTCATCTGCTTTGAAGGAAATGCTTGGATCTTTTCTCCCTGGTGTGGAGGTTTTCTGCTCAGCAACTTCTCTAGTCTTCATGAACTGCTTATAAGATTTGAGCTTTCCCAATAGAGAATTAGTAGTGATCTCATTCAGACTTCTGGACTCCTTGATTGGACAGATCTTGGAATCCCATATGCTGGGGAAGCACATGAGAATCTTGTCATTGATCTCAGTCAAGGTTATGCCCTTGTCCAAGGTTTTTAGCTCATTGATAATTGAGCTAAGTCTATTGTACATATCACCCACTGACTCAGATTCTTCTTTCTTGAAGTTCTCATACTGGGAGATGAGATTAGATCTCCTGTCTTTTCTCTCATCTACAGATCCAACAACCATCTGGTTTTGAGAATCCTAGATTGCTTTAGCTAAGGTGCACTCTGCCACTTTCTGGAAAATGTCATCTCACATTGTCTGAGCCAGAATGTTCATGGACTTGACATCAGCAATCTTGGTCGTCTTCTATGCATCTGTCCACTCAAGTGGTGGAACAACATAAGTGCTGGAAGTTTCAGTAGATGTAGCCACTGGAGTTGGTGGACCTGTCAAAATAGAATTAAAAATATCTTCATCAATGGAGTTCATATATAATTTAATTTTTGTCTTCTATATAGCAAACTTGTTCAAGTTATAAACTGGAGGTCTGGTTCCTGCATAGTCCTTGTGCCATGGTTTGAGTAATATGCTAGAGAAATTAAGATCTAAGAAGGATCTGTTGGTTCAAGTGTTAACTTGTACAACCAAATAGACCTTCCTCTAATACCAAATGAAAGTTAGGGGATAGATCTAAAATACTCTAGGGAGGGGGGTGAATAGAGTAATTTAAAACTTTTGGCTATTTTTATAATTTATCAGAGAAATTAATGATAGTAGTAGTATAAAATGAAATAGAAGATAGACTAAATTACATAATCATAGCACAACAAAATAATGAAGAATGAATACACAGACAACACAAGAATTTATAGTGGTTCCCCAAATCTGGGTACATCCACTCTTCTACCATCCTGGTAGGAATACACTAGCAATTTTTTGATTAGGTGACTGCCACCATAGGTTTTTGCTCAGGTGCCCTGCCACCACAAGATCTATTTACAAGGAGATCTGACAACCCTTTAGGCTTTTGATCAAGTGCCCAAAAACTAACAAAAACTTTTGAAGGGAGTTAATAAACCCTTTATATCAGAGGTTAAGATGGTGATGTTGTCTTCTCTTTGTCTAATCAATAGAGATTACTTCAGTGGATTGCATCTATCAAAGCTCCCCGTGAGATGTTGAAATGTTCAGGAAGATTGGAGCTTTACTCAGGGTGTAGGTCTTCACCCTTATCATGAAGATGTCCAAGAACTTGTAGACAGATGTTGAATACTTATCTCTGAAGATTCCTGGATCAGAAGTTCAAGAAGACTGTTGATTTTGTAGATAATGTTCTTCTTCAGTCTTCTTGAATGTGCAAGAGCAAACAAAATTTCTTTCAGAGAGAAGGCCAGAATTTAAGTATCTCTCTGTTAGTCGGCTTCCTCTATTCTGTGTGTTGTATTTTTTGTCGGTCTCTCAGAATAAAAGAAATTCTCTTTATATATGTTGCTGTAATTTTCTTGAGATTTTGAAATGAGTCCATTAATTAATGCAGGAAATCTGGGAAGGAGAACGACTAGAATATCTGACTTTAATTGTATCTCCCCAACTATCCTTTGAATAAGTCAAGTAATTACTCTGATGAAAACCATAATTAATGCTGCCTTCAATGGCTATATTCTTCGAGAATTTAATCATTAATTACTCAAAGAATTATTGATATAGTATGGAATGAAGAGAGAGACAAATAGGGAAAACATAACATATAGGTTGTGAACAGATTTTGTCGACCTCCGGGCAGATTTCATCGACATGGACTCCAAGTTCATTGAGCTGAGAACTCCCCTTCATCGACCTGAACTCAGTGATCCAAGTTCCTAAGAATAGCTGATATTCTCTGAGCTCCAAGTTTGTTAAACTGAGAAATCTGTTTGGAGCAGAGTTCATCTACCTGAGCTCGAACTTCATCGAGCTCAAATCAGAGAAGGAACTCTGATTTTGTCGATCAGCAATAGACGATCGTCGAGATGAGTTAGAAGAACTTCAAACTAATAATATAAACTCTGATTTCTTCTAAGCCTTGAGTCTTCTGAAGTCCACTGCAGGCTAGTCCAAGAAATCTGACTCTAAAGGACTGGCCTAAACTCTAGGACTGACATACTTAACCCTGGCTATACAAGGTGGGTCAAACATCCTAATAGTGAACCTTAGCACAAATCCAAACTAGGGGTTCCAACAACCTCTGTATTGGGATGCACTTCATTTTCAAGTACTAAAGAAATGGAAGAAAGGAATGTTTGTTGGTTTCAACTTAGAAGAAAAGAAAAATTTCTCAGAAAATTTCCTAAGTCCTTTTCTCGAGAAATGACATGTATTTCTCGAGAAGTCTAAGTAAATTTCTCGAGAAAGCATTGCTGCTCTCAAGAAACCACAAGACTTATCGGGAAATTATCTGAAAATATTCTAATTACTTTTCTCGAGAAATGTCTTGCATATTTCTCGAGAAGCGAAGTTGTTCTTGAGAAAAGCAATGAAGTTCTCGAGAAGGCCAAATCATTTCTCGAGAAAGCCAGGTATTTTTCTCGAGAAATCATATTGTTCTCAAGAATTCAAAAATCATTCAATGAGAAAGCTAAGACTTCTTCTCGATAAATCTGTCTTTAGTTTAAGAATTTGCGCTAAGTAAATTTCTTGAGAAGCCATATTATTTCTCGAGAAATAATATCCTTCTCGAGAAATCAGCATTCTACTTCACAGAAATTTACGGAAACTCTTTTCTCGAGAACCCATGTCCTTTTCTCCAGAAAGATAATGATTTCTCGAGAAATATAGTTCTTCTCAAGAAATGGACTCACAAAATATTTCTTTCTAAATATTCAGACGGGATTTCAAAATAACCTAATTTTAGTATGATTGATCTTTCCTTAATCACATGGATCATTCCTTAATTATGTTTGACCTTTGGACAATGATCTATATAAAGTCATTTCAAGGATTCTCTAACCCTAAGAAGAATAATTTACAATAAGAATCATTGACAGCAATCAGAATGGTACTTTCCAAAAATCAGGAGAAGCCGCACGTCTTCATCGCCATTCTTCTCTGTCACACTCTCTCGATCCTGCGATTCGAAGCAAGACAAGATTCGACAGATCCATGATAAAGAAGATTATTCAACCATTCATTTGGTCCAATTGGATCCTAGTTTTCAAATCAGGATTCTCAGTTTTCTTCCTCAACCTTCTTCATCAAGTTTTTCAAGTTTCAAGAAGGAAGACCCTTGAATATTTTAGATCTAGAAGATCAAAACATTTTCATTATTGTTGTAAATTTTTTTTACATTTGTAGGAGCTTTGTATCCAAGTCTGTAGGAGTTTTATCTATGAGTTTGTAGATCTGTTAGTGGATCGAGATTGTAGATCCGTCTTGTGGATTGAGGTGTAGATCTGGTGGTGGATCGAGGTGTAGGAGATCTTGTTCTCTGAGGTGTAGGAGCATGTCTCCGAGGTGTAAGATTGTTATAATCTGAGAAAGGTGAAGTAGCTGAATCTTACCCTTCATGGTAGATAGGCAAGGCGGGATAGTGGACGTAATCCATATGGGGAACCATGATAAAAATCTCTATGTTTGTGTGCTTGTATTTTAGATAATATTCATTCCACAAAAAAGAAACGGACATCACCTATTCACCCCACTCTAGGTGATTTAGGTTGACGCTAGATACTTTCAACCTACTCCCCGTAAATTGCAGCAACCATTCTTGTACATTCATCAGATCATCTGGTAATCTTTTCCGACCCCTTTTTGACTTCAGCAAATAGGTAGTAGGGTTCTTATCATCTAAACCCCCTCAAATAGGTAGCAGTGAATTGCTGGAACAGTGCTGGACATGTTCCCCGTCAACTGATGCATCATCTGTAGACAATCTATTCTATACCATTCTGGACAGCAGTTGATCATGATGCCACTGAAGGTATATTACTTGAAGAGTATTTATTTTTTTAATAATAATTTCATCTGCGAAATACAAAATAACTTGCAACAAAATGAGGAGCAACAGAAGCAATAACAAGTTTAATATACACAACTCAAATTTAAGGCTGTTAAATTTTGCTCCATTTAGTGGCTTAGTGAAGATGTCAGCCACTTGCTTGCCGGTTGGTACAATCTCATGGTTTATATCTCCACATTCCACATGGTCCCTAATGAAATGGTATCTGATTTCAATGTTCTTTGTCTTGCTATGGGAGACAGGATTCATAGTAATTAAAATAGCACAAGTAAAATCACAAAATAAAGACATCTACTTATCTTAAAATTTGTAGTCCTGGAGCTGATACTGGATCCACATCAACTGAGCATAACAGCTACCTACTGAGATGTACTCTGACTCTACTATTGAAATTGCCAAACTAGTTTTTTTTCTTTCTGCTCCTTGAAACTAGTCTTCCTCCTAGGAATATACAGGTGCCAAAAGGGCTCTTCCTGTCATTTTTACAGCATGTAAAGCCTGCATCTGAATAGTCAATTATTTCAAATTCACCATTCCTAGGGTACCACAGGCCAAGATCTGGTTTGCCCTTAAGATTCCTCAAAATTCTCTTTACAGTAGAGTAATGAGTGTCTGTTGGGCAAGCCTGATACCTTGCACAAACACATATTGCATACATGATGTCTGTCCTACTAGCAGTTAAATAAAGAAGGGAACCAATTATCCTCCTATACAAAGTCTTATCAACAGGTTTCCCTGCCTCATCCTTGCATATGGGCATACTTGATCCCATTGCAGTTCTCATGTTGGAGGAATGTTTCATACCAAATTTCTTTATTAACTCCCTAGTGAACTTAGATTGGGATATGGACAAGTTATCATCAGTCTGTCTTACTTGGAAACCTAAGAAGAACTTAAGTTCACCCATACTGCTCATCTTAAACTTCCTCAGCATTAGTTTGGAAAACTTCCTGCATAGGTTGTCATCAGTAGATCCAAAGATGATGTAATCTATATAGATCTGAACTAGGATCATCTTACCCTTAGATTTCCTTAGGAAAAGGGTCTTGTTTATCTTCCCCCTTGAGAATTTGTTCTCAATAAGTAAGCTAGACAAGGTCTCATGATATGCTTTAGGGGCTTGCTTTAGCCCATATAGAGCCATCGTAAGTCTATAAATAGAATTAGGTGAGTTAGGAACTATAAAACCTGGAGGCTGTTTAACATAGACTTCCTCTTTTAAGTCACCATTCAGGAAGGCTGACTTCACATCCATCATGTAGACCTTGAATCCCTTGTGTGCAGAAAATGCAAGGAACAATCTTATGACCTCCAACCTTGCTACAGGGGCAAAGGTTTGATCAAAATTAATGTCTTCTTCCTGCCTATACCCCTTAGCTACTAATCTTGATTAGTTCTTGATTATAATCCCATTTTAATCAAGTTTATTTCGGTAAATCCACTTGACTCCAATGACATTATATACACGAGATATGGGAACCAGCTTCCAGACTTTACATCTTTTGAACTGGTTCAGTTCCTCTTGCATATCCATTATCCAGAATTGATCTATGTCTGCCTCCTTAAACTTCTTTGGCTCCACTTGTGATAGGAAGCATGCATGCATAACTTTATACAAATAACTGCTTCTTGTCACTACACCATGGCCTGGTTCATAATTGATTTGGTGAGTAGGATGGCCTCTTAAATGCCTATTTGCTGGAGGCAATCATCTTTCAGCAAAAACTTCAGGAACATCCTCATATTGATCATCCTCTGCTCCAAGTATGTCTGATAGCCCTTTTGGTGTTTTCATTTTATCTTGGATGACTGGTTTTGCTTCATTGAAGGTCAGATTATCCATCATCTATTTTGTACCTGTAGTGTTGGAAGAGGGGCCTGACAACTCCTATTAATCATGTTAGACTCATCAAAGACTACATGCACAAATTCTTCTGCAACTTGGCTTTTCAAGTTGTATACAATATAGGCTTTGCTATGATTAATGTACCCAACAAAAATTCCATCAAATGATTTGGCAGCAAACTTAGTCACATAGGAATATTCATTACGGAGCACATAACACTTACTACCAAATATTCTTAGATAGAACAGATTTTGTTTTTTGCCTTTCAAGATCTCATATGGAGTCACCTTGTAGCTTTTGATGATAGAGTCCCAGTTGAGGACATGATATACAGTATTTACTTCCTCAGCATAGAAATATTCTAGGAGAGATGTGTCACACAATATGGTTCTTCTAGCCTCTATGAGAGTTATATTTTTCCTCTCAATAATCCAATTTTGCTGGGGTGTTTGTGGAGAAGAAAATTCGTGATGAATCCCTTGCTCTTCACAGAACACTATCATGCCTTCTGATTGGAATTCAGTTCCATGGTCACTCCTGATTTTGACCACAGAACTGTTAAACTCATTATGAACTTGCTTAACAAAATTAATAAAGTTAACAAGGTTCTCATTCTTTTTCTTGAGAAAGAATACCCAAGTAAACTTGGAACAGTCATCAACCATTGCAGGGTGTATACTTTCCTACCAAGAGTGTAACACCCCGAAACTCAAAGGAGCAACGGGGGATGTTTTGGGATAGTTTTGGGTTCTGGCTGCAGACACACGGCCTGGGACACAGGCATGTCCCAAGACGTGTCAAGCTTGTGTCAACACTGAGCCGGGGAGTCGGCACTTTGGTCTTGACATTGTGTTGAGACTGGGCACACGGCCTGTGACACGGGCGTGTCGCAGGGGGTGTCGACCCGTGTCGACACTTAGCCGCGAAGTCGACACTCTGCGTTTGACGAAGTGTCGAGACATGGCACACGGCCTGCGATACGGGTGTGTCGCATGGCGTGTCAACCCGTGTCGACACTCGTCCCGGGAAGTCGACACTTTGGTCTCGACATTGTGTCGTGACAAGGCACACGGCCTAGGACATGGGCGTGTCCAAGGCCGTGTCAGCAGTTCGACGATCTTCGCTCGACGAAGTGTCGAGTGTCGAGACCGTGTACATGGCCTGGAGCCCAGGCGTGTTGAGGTGACACGGGCAAGGACACAGGCGTGTCCTAGAACCCGTGCAGTGCTCGGGTTGTTTTCGGGGAAAAATGTTGGGGGTACACGGCCGGCCACACAGCCGTGTCAGGTGGAACACGGGCGTGTCAGGCCGAAGACGGACCTGTTCGATACCCATGTGTTGTTCCAGGCGATTCGATTTTGATGGCAAATGAGGCACACGGCCCTGGACACGGGCGTGTGCCAGCCGTGTTCGGTCTAGATTGGGCATTTCAGTCCAGAATCAAAGCCGTTCATTTCTTTAATTGATGATCCAACAGCTGGGGGTTGTTCCTGAAGGGATATACCCGGTATTGGACTTAGAAACCCTCACTTTTCATAAGTTATTATCTTTCTAAAAGCTTAGAGAGAGAGGAGAGCCAAGGAAGGAAGATGGAGCTAGATCCGGCCATTGGAGGAGCTCCGAAGCTCCAAGTCGCGAGCCGACTCCGGATCCACGGAGGCAAAGCTAGTACGGTGCTTTTCATCCGCTTACTTTTCCATGGAGCCAAAGAGAAATGCTAGGGTAATGATTCTCTTCTTGAGCATGAGCAGCTCTCCTTCTTTGCATAGGAAGCCCGCTCTCGCGAGTTTGCGGAGAGTTGGAGGCGTTCCTTCGGGTAGATATGTGAAGTCCCCATTGTTTAGAGTCCGTAAGCGAGAACGGACATAGGCATGATGTGTGAAGCCTATCCGGACGTGTTGGTCTGGATCGGTGATGTTCCATTGCATAATGCCAGAGAAGACTTCGTGCTATTGGTTGTTTTTCGGGTTTTCTACACGGTAGATTGCAATAGGGAGCCTTGGGGATTAACCCAAAGGTGCACCCGGAAAACTGGGCGGATGCGTGATCTTGACAACTTGGTGGCCTGAGATCCAACTTGAACATAACCGGGTTATGTGAAATGTGATGGAAACGGGACTCGGGAGAAGTTTGACCTGCGCATATGGTTTAAATTACCGTTGCGGGCACATATTGTTTAAATTACCGTTGCGTTGTGAGCACGGGTTAGATGGAACTGTACCTGTTCTATGTCGTTCGGATTAGAGCCGTTGGCATAGATGAGAGTCTTCGGCGGTCTATGGTTTTAATTACCGTGACCCATGCTGGGAAGACAAATTGCTCATTGATTGGCCGTCCAAAGGGATGGTGGTGAGTCGGCAGACTTAGACTGCGTTCACCGAGAATGTGCCCTGAGTGCACGGGGTGTGTGGCCGTATGAGCCTACGCCTGTGATGAAATGAATATTGTTATATATTGCTCGCTTATGCTAATGAAAATGCAGGGAAGGAGCATCGCCGTCCCGAGTTGGGGGCGGGATCGTTATAATTTGGTCAGCATTGCTGACCGTTGCCTTGTTTTGCCACCATGCGGTGGTTTGTTGTTTGCTGGTGCTGCTGGACCAAGCGGTCAATAGCGGGCTAAAGCCCTTTTTGTGAAGCCGGCCCTCGAAGGCCCTATTAGAAGTGTTTACTGCTTTATTCATGTATGACCGGCCCGCGTGCCGTGGTTTGTAAAACATGTAATATGAAGTGAAACATTTTGTAAGGCCTTAAGGCTTTTGTTGGTATTTGTATAACATTCCTATTTTGGATTAGTGGACATTCATTCTTTAGTGTTGGGTTCTTTAATGCAACCTTTATAAACTGCTTCCGCTAGAATGCTCTGTGTAGGACGTTGATTGGTTGGATGGTTTCCATGAGTAACCACCCGGTCTGTCTGTAGTATATGGCGTCGGGCCCCGGCCGGACCTACTGCTATATGCTATGCGACGGATAGGGGGTGTTACAATTTGGTATCAGACAACTGGTTTTGGTCGGGCTTAAGATGAATTCGTGGACGAATTCTTTTTAAGGGGTGGTGAGCACATTGTGTGTGTCATCGTTATAACAGTAAAAGAACCCATGAATGTCCACTTAGGAATGAAAATACTCATGTTTGAGGAACCTGCGTGTTCCTATAATTGCTGTTTGCAATTTTATTTGGTCGCTTAACGGTGTTTTGTACCACTATAGGTGACCAGAAGTGGTGTTGGGCCGTCAAAACGCCGAGTTTTTGAGGCTAGTAGTGCACCGAATGTTGCTCCCGCAACACCTCCATCGGCCGAGAACATACGTTTGGTGGCCGAAGCAGTGTTGGTCGTGATAAATATGCAGCCTGCAAGGCAAACGCAGCAGCCCGCTCCTGCGATGGAGCTAGAACCTCTTCAAGAGGCTGAGCCGAGGAGAGTGGAGCAAGTGGTTGTGGAACCGGTGGTGCCAAGGAGGGCAACCGAGAGGCAGCTTAAGCATGTAATGAGCTTTATTCCTCCGGTATTCTCGGGTTGGGAACCCCATCTCAGGCTGAAGACTGGCTCTCCAGGGTGAAGAGAGTCATGACAGCAACAGAGACAGAGGAGTGGCAAATGACCACCATCGTTATGTTCCTTCTGGACGGTGAAGCGAGGATGTGGTGGGAAGGATTGGAGCTGCACTTACTGAGAGGTAGGCAACTTGGTGATGTCTCGATGGAGGAGTTCTCGAGATTGTTCTTGGCTAGATACCTTCCTTCGACGCAGAGGATAGCATTGGAGAACGAATTTCTGAAGTCTGTTCAGGGTGAGAAGAGCGTGGATGAATATCTCTAAGAGTTTACTCGTTTGAGTCGATATGCTAGCTCCACGATCGTGGATGAGGAACGCAAGATTAATCGATTCTACAAAGGCTTTAGAGATGAGTTGAGATTACTATTCTCGTGGCCGATGACGCGGGGTTCCTTAACCTTGGTCAATACGGCCCGGTCCTTGGAGAAGGACATGAAGAATGTGCAGGAAAAGAAAAGCTTGGGCGAGAAGAAATCTGGGTTCAAAGTGCCGACTACTTCAAAGTCTGGCTATCAAAGATTATTTAAGAAGCATAGGACTTCGGGTCCAGCTCCTTCTGGTGCTTCTGGGGAGGCTACGAGTCGGACCCCGGGCGCGTGTTTTACTTGTGGAAAGACGGGGCACTTTGCCCGCGACTGTTAGAGCGGACGTCCCAAGTCCGAAAGAAAGCCGGGAGCTACTTATGAAGAGAAGGGTAAGGCGGTGGAGTCGACCGCATCCCACTATGCTCCGGCCCAACCAAGGGTCTATAATCTTGGCCAACAGGAGGCCATCAAACAAGCTGATGTGGTGACAGGTACGGTTTAATTTATAGCAAGTCAATTTCTTTAAATACTTGTTATGCACATATTACCTTACCACTGCTTGTTTAGGATTTGTATTGATTTGTGAAAATCCGGCACGAGCACTCTTCGATACTGGAGCTTCACACTCCTTCTTGTCCGAAGGATTTATATCACGCATCGCGGTCCCTTCTTCGATGGCAAAGGATAAGTTGGATGTGTTGTTGCCCAATGGGTGTTCGATGCGAGCGGATAGGATCTGCGATGTTAAGATTCGTATTGGGAATCAGGAGTTCAATTTGCGGGCGTCTTTACTTCCGTTGGTGGAGTTCGACGTCATATTTGGCATGGACTGGCTCTCGGAGCAGCAGGCCCATATAGATTGCGGTAGCAAGGAAGTCAAGCTGGGTGCAACTCGTGAAACGACTTTTACGGGCTTAAAGGGGTCGAGCAAGACGTTGATGTCTGCTCTTCAGGTGGTAAAGGCGGTTCGTGTCGGTGCAGAACTGTTCTTTACACTAGTGGAGGTTGCAAAGCCGAAGCCCGCGTTGGATTGTATTTTAGTGGTATCGGAATACCCTGATGTGTTCCACGCAGATCTTCCTGGAGCCCCGCCTCAGCGGGAGATAGATTTTACCATTGAGCTAGTGCTAGGTGCAAATACTGTGTCACGATCTCCTTATCGGCTAGCGCCTAAGGAAATGGCGGAGATGAAAGTTCAACTGCAAGAGTTGTTGGAGCAAGGGTATGTGCGCCCGAGTTCTTCGCCTTGGAGCGCACCAGTCCTCTTTGTTAAGAAGAAGGATGGAAGCATGAGGCTGTATATTGATTATCGGGAGCTCAACAAGTTGACGGAGAAGAACAAGTACCCGATCACACGGATTGATGATCTTTTTGATCAGTTGGTAGGGTCGACGGTGTACTCGAAGTTGGATCTCAATGCTGGGTACTATCAGCTGCGAATAAGGGAGAGTGATATCCCGAAGACAGCGTTTAGTACGAGATACAGGCATTATGAGTTTACGGTCATGCCGTTTGGGCTGACTAATGCGCCGTCAGTGTTCATTGATTTGATGAACAGGACTTTCAGGGAGTACTTGGACCATTTCGTGATCGTCTTCATCGACGATCTTTTGGTGTACTCGCAAAGTGAGGAAGATCACTTCAAGCATCTTCAATTGGTTTTGGAGACCCTAAGGAGAAATCAGTTGTATGCCAAGTTCTCGAAGTGCGAGTTTTGGTTATCCTCAGTGGCGTTCCTCGGGCATATAGTGAGTGGAGAGGGTATTGCTGTGGATCCGGACGAAGATCGTTGCGATACGGGAGTGGCCTGAGCTTGTTACGGTAGCGGAAGTCCGGAGTTTTCTGGGGCTTGCCGGCTATTATAAGCGCTTCGTAGAGAACTTCTCGCGGATAGCTTTGCCTCTCACTACTTTGACAAGGAAGGAGCATAAGTTTGTTTGGACGCCGAAGTGCGCGCGAGCTTTTGAGGAGTTGAAGTGTCGGTTGACCACGGCGCCTGTGCTGAGTTCGCCATGTGGGACCGAAGGCTATGATATTTATAGCGATGCTTCGGGCAGCGGGTTGGGTTGCGTGCTACTGCAACATGGAAGTGTAATAGCTTATGGCTCGAGACAGCTAAAAGTGCATGAAAGGAACTATCTGGTCCATGACTTGGAGTTAGCGGCCGTGATTTTTTCCTTGAAGCTATGGAGACACTATTTGTACGGTGTGAAGATTGATATCTACACCGATCACAAGAGCCTGAAGTATCTTATTGATTAGAAGGATCTAAATATGCGACAACGTAGATGGATGGAGTTCCTGGGGGACTATACATTCAAGATCCACTACGTGCCTGGTAAAGGGAATGCGGTTGCGGACGCGTTGAGTTGCCGAGCCCCAGCTCAAGCTAATTGGTCTATCGGTGCATGATGAGCGGTTGGTGCGGGAGTTGGAGGCGTTGGAGATTGTTTGTGTGAATAGGCAATCAAGTGCTGAAGCAGTTCTGAATTGGACTGAAGTCCAATACGACCTGGCTGATCGTATTTGGCAGGCTTTGGATATGGATGCTCATATGAAACAGTTCATGGTAGAGGCTCTGGATGGGTCAAATTCCCAATTCGTCGTGAAGGATGGATTACTTTGGAAGGACGGTCGTCTGTGCGTCCCAAGTGTGGGTAATTTGCGGGTAGAGTTGTTGTACGAGGCACACCATACCAAGTTCTCGATTCACCCGGGGAGCACGAAGATGTACCATGATGTGAAGAAGCTGTTTTGGTGGCCGGGTTTGAAGAAGTATGTGGCGCTATACGTAGCAAAGTGCCAAACTTGCGCCTTGGTAAAGGCGGAGTTCCAAAAGCTGGGAGGATTTCTTAAGTCCTTGCCTATTCCGGAGTGGAAATTTGACGACATCTCTAAGGACTTTGTGCACGGTTTGCCAAGGTCGCAAAAGGGGAACAACGCCATTTGGGTGGTTGTTGATCGGTTAACGAAGGTGTCGCATTTTATTCCGCATAGGAAGGATGATCCGGTGGAGAAGTTGGCAAAGCATTATGTAGATAACATAGTACGGCTTCATGGTGTGCCCCGCAGTATCGTGAGTGACCGAGATGTGCGGTTCACGTCCAATGATTGGAGGCTTGTGCAGCAAATGTTGGGAACAAAGCTGAAATTCACCATAGCCTTCCATCAGCAAACGGATGGGCAGACCGAGAGGGTCAATAAAACTATGGAAGACATGCTCCGCATGTGTGTCTTGGATTTTGGAAAGTAATGGGAAGACCACCTTTATTTGGTGGAGTTCTCATACAACAATAGCTACCAAACGAGTATTCAGATGGCGCCTTTCGAGGCCCTATATGGTAGAAAATGTCGCAAGCCGTTGTCTTGGTTAGAAACGGGCGAGTTAAAGTTGTATAAGCGATCAGAAGTGGAGGATGCTACTTCTTTTGTGAGAACCATTCGGGAGAGGTTGCTTATCGCTCAGGACCGGCAAGCATAGTACTATAATGCCAAGCACAGGAACGTGGAGTTCACTGTGGGAGATTATGTATACTTAAAGATCAAGCCGTTCAAGGGTGTCTCGCGGGTGCGGCGATTGAAAAAGCTAAGCCCGAGGTACCTTGGGCCGTTTGAGGTTCTGGAGCGAGTTGGTGAAGCAGCCTATCGGTTGAAGCTTTCAGTGGAGCTTAGTGGTTTACATGATGTATTCTATATTTCAGTGCTTCGCAAGGCGGTGCAAGAGCCTACACAAGTGATCGCGGTTGATCAAGTGCCGGTGGATAGTGGGCTGACGACAAAGGTCAAGCCCACGCGGATTGAGGATTCGGAGGTCAAGCGGCTACGCAATAAAGAGATCAGGATGGTCAAGGTCTGGTGGGACAATTGCGGTCGTGAGGAGCTCTCTTGGGAGCGAGAGCAGACTATGCTTGACGAGTATCCGAAGTTGTTCCTCTCAGGTACAAATTTTGGTTTTGTACATGTCTTTCCTTTATATAATTTCGTGGACGAAATTCTTTTAAGAGGGGGAGAGTTGTAACACCCCGAAACTCAAAGGAGCGACGGGGGATGTTTTGGGCCAGTTATTGGTTCTGGCTGCAGGCACACAGCCTGGGACACGGGCGTGTCCCAGGGCGTGTCAAGCTTATGTCGACACTGAGCCGGGGAGTCGACACTTTGGTCTCGACATTGTGTCGAGACTGGGCACACGGCCTGCGACACGGGCGTGTCTCAGGGCGTGTCGACCCGTGTCGACACTTAGCCGCGAAGTCGACACTCTGCATTCGATGAAGTGTCGAGACATGGCACACGGCCTGCGACACGGGCGTATCACAGGGCGTGTCAACCCGTGTCGACACTCGTCCCGAGAAGTTGACACTTTGGTCTCGACATTGTGTCGAGACAAGGCACACGGCCTAGGATACGGGCGTGTCCAAGGCCGTGTCAGCAGGTCGACGATCTTCGCTCGACGAAGTGTCGAGTGTCGAGACCGTGTACATGGCCTGGAGACCAGGCGTGTTGAGGTGACACGGGCAAGGACACGGGCGTGTCCTAGAACCCGTGCAGTGCTCGGGTTGTTTTCGGGGAAAAATCATGGGGGTACACGGCCGGCAATACGGCCGTGTCAGGTGGAACACGGGCGTGTCAGGTCTAACACGGGCGTGTTCGATACCCGTGTGTTGTTCCAGGAGATTCGATTTTGACGGCGAATGAGGCACACAGCCCTGGACACGGGCGTGTGCCAGGCCGTGTTCGGTCCAGATTGGGCATTTCAGTCCCGAATCAAAGTCGTTCATTTCTTTAATTGATGATCCAACGGCTTGGGGTTGTTCCTGAAGGGATATACCCGGGATTGGACTTAGAAACCCTCACTTTTCATAAGTTATTATCTTTATAAAAGCTTAGAGAGAGAGAGAGGAGAGCCAAGGAAGGAAGAAGGAGCTAGATCCGGCCATTGGAGGAGCTCTGAAGCTCCAAATCGCGAGCCGACTCCGGATCCACTGAGGCAAAGCTAGTGCAGTGCTTTTCATTCGCTTAATTTTCCATGGCACCAAAGAGAAATGCTAGGGTAACGATTCTCTTCTTGAGCATGAGTAGCTCTCCTTCTTTGCATAGGAAGCCCGCTCTCGCGATTTTGCGGAGAGTTGGAGGCGTTCCTTCGGGTAGATATGTGAAGTCCCCGTTGTTTAGAGTCCGTAAGCAAGAACGGACATATGCATGATGTGTGAAGCCTATCCGGACGTGTTGGTCTGGATCGGTGATGTTGCATTGCATAATGTCGGAGAAGACTCCGTGCTATTGGTTGTTTTTCGGGTTTTCTACACGGTAGATTGCAACAGGGAGCCTTGGGGATTAACCCAAAGGTGCACCCGGAAAACTGGTCGGATGGGTGATCTTGCCAACTTGGTGGCCTGAGAGCCAACTTGAACATAACCGGGTTATGTGAAATGTGATGGAAACGGGACTCGGGAGAAGTTTGACCTGCGCATATGGTTTAAATTACCGTTGCGGGCGCATATGGTTTAAATTACCGTTGCGTTGTGAGCACGGGTTAGATGGAACCGTACCCGTTCTATGTCGTTCGGATTAGAGCCGTTGGCATAGATGAGAGTCTTCGGCAGTCTATGGTTTTAATTACCGTGGCCCATGCCAGGAAGACAAACTGCTCATTGATTTGCCGTGCAAAGTGATGGTGGTGAGTCGGTAGACTTAGACTGCGTTCACCGAGAATGTGCCCTGAGTGCACGGGGTGTGTGGCCATATGAGCCTACGCCTGTGATGAAATGAATATTGTTATATATTGCTCGCTTATGCTAATGAAAATGCAGGGAAGGAGCATCATCGTCCCGAGTTGGGGGCGGGATCGTTATAATTTGGTCATCATTGCTGACCGTTGCCTTGTTTTGCCACCGTGCGGTGGTTTGTTGTTTGCAGGTGCTGATGGACCAAGCGGTCAATAGCGGGCTAAAGCCCTTTTTGTGAAGACGTCCGCGAAGGCCCCATTGGAAGTGTTTACTGCTTTATTCATGTGTGACCGGCCTGCGTGCCGTGGTTTGTAAAACATGTAATATGAAGTGAAACATTTTGTAAGGCCTTAAGGCTTTTGTTGGTATTTGTATAACATTCCTATTTTGGATTAGTGTACATTCATGCTTTAATGTTGGGTTCTTTAATGCAACATTTATAAACTGCTTCCGCTATAATGCTCTGTGTAGGACGTTTATTGGTTGGATGATTTCCATGAGTAACCACCCGGTCTGTCTGTAGTATATGGAGTCGGGCCCCGGCAGGACCTACTGCTATATGTTATGCGACCGATAGGGGGTGTTACAAAGAGTATGAACAGGCATAGGACCAAATAGGTACATATGCAAGATGTATAAGAACCTCATAGAGATATTATAACTAGTGCTTTTGAAGGAAGCTTTGGTAAGCTTAAACTTTTGAAAGCTGAGCAAATGCTATCCTCGGGGAATTTCACATTTGGACCATTCGTAACAAATTCTGGGCTAAAGAGCTTCCCAATCATTTTGTAATTCAAGTGCGCTAGTCTCTTGTTCCACTGGAAACAATATGAAACCTTTTCACTTGAAACAAGAGAGATAGGAAAATCTGAGTCCAGACATAGAAAGTTTAAATAGTAAACATTTTCACTGCTAGTGCCCGTCAGAATGACCTCTTGCTAACTTGACCACCTATTTTGGCACTCATCCTTATTGAAGACAATAACATTGCTAAGATCTGAGACTTGGCTTATACTTATGAGGTTGTGTTGCAACCCTTCAACATAAGACACTTTTGAGATAGTGACTATGCCATTATAAATCGTACCATATTCTCTAGTTACCCCACTATTAGAACCAACAATGATAACCTTGGGTCCATTTTTCATTGGAGTAAACTCCTTCAAGTGTTCCTTATTCCAGTCATATTCCTGGAACAACCACTGTGTAAGTACCATATTGGGTATGGCCACTTGAACTACCCTGCAATAAGAAGATTACTTTACCTTAGGACCCTAAAAGTGAGGGATTGATCTAACTAACTATAGCGGGGGGGGGGGGGGGGGGGGGTGAATAGAGTATTTTAAAATTTAAAGTTTGTTTTTACAGTGGATTGAAATAGGTGATACATATATAAAAATAAATAAAAAGAAGTATCACATCACAAAAAATAAAAAAGTAATGCACAACCAGATGACACGAGGAGTCTATAGTGGTTCCCCAATAAACCTGGGGACTTCCACACTTCTACCAATTGAAAGTGATGGATTGATCTAATTAACTCTAGAGTGGGTGAAAAAAGAATTTTAAAATTTTAAGTTTGTTTTTAAGCGGATTAAAATAGTTGATACAAATATATAAATAAATAAAAAGAAGTATCACATTACAAAAAGTAAAAATGTAAAGAACAATCAGATGACACAAGGAGTTTATTGTGGTTCCACAATAAACCTGGGTACATCCACTCTTCCACCCTGGTAGGAATCCACTACTAGTTTTTGATCAGGTGCCTTGCCACCATAGGTTTTTGATTAGGTGCCCTGTCACCACAGGTTTTTGATCAGGTGTCCAGTCACCACAAGATCTAGTTTCTAATACAGATCTAGCAACCCTTTGAGCTTTTTATTAGGTGCCCAAAAAACAAACTAAATCTTTTGATCAGGTGACTTGTGAATCAAAGAGTTTAACTTTTGAAGGGAGTTATAACCCTGTACACAGTGAAAGAAAATAAAAGATGTCTTCTCTATCTCAAATCTCTGAGAAGAATAGTGGATTTTTTTGTTGTTGTCAAAGCTCCCCGAGTTATAGAGATTTGATCAGGATTGTAAGATTTGATTCAAGGTGTAGGCCTTCAAAGATGAAAACTTCTTCCAGTAAATGATGCTGAGAGATAGAGGTTTTGGTCTCAGATTGAATCTGTATTGCTGGAAGAAGGGCTTGAAGAAGAATAATGATGAACAAGATGTTTCTTTGTCTCTGTCTCTTTCTCGGATTCCGGATGTTCTCTTTCTTATTCTCCTTGTTGATTACTGCTTCTTCTTAATTTGTTGCTTGTTCTTCTTAATTGTTTTTTTCTTTCTTTTTTTTGGCAATCTTATGAAAGTTTTCTTTATATATTGATTGTTGATTCCAAAAACATTTAAATTTCAAATTCCTTGAAATCTTCTGCATAATTTCTGGGAGCTGGAACGACTAATTTTTGTCTAAAATGTATTTCCCCAACTGTACCAGTAAAAATGGTAGAGTAATAACTCTTTGAAATCCATAATTAATGCTGCCAGAAAATGGCTATATTCATGAGAATATTGAACATTAATTATCAAAGTATTACTATCTTAATATTTGAAATCAAACTGCTTTAGTCGATCTGAGAAACTACAAAGAAGTTTAGTCGAACAGAACGTGGGAGTTAGTCGATCTCAACAAAGAAAACTCATAATCTTAGCTCCAAGTTCATCGAACTGAGAGGGCACTTCGTCGAGCTGAGATTCTGAGAAACGATCAGAGTTCGTCGACCTCAGCAAGACTTTCATCATGCTCGACTCAGAGAAGGAACTCTGAGTTCGTCGATCTGAGATCGACGAACGTTGAGCAGAGTTCATCTATCGTCGAACACCTTTTTCTACAATCTTTAAACCGCCTTGTGTCTAAAGTCTTCTATCTTTGAAGTCTTCTGAAGGTAGGTTTTCAATAATCGAACCTAATGTGACTGACATTAACCCTGGAACTAACTTACCCTAGACTATACATGTTGGGTTATCAATCCTAATAGTGAACCTAGCCCAAATCACAAGTAGGGTTCCAACAGACCCTAATATTTATTAGGTCCTATGTGCACATTAGATTGAAACTGAACATGTCTCCCATCTAGTTTTATGACTGGTGGACACACTTTACTCTGACCACATTAGGATTGTGCCAGCAGAAAATGACATAATGGTCTATCTTGCCACAACACCAATAATCATGTGTGTTGTAACTTCTTTTCTATGTAGGCCTAATAGTTGGATTAACTGCAGCCTTGATAGAAGGAAGAGTTGCAACAGCCTTTTTTTGTTTCCTTTTAGCATGGATTTGACTGAAGGTTATTCTGCTTGCTGACTTGTGTGGCCTGTTCTGAATCCTATCAGCAGCAGGTTTCTTTTCAGACAGTGTGCTCTTGATAGCATCAAAAACAACCATATCAGGCAAGCTAACTGATAAGTTGTAAATTTACGTATTTTTACGTATGTTATTTATGTTGTTTTAGTTCATTTTCATTATTTTTAGTTAAATTTGTTCAATAAAATATTCCTTTTTTGTATAAACTTCTTCTAACATAGCTTTTTTTTGTTCTCTGAAAATTTGCAGGAAAGTCGAAAAAAATCAAAGTACACGCCTGTGTACTTCTCGTTCACGCCCGTGGCCTGGGCGTGTTACTTTGATTCCTCCAGAAATCAGCCGCCTGCAATAAAAAATGTTGTTACACTTGTGTTTGATAATGACACGCCCGAGTTCAGTCTGACATGCCCCGTGTCACTCCACTCAACACTCGACGATCGGCGTTTGATGATTTGCTGAACATGCCAGTGACATGACCCTACACGCCCATGTCAATCCCGTCTTGATGCTTAATGCTTCCAACTCGACGTTCGCCATTCGACGTTCGTCTAACTGCCCATCATGCCCGTGTCAATATTCGACAAGCCCGTGACCAATCCACCTGTCCCAGACAAGACCTCGCTGGCATGGCAACAACATGATGCCTTCCCAAGATACAAATTCCTGACACGCCCCCCTACACGCCCGTGACCCCAGGGTCATGCCCGTGAATTCCATGTGGATAGCCCCAATGTCAACCAACATTAAATGATTGGCTTCACTTCAGTGCTAGTACTGAATCCCCCCCCCACCCAACACGGCCGTGACCTAGAGCGTGTAATCTGGACTTTTTTCCTATAAATAGAACCTTGTTGTATGGGCCATGGGTTCGAAATTTTGCGCCATTTTGTTGTAGGGTTGCTTCTAGGAGGCTTCTTTTTTGTGCGATGTAAGGATATTTTTCTCCAACCTCTTTGTGTTTGTTTTAGCTTTTGTAATCAAACTTTCTCTTAATAAAATTTTTTGGTTTTTCATCCTTATGTTGTACTAGAATGCCTCTGAGTGCCTCTCTTTCAACAAATCTTATGTATCTTCTTTTTTGTTCTTCGTATGGGTGTGTGTGTGTGTGTATGAGTTAGATTTGTCGAATTTATGCTTTAAATTCATCAATTCTCTTAGTTTTATCTCAGATTTTCTCAAATTTACTAGTCGATATTATAGCTTATTTTTCTTATCATACTCCTTAGAATGGTTTATATTTATGATTTTTGTGCTTTTTTATTCATCCTTATGGATTTGTGAAATGGTTTCAAAGTGGTTTTAATTCCTCTTTAACTTAGATTTTCCCTTTTTAGTTTTTAAAACTTTTGCATCCTTTTTACTTTCTTCTACTTTTTAAACATTTTTACAAAGTTATAAGAATGGATTAGTTGTTATTTCAATTTTTCAATCCCTTTGATTTTCATATTTATTCAAAAACTCTTTCGCTCCAACTATTTTTATTTCTACTTTTTATGCATTTCCAGCGAATTCTAATGGTAAAAATGTAAATGTTTTAATTTTTTTGATCACCTTGTTTTTCTCCTTTTTGCTTGTGTGTGTGAGTGTATGAGTTCGCTTTTTCTTGCTTTCCTTCAAGTTGTGTGTGTGAGTGTATGAGTTAGCTTTTACAGCTTCAATTTCCCGCCTACTCGTTTGAGTAGGACTTGTCATTTTCAACTTTCATTTACCGCCTACTCGTTTGAGTTGGACATGCAATTTACCGCTTTGATTTCCTGCCTACTCGTATGAGTAGGACTTTTCATTTTCAGCTTTCATTTCCCGCCTACTCATTTGAGTTGGACCTGCAATTTACCGTTTTAATTTCCTGCCTACTCATTTGTGTAGAACTTGTCATTTCAACTTACATTTCCCGCCTACTCGTTTGAGTAGGACGTGCAATTTATCGCTTTAATTTCCCGCCTACTCGTTTTAGTAGGACTTGTCATTTCTCGCCTAATCGCTTGAGTAGGACTTGTCATTTCAATTATGCAATCTTCCCTTTTTGTAACTTAGCCTTTTTTTCTTTATTATGTGTTTGGTTGAGTGCGTGTGTTTCCCTTTTTTAGTAGCTTTTCTCTTTCTAATGTTAGGTTATCGTATTTCTTATTATTTTTTTTGTAACCCTTCAGCACATAATTTAGACTTCATGGTTCACCAAACTCATAAGACATCCCCATTCTGATGAGTGGCTAATTGATTTTAGCCCTCGGTATCGAAGAGCATTGGGATATAAAATGTTTTTAAATAATTAAAGGTCTTGTTTTTATATTTAATTAAGAACATAAGGTTTATCCGGGGTTTACGACGCGTAGAACCACATATCGATGTGTGGGCTCTATTTCCGTTAAACATACGCTACCTATCCGAGAGGTCGTGCATTTGGACTGATCACCTTTTGGTAAGTAGAGTTGCGCACTAACCATCGAGAGAGGTGGCGCATAATTCTACCCGATTGCCCCTCCCCCCCCCCCAATAGCGGGTTTTATAGCGTAATCCGGGCATTAAGAGGAATCCTTCATCGAATGAGAGCCCGGTCAAATAGTCTTAATGTTCAGGTGAGCGATAGTCCTAGAGATAGTTGAGCTCATTCTTTTGGAACCTCCACGACAAAGTTTCTGCTTTAATTGAATTGAAATCTTGGATCTCTTATTATTTAAATCTATTTTAGTCATAATATAATTCGACACGGAGTGTTATTTCTTCATTGACCTTGTTCTTAATCTATTTTCAGCTCTTTCTTAGTTAAATCTGACAACTTAAATTTTTATGTAAAATAATAGTCCTTCCATAGTAGTAGGGATAATCAACTCATTCCCGGGAAATTTAAGATCACGATATTCCCCCAATATCTTATATTACTTGCGGTAGGTGCACTTGCCTATAATACACCGCGCAAAATCCGGACCCGCCTTTCTCCCTAGATAATTTATAGTCGAGATTCACACGCATCAATAACAGACTGACCATTAGTCATATTATGTGCTGGTAAGTTTTGAAAATTGGTTGCAGCCACAGAGGGGCTATGGAACCAAAGATAAATGGTCCATGATGGGCCATTTGAATCTCTTCATGGGCACCCATAAATGCACTTGCCCTACTGTCCCTTCCACAATGGCTGAGAACAGCTTTTGTTCCACTTGTGGAAGCACCATTCATGTAGTGACCAAATATACTTTCCTAGTCAGACCTATTTGAAGGGAATATCACCCTCTTGAATTTGATAGATGACCTAGATGCCATTGGCACAACTGGAATAAACCCTTTCCATTTGGGATGGGCAAGTCTTGTGTTACCCTTGTAGCCCAACCTGTAACGCCCCAAAATTCGAAAGATGGACGGACAACATTCAGAGCCAAGTTTGGGTCTTGGTGAGGACACACGGCCTAGAACACGGGCATGTCCCTGGCCGTGTCGTTTCATGCTTCGTCGGGAGCCCGGGAAGTCGAAGAACTGCACTCGACGAAGTGTCGAGACAGTGAAAACGGCCTGGGATACGGGCGTGTCCAAGGTCGTGTCGTGCGCGTGTTCGATGAATTTTTCTTCGAAGTCGACAAGAATGAAGTCGAAGATTGTCGAGACTTCGAACACGGCCTGAGACACAGGCGTGTCCTAGGCCGTGTCCTGCTCGGGTTGTTGGCCGGGCCGTGTGAGGCGATAGACACGGCTTGGAGCCCAGGCGTGTTCGTGTTGGATACGGGCATGTCACATGTGACACCGGGGTGTCTGTACCCATATTCTGCTCCAATTGTGTTTGGTCCTGTGTCGATGGAGAAACATGCCCGGGCACACGGGTGTGTACTGCGTGACATGGGCATGTCATCTTTAACACGGGCGTGTTCAGATCCCGTGTCCTTTTCTGGGAGCGAAGGTTTCGACGTTGATTGAGGCACTCGACCTTGGACATGGGCATGTCGCAAGACGTGTTGGGCCCATGTGTTTTGGTTTTTAGCTCGGATCGTGGCCGTTCGTTTCCTTCTTGTGAGATCTAATGGTCCTGGGCTTTCCTTGCTGAGTTATGTCCGGGAATAGGGTTTGCAAACCCTCATTCTTCATCAAGTACTATCTTTTTAAGTTCTAGAAAGAAGGGAGAGCAAGGAAGAAGGTAAAGGAGAGATCCGGCTGCCAAAGAAGTTTCAGAGCCCCAAATCACGAGCCGAGTCCAGATCTGCGGAGGCAAGTCCTTTGCTATGGTTTTCATATGGCTAAGTTTCCATGGGTAGGAAGAGGGGTCGTATGGTAACGACAATTCTCCTCTTGGTTTTAGGATGCGTGTTTAACATCATTTTTTTCAAGCCTTGGGGCACCAAATCTCTCAAATGAGAGGGGTTTGGGTCGCCATGGTTCAAGTGGAACCTCTAGGTCAATTGAGTCCGTCCCCGTCATGCTTTTGTATTAGAGATCTGCTCCGTTAGTGGATTAGGAATTGTGGGTGAAGCCGTGGTCGCGACCTTTAGTCCGACTCGGTGATGTTTGCGTACAAGCTTTAAGGATTTTGTAGAAATCCATTGCGGCAAGATGTCATTTGTGATGTTTGTGTTTTCGTCTTTTCTCGAGTGAGTACGTGTAGCCGGAACCGGACAAGGTTAGCTCTGCAATGACGGTAGATGGTTTACTTGGTGGACATGGTTAGCTCCGCATTGGCGATAGATGGTTTCCTTGGAGTGCAGGGACGTTGCAGTACAAATGAGGGATTAGGGTGGGAATGATATTGGATTGTGATGTGATAAGGTACGGCTGTGTCTCCGTGGTCGGCTAGCTATCCCGTGACGTGCAAGTCATCTATGGAGAGTGTCCCGATGAGACTAGTCCCCTTCTATGAGACTGACGAGAATGTCAAGCATAGGGCAAGCCCGGGAAACGAGGCCATGAGTGGGTGGGGTCCAGCAAGGGTTCTTAGAATCAGTCAGTGTGTTAGACGAAATCCTGACATGAGAAGTCAGAGCTTGCAGGCAAGCCCGAGTCTAAGACCATAAGCGGGTGGGGCCTTGTCAAGAGTTCCATGTGGCGGCTTGTATGCTGTTAGGGGAATTACAGTGCCCCTTTTTGTTTTTGGCTTAACGCCAATGGAGAAAGTGAAAGTACCTAGATGATTGATGATGTGCTAGATGCATACGCGATAGGGTGCCTTGGGTGAAGCCCGGCTTTTGCATACATGTTGCATAGTAGACCCCTTTTTATTATATGCTCAACATAGAAAACATGCATGTTGTTTGAGACATCCAAGCCTGTTCTTTTAGTACTTTACTTGTTTATGTATATGTTATACGAAGTGCTGACTTGCAGGTTGGAGGGGTACCCCGAGGTCCATTAGGGGCGGCTGGGAGGAGATGTGTCTGTTACACAGTTTGAGGTCAGCCTTTGCTGACACATGTTACAACAAATTTTTACAGGGCAAAAATCGCATGCAGGAGCTAGCTCGCAAGCCAAAAGGGCCTAAGCCTCATGAAGTGTTTCCAGTTTTGCACTAGCTATATTATTGGTGGCTTTGCATGCTTGATGCTTTTATTTTCCGGCTTGCATGCCGAGGTAGTCTAGGAATATTTATGCACATTATTATTGATGTTAACGTTTTGGAGTTTGGATTCTCTATTGTTGCAAGGCCATAAGGCCGTTTCGAAACTCTTGTGTATGTGGATAACTTCTAGTCTTGTTTGTTGTTTCCACTATTGTTCGATATGGAGTTTTGAGAATGGATAGTTATATCATCTTTTAATGCTAAAGCTATGGCGTCTGTATATTATGGGGACTCGGCCGGACACATATTATATGGTCATTACAGGGGAGGTGTTAAAATTTGGTATTAGAGCCAGGTTAGAATCAAGGTCAGTGCGTATAGAAGTTATCCACATAGGAGTTGTGCGGGACTATCAGTGTCCTTATTTTTGAGTCTTGTGATTAGAGACTGATTCCTTATTTCCTTGCTTTTCTTAAGAGTGCAAGCAACGAGGCAAGTACGTCAAGACCAAGAGAAGAGCTTTCGGCGAGCAGCGCCACTGCTCAAGGTCCTTTGTCATGGGTGTAAACCCGGCCGACTTCTGTCGCATGCTTGTAGAAGCAATGGTCGTAGCCCTAGCGGCACCGACAGCTCAGGTAGCAACTCCTGCTATCCTGGATACAGCGACGGCCGTGCCGGGTGGAGAAGCCAGGCGAGTAGAGCCGTTGGCCGAAAGAGTGGTGGTCGGACATGGAGACCGGCAGATGAAAAATTTTCTGAGCTTCCATCCTCCCACATTCAAGAGCCTCTGAGGGCGGCAGAGATGTCAAAGGAGAAGAAATCTGATTTTGCGGCTTTCATGTTGGAGGGAGATGCAAAGTTGTGGTGGGTAAGCCATAGCGGCTGCCAGTTTCGTGGACGCACCCCGTCCATGGAAGAGTTTGGGAATGCTTTCCTAAAGAAGTACATTCCCGTTTCGACGAGGTTGGCCCTTCAAAGATAGTTTCTGCATATGGTGTAGCGGGATAAGACGGTGGACGTGTATGTTCAGGAGTTCACTCGGTTGGGTCGTTATGCAGGAACGATAATGCCAGACGATGAGGAGAGGGATAACCTCTTCTACCAGGGGCTGAGGGAGAATCTAAGGCAACCCCTCATCGCCATGAAGAGAGTTGGTTTCAATGAGTTAGTTGAGGCGCCAGAACGTTGGAGAGTGACCTAGAGAGAATCCAACACCGTAAGGGGTTTGCGACAAAGCAAGGGGAAGGGAAGCCCTCTCAATCCCCAGGAAGGTCTGAAGGGAATAGGTGGAAGAAAAAGCCTCACCCATTCAAGTCCGGTGAGAAAAGCAAGCGAACGTCCGGAGGGTCTCACTATAAGGTACCACTAACATGCTTCAATTGTGGTAAGGTGGGGCACATTGCTCGTTTTTTAATCAAGGAGGTTCGGAGCAGGAGCAAAGGAAGGAGAAGACTGTGTGCTCCAGGCCTAGTGCCGAAGAGAAAGGGAAGATAGTAGAGTCTAGTGTTTCTCGGTTCCAACCGGTGCAACCAAGGGCCTACAACCTTGGACAGCAGGAAGCGATCCACTAACCCGATTTCGTGACAGGTATGAGGAAGTTTAAGTTTAACCTTATGCTTCATACTTGTAGACCATTATATGTGATCTCTATGTTTTAGGCTTTGTGTTTGTTTCCGGATACCCCACTAGGGTATTGTTTGATAGGGGAGAGTCACACTTTTCCCTTGTGGAAAGCTTCATCCGGAGGATTGGAGTTAAGTCATTCTCGGCGGGTGCAGAGTTGAAGGTGAGCATGCCCAATGGGTCATCCATGACAATGGGGGAGAAAGGGCACATTTGTTGGGAGTTAGGCAGAGTTGACTTCGTGTTGATAGCAGCGGTCCTACTGTTGGTTGAGTTTGATGTGATACTGGGAATCGACTTGCTACCAGAGCAACGTACCAGTATTGATTGCCTGTCCAAGGTGGTGACCCTAAGAAGCGAAGGACAGGCAGAAGTCAAGTTTGAGGGCCTTAATAGAGTGGGTTGTTCCCTAATTTCGGCCATACAGTTGGTGCGGGCAGTTAACCAGGGTGGAGTAGCTCTTGTAGCATTATTGGAGGTTTGCCTTTCCAAGCTATCGCTTGGGGAGGTGCTCGTAGTGGTAGAGTTCAAGGATGTGTTTCCGGATGAACTTCCTGGAGCGCCTCCTCGGCTGGAGATTGATTTCTCGATTGAGTTAGTGCCCGAGGCTAGGCTGGTGTCACGTCCTCCGTTCAGGAAGACACTAGAGGAGTTGGCCGAACTAAAGGTACAGTTGCAGGAACTGTTGGAGCAGGGGTATATCAAACCCAGTTCTTCACCGTGGAGCACGCCTGTGCTATTCGTGAAGAAGAAAGATGGTAGTATGTGGTTGTGCATAGACTACTGAGAGTTGAATAAATTGACGGTCAAGAATAAATATCCGATTCCTCGAATGGACGACCTGTTTGACCATCTGGTTGGGTCGGTGGTGTATTCAAAATTGGACTTGAAGTCAGGATAGTATCAGTTGCGATTTTGAGACAAGGACATACCCAAGACAGTGTTTGGTACGAGGTATGGTCATTTTGAGTTCTCGGTGATGCCATTCAGGCTAACGAACGTACCATCCATATTCATGGATTTGATGAATCGAGTATTTCGGAAATACTTTGAATCTTTTGTAGTTGTCTTTATTGATGACATTCTGGTGTACTCCAAATTAGAGGTGGAGAATGAGACTCACTTGAGAGTAGTCCTGCAACTGTTGAGAGAGAACCAGCTTTATGCAAAGTTCTCAAATTGCGAGTTCTCGCTAGAGAAGGTGGCATTTTTGGGCCACGTGATTAGTGGGGATGGTGTTGGAACCCTAGTTCTGATTTGAGTAAGGAACACTATTAGGAATCTTAGATTGACCCAACATGTATAGTCATGGGTTATAGGATTATTTCTAGGCTTGGTCATTCAGAAGGTTTCTCAGAATTGCTGAAAGAAGTCCAAGGAATGCAGTTAAGACAAAGTCAGAGAATCAGATCGACGATCGTCGAACGTAGTTCGACGAACGGCGATCTCCGGTTGACAAATTCTGAGTTGCTTCTCTGAACTCAGGTTGATGATCTCAAGACTCAAGCAAGGCTGTGTCGACACCATCACAGCAACTGTGTCGACACTCAATAGTTCTCTCAGCTCGACGAACACAGAAGCTAAGCTCGATAAACTGAAAGCTCCGGTCGACGAATGCAGACAAGATATTCAGCTCGACGGATCTAGCTGAGTTCGACAAATGTCGAACTCAGGTTGATGATTGATGAACTCGACGAAGGTTCAGGTCGACGAATATTGAGCAATCAGTAACAGTTGGCAGAATTTATTGAGGATTAATTACAGTCAACATTTCCAGTGAAAATAGCCTTTCAAACGGACAGTTACAGAATAATTAAGTCAGGATCAATTTCCAATGCATCTTCTCCTCTAGGGAATGTTCCTTCCGCCATCAAGTTTAAGGAATTCAAATACAGTGCTTTGTATACACACAGTAACAAGAGAAGACAGAGAAGAGAACAGTGAATAGAACTACAGAGAAAAATGTTTTCTACCGAGAAGGAAGAAATCTGCATCAATCAGAACAATCATCAGTGTTCTTCATTGGCTCCAGGCTTCAAGAGACAACCATTCAATATCAGTCTAAGAAGCTTGATGGAGACTTCATCACTTAGAAGACCTATCACCCTGAAGCAGTGCTCCAGTATTCCTGATTAATTCAATATCTCAGGGGGAGCTGCTTGTTAATATCAATATCCACATAGTCTTCAAAAGTGATTCCTGGTTGCAAGTCTCCTTCTAAAAGACTTGAGGGTTTGGTTTTTGGGGACCTGATCAAAACCCATTGGTGTCAGGCACCTGATCAAAAACCTGAGTGGATTCCTACTAGGGTGATAGAAGAGTGGACTACCCAGATTTGGGGAACCACTATAAAATCCTTGTGTCTCTTCTGTGTTGCTTGATCTGCCTCTTTGTTTGTTTTATTTTATGCTGTGATATTTATAACTCTAATTAGTATTGTTGGAACCTTAGTTCTGATTTAAGTAAGGAACACTATTAGGAATCTTATATTGACCCAAGATGTATAGTCATGGGTCATAGGATTATTTCTACGCTTGTTCATTCAGAAGGTTTCTCAGAATTGCTGAAAGAAGTCCAAGGAATGCAATTAAGACAAAGTCAGAGAATCAGATCGACGATCGTCGAACGCAGTTCGATGAACGGCGATCTCCGATCGACGAATTCTGAGTGGCATCTCTGAACGCAGGTCGATGATCTCAAGACTCAAGCAAGGCTGTGTCGACACCATCACAGCAACTATATCGACACTCAACAGTTCTCTCAGCTCGACGAACACAAAAGCTAAGCTCGACGAACTGCAAGCTCCGGTCGATGAATGCAGACAAGTTATTCAGCTCGACGAATCTAGCTGAGTTCGACGAATGTCGAACTCAGGTCGACGATTGATGAACTCGACGAAGGTTCAGGTCGACAATTTTTGAGCAATCAGTAACAGTTGGCAGAATTTATTGAGGATTAATTACAGTCAATATTTCCAGTGAAAATAGCCATTCAAATGGACAGTTACAGAAGAATTAAGTCAGGATCAATTTCAAAAGCATCTTCTCCTCCAGGGAATGTTCCTTCCGCCATCAAGTTTAAGGAATTCAAATAAAGTGCTTTATATACACACAATAACAATAGAAGACATAGAAGAGAATAGTGAATAGAACTACAGAAAAAAAGGTTTTCTACAGAGAAGGAAGAACTCTGCATCAATCCGAACAATCATCAGTGTTCTTCATTGCCTCCAGGCTTTAAGAGACAACCATTCAATATCAGTCTAAGAAGCTTGCTAGAGACATCATCACCTAGAAGACCTATCACCCTGAAGCAGTGCTCCAGCATTCCTGATTAATTCAATATCTCAGGGGGAGCTGCTTGCTAATATCAATATCCACATAGACTTCTCAGTTGCTATTGAGAAAGAGAAGATTTCCATCACCTCTTTTCCACTTCTGTATAAAGGGTTGTCATCTCCCTTCAAAAGTGATTCCTGCTTGCAAGTCTCCTTCCAAAAGACTTGAGGGTTTGGTTTTTGGGGACCTGATCAAAACCCATTGGTGTCAGGCACCTGATCAAAAACCTGAGTGGATTCCTACCAGGGTGGTAGAAGAGTGGACTACCCAGATTTGGTGAACCACTATAAAATCCTTGTGTCTCTTCTATGTTGCTTGATCTGTCTCTTTGTTTGTTTTGTTTTGTGATGTGATTTTTATAACTTTAATTAGTATTTTGTTAAGATCTATCACTTTCAATTGGTATCATAGGTAGGTAATTTAAGATCTATCACTTTTAATATCATTCGTCGAACTCAGCTCGACGAAAGTACTTTAATTCGTCGAACTCAGAATTTCAAAACAGAAATTTCTATTCTTTTATTTTTTATTATTTTAAAAGAGAACAAGGAACCAAGGTTATCTGGGTCCAGAACTACTAACAACTCCTTGCATGAAAAGATTTCAGTCCAGCAAATATAAAAGACATCAATGGCTGAATAATTTGTGCAAGACTATGCATATAGGGGGAGATGCCTGTAAATGAAGCTGCAAAAATTCCAGCAGTAGCAGCAGTTTATGGGAATTATAGCAGCAACAACAACAACGGATTATAATGCTGCAGATTTAGGCAAGGATCATCAACAACAACAACAGTAGTAGTACTTGATCCAGATTTAGGGGGAGACTGTATTTAATTACCTTGTATTTTACTTACATTTATGTAAATTGTGTCCTTACCCAAATAGGGGGAGATTGTTAGAACCCTTGTTCTGATTTGAGTAAGGAACACTATTAGGAATCTTAGATTGACCCAACATGTATAGTCATGGGTCATAGGATTATTTCTAGGCTTGGTCATTCAGAAGGTTTCTCAGAATTGCTGAAAGAAGTCCAAGTAATGCAGTTAAGACAAAGTCAGAGAATCAGATCGACGATCGTCGAACGCAGTTCGACGAACGACGATCTCCGGTCGACGAATTCTGAGTTGCTTCTCTGAACTCTGGTCGACGATCTAAAGACTCAAGCAAGGCTGTGTCGACACCATCACAGTAACTGTGTCGACACTCAACAGTTCTTTCAGCTCGACGAACACAGAAGCTAAGCTCGACAAACTGTAAGCTTCGGTCGACGAACGCAGACAATATATTCAGCTCGACGAATCTACCTGAGTTCGACGAATGTCGAACTCAGGTCGACGATTGATGAACTCGACGAAGGTTCAGGTCGACGATTTTTGAGCATTCAGTAACAATTTGCAGAATTTATTGAGGATTAATTACAGTCAACATTTCCAGTGAAAATAGCCGTTCAAACGGACAGTTACAGAAGAATTAAGTCAAGATCAATTTCCGAAGCATCTTCTCCTCTCGGGAATGTTCCTTCCACCATCAAGTTTAATAAATTCAAATACAGTGCTTTGTATACACACAGTAACAAGAGAAGACAAAGAAGAGAATAGTGAATAGAACTACAGAGAAAAAGGTTTTCTACAGAGAAGGAAGCACTCTGCATCAAGCGGAACAATCATCAGTGTTCTTCATTTGCTCTAGGCTTCAAGAGACAACCATTCAATATCAGTATAAGAAGCTTGCTGGAGACATCATCACCTAGAAGACCTATCACCTAGAAGCAGTGCTCCAGCATTCTTGATTAATTCAATATCTCAGGGGGAGCTGCTTGCTAATATCAATATTCACATATTCTTCTCAATTGTAATTGAGAAAGAGAAGATTTCCATCACCTCTTTTCCCCTCCTGTATAAAGGGTTTTCATCTCTCTTCAAAAGTGATTCATGGTTGCAATTCTCCTTCAAAAAGACTTGAGGGTTTGGTTTTTGGGGACCTGATCAAAACCCATTGGTTTCAGGCACCTTATCAAAAACCTGAGTGGATTCCTACCAGGGTGGTAGAAGAGTGGACTACCCAGATTTGGGGAACCACTATAAAATCCTTGTGTCTCTTCTATGTTACTTGATCTGCCTCTTTGTTTGTTTCTTTTTGTGCTGTGATATTTATAACTCTAATTAGTATTTTGTTAAGATATATCACTTTCAGATGGGGTGGCGGTAGATCCAACAAAAGTGGAAGCCATCAGAGATTGGCCGATTTTGAGAACCGTGGCGGAAGTCCGAAGTTTTCTTGGACTAGCCGGGTACTAGAGAAGATTCGTGGAAAACTTTTCGCTGATAGCTCTACCCCTCACATCACTAACTCAGAAGGATCAAAAGTTTGTGTGTACTTAGGAGTGCAATCAGGCATTTGAGACACAGAAGGAAAGGCTTATGACAGCTCCAATCCTAAGTCTACCGAAGGGGACCGAAGGATTTCAAATTTTCAGTGACGCATCGGGATGCGGTTTGGGTTGTGTTTTGGTGTAACATGGCAGTGTGATAACCTATGGGTCTAGGCAGCTGCAGCCTCATGAGAGGATTTACCCTGTCCATGACTTGGAGTTGGCGGCAGTATTGTTCACGTTGAAATTGTGGCGGCACTATATCTATGCTGCGAAGGTGGAGACCTTCATGGATCACAAAAGCCTGAAGTTTCTCCTAGATCAGAAAGACATGAATATGCCACAACGCAGGTAGGTCGAGTTCCTTGGAGACTATGAGGTGGCGATTCAGTATATGCCAGGCAAAGCCAATGTGGTGGCAGATGCCTTGAGTAGGAAATACTCGGGGCAAGGGAATTGGATTGACGCTCATGATGAGCCGTTGGTGCGGGACTCGGAGTCCCTTGGCATGGTATGTGTAGCAAGAGGCAAGTCTAGCGTGGCTCGGTTGAACTGGATTGAAATGCAGAATGATTTGTCCGATCATATTTGGGAAGCGACTCGTTTAGATGTGGAGTTTCAGCCTTACGTGGCGGAAGCTCAAACAGGCGAGAGCGGCACCTGGGAGTTGGTTGATGGGATTATGAGAAAGGATGGAAAGGATTTGTGTACCGCAGTTCGGCAAGCTCCGCGGGAAGTTTATGTTTGAGGCTCACTTTACAAAGTAATCCATTCAGTCGGGCAGTACAAAGATGTACCTGGATATGAAGAAATCCTTTTGGTGGACTGGACTGAAGCAGGACGTAGCTTTGTACGTGAATCGATGCCAAACTTGTGCCTTGGTGAAGGCCTAGTGTTAGAAGCCGGGTGGGGTCCTGAAGCCTCTTTTAATATATGAGTGGAAATTCGATGACATCTCCATGGACTTTGTGCATTGGTTACTAGGTCACAGTAGGGTAACGACGTGATTTGGGTGATTGTGGATCGCTTAACCAAAGTGGCTCACTTCATCCCAAATCAGCAAGGAGGACAGCATGGAGAAGCTTGTAGAGTTGTATTTGCGCAACATTGTGCGACTACATGGGATCCCTAGGAGTATAGATAGTGATCGCGTAGGACGTTTCACGTACAAGGATTGGAGGTTGGTTCAGAAAGGTCTGGGCACAAAGCTATAGTTTAGCACGGCTTTCCATCCTCAAACCGACGGGAAAACTGAAAGAACAAACCGTACTATGGAGGATATGCTGAGCATGTGTATTCTCGACTTCGGGAAGAAGTGGGATGATCACCTCTTCATGGTGGAGTTCTCCTATAACAATAGTTACCAAGCAAGTATAAACATGGTGCCATACGAAGCTTTGTATGGGAGGCGGTGTCGAACACTGATGTCTTGGACAGAGGCGGGAGACACCAAAATTTTGTGAAAGGAAGTGGTAGCCAATGCATGTGAGTTGGTGCGAACCATTCAAGAGCGCATGAAGGTTGCTCAAGGCCGGCAAGCAAAGTATTTCAAGGCTCGCCACAGGAAGCTGGAGTTCGCGGTATGCAATTGGGTCTATTTAAAGATCAAGCCCTTCAAAGGCGTTTCACGGATTTGTCGACTCAATAAGTTGAGTCCGAGGTTTTTGGGACCTTTTAAGGTTGTAGAACGGGTGGGAGAAGCAGCGTACCGGTTAGAGTTGTCCACGGAGCTGATTGCACGATGTCTTCCATGTCTCTGTCTTGAGGAAAATCGTAATAGATGCTAGTGTGGTGATCGAATCGGCATCGATGCCGATAGAAGAGGACTTGAGGACGCAAGTTCGTACAGTTGCTATAGAGGAATCAGAAATTCGGCAGTTACGGAACAAATAGGTCAAACTCGTAAAAGTCTGTTGGGACAACTGCGATCTTGAGGAGCTCTCTTGGAAGTGAGAACAAACCATACTAGAGGTGTATCCTAGAGTTTTTCCGTTCAGGTATCATTTAAGTTTTCTGTACCCCTTTTTGCTTTCTGTAATTTCATGACAAAATTCTTTTAAGGGGGAGAGAGTTGTAATGCCCCAAAATTCGAAAGAGGGATGGACAACGTTCAGAGCCAAGTTTGGGTCTTGGTGAGGGGCAGATGGGCTAGGACGCGGGCGTGTCCTTAGCCGTATCGTGTCATTCTTTGTCGAGAGGCCGGGAATTCGACGAACTGCGCTGGATGAAGTGTCGAGACAGTAAACACGCCCTGGGACATAGGAATGTCCAAGGTCTTGCCGTGCGCATGTTCGACGAATTTTTCTGTGAAGTCGACAAGAAGGCAGTCGACGATTGTCGAGACTTCGAACACGGCCTGAGACACGGGCGTGTCCCAGGCCGTGTCCTGCTTCGGTTGTTGGTCGGGCCGTATGAGGGGATAGACATTGTAATGCCCCGAAACTCAAAGGAGAGACGGGGCATGTTTTGCGCCAGGTTTTGGTTCTGGCAGCAGGCACACTGCCTGGGACACGGGCGTGTCCCAGGGTGTGTCAAGCCTGTATCGACATTGAGACGGGATGTCGACACTTTGGTCTCGACATTGTGTCGAGACTAGGAACACGGCCTGCGACACGGGCGTGTCGCAGGGCGTGTCGACCCGTGTCGACACTTAGCCGCGAAGTCGACACTCTACATTCGACGAAGTGTCGAGACATGGCACACGGCCTGCGACACTGGCGTGTCGCAGGGCGTGTCAACCTGTGTCGACACTCGTCCCGGGAAGTCGACACTTTGGTCTCGACATTGTGTCGAGACAAGGCACACGGCCTGGGACACGGGCATGTCCAAGGCCGTGTCATCAGGTCGACGATCTTCGCTCGACGAAGTGTCGAGTGTCGAGACCGTGTACACGGCCTGGAGCCCAGGCGTGTTGAGGTAATACGGGTAAGGACACGTGTGTGTCCTAGAACCCGTGTAGTGCTCGGGTTGTTTTCGTGGAAAAAAGATGGGGGTACACGGCTGGCCAAACGGCCGTGTCAGGTGGAACACGGGCGTGGCAGGTAGAACACGGGAGTGTTCGATACCCGTGTGTCGTTCCAGGCGATTCGATTTTGACGGCGAATGAGGCACACGGCCCTGGACACGGGCGTGTGCCAGGCCGTGTGCGATCCAGATTGGGCATTTCAGTCTCGAATCAAAGCCGTTCGTTTCTTTATTTTGGGATCCAATGGTTGGGGGTTGTTCCTGAAGGGATATACCCGGGATTGGACTTAGAAACCCTCACTTTTCTTAAGTTATCATCTTTCTAAAAGCTTAGAGAGAGAGGAGAGCCAAGGAAAGAAGAAGGAGCTAGATCCCGCCATTGGAGGAGCTTCGAAGCTCCAAATCGCGAGCCGACTCCGGATCCACGGAGGCAAAGCTAGTGCGGTGCTTTTCATCCGTTTACTTTTCAATGGCGCCAATGAGGAACGCTAGGGTAATGATTCTCTTCTTGAGCATGAGTAGCTCTCCTTCTTTGCATAGGAAGCCCGCTCTCGCGAGTTTGCGGAGAGATGGAGGCGTTCCTTCGGGTAGATATGTGAAGTCCCCGTTGTTTAGAGTCTGTAAGCGAGAACGGACATAGGCATGATGTGTGAAGCCTACCCGGACATGTTGGTCTGGATCGGTGAAGTTGCATTGCATAAATGCCAGAGAAGACTCCGTACTATTGATTGTTTTTCGTGTTTTCTACGCGGTAGATTGTAGCAGGGAGCCTTGGGGACTAACCCAAAGGTGCACCCAGAAAACTGGGCGGATACGAGATCTTGCCAACTTGGTGGCCTGAGTGCCAACTTGAACATAACCGGGTTATGTGAATTGTGATGGATACGGGACTCGATGGAAGTTTGACACGCGCAAATGGCTTAAATTGTTGTTGCGATGTGAGCACGGGTTATATGGAACCGTACCCGTTCTATGTCGTTCAGTTAAAGAGACCTAAAGGCACGTGGCACTTGCCGTTGGCATAGATTAGGGTCTTTGCAGTCGATGACTTAAATTATCATGACCCAGGCCAAGAAGACAAATGCTCATAGGTTTGGCCGTCAAAGTGGCGGTGGTGAGCTGGAATGTCTATGGCTTAAATTGACGTGACAACGACCGGTTCGCCGAGAATGTGCCCTGAGAGCATGGGGCGTGTGGCCGTGTGAGCCAACATTTGTGATGTAATGGCTATATATATAAATTGCTCTCTTATTCTAATGAATTGTAGGGAAGGAGCATCGCCGCCCCGAGTTGGGGGCGGGATCGTTATAATTTGGTCAACATTGCTGACCGTTGCCTTGTTTTGCCACCGTGCGGTGGTTTGTTGTTTGCAGGTGCTTCTGGACCAAGCGGTCAATAGCGGGCTAAAGCCCAACTGCGAAGCCGGCCCTCGAAGGCCTATTTTGGAAGTGTTTACTGCTTTATTGATGTGTGACCGGCCTGCGTGCCGTGGTTTGTAAAACATGTAACATTAAGTGAACAATTTTTTGTAAGGCCTTAAGGCTTTTTATGGTGTATCTTGTAACATTCCTATTTTGGGTTAGTGGACATTCATGCTTTAGTGCTGGGTTCTTTAATGAAACTTTTATAAACTGCTTCCGCTAGAATGCTCTGTGTAGGACGTTGATTGGTTGGATGGTTTCCATGAGTAACCACCCGGTCTGTGTGTGGTATATGGCATCGGGCCCCGACCGGACCTACTATTATATGCTATATGACGGATAGGGGGTGTTACAGACATGGCCTGGAGCCCAGACGTGTTCGTGTTGTACACGGGCGTGTCTGTACCCATGTTCTCCTCGGGTTGTGTTTGGTCCTGTGTTGATGGAGGAACACGCCCAGGCACATGGGCGTGTACTGCGTGACACATGCATGTAAGCTTTAACATGGGCGTGTTCAGAGCCCGTGTCCATTTTTGGGTGCGACAGTTTCATCATCGATTGAGGCACACGGCCTTTGACACGGGCGTGTCGCAAGCCGTGTTCGGCGCAGGTGTTTTGGTTTTTAGTTCGCATCTTGGCCGTTCGTTTACACTAGTGAGATATGATGGTCCGGGGCTTTCCTTGCTGAGTTATGTCCGGTAATAGGGTTTGGAAACCATCATTCTTCATCAAGTACTCTCTTTCTAAGTTCTAGAGAGAAGGGAGAGCAAGGAAGAGGTGAAGGAGAGATCTGGATGCCAGGGATGTTTCAGAGCCCCAAATCGCGAGCTGAGTCCAGATCTGGGCAGGCAAGTCTGTTGCGGTGGTTTTCATCCGACTATTTTTACTTTTGATAGTCTCCATCTGGAAGCCTTATTGGGTTTTTAGTTGACTGAGTTCCCTCAAAATCTGATTTAGCACAGCAGCTATTTTAGCAAGTTGAGAAGCAGCAGGTTGAAGAGACAAAATCTCTTTAGCCTGCTTCTTAGTCAGCTTCTTGGATTTCTTAAAAGCATCCAGAAGTTCACTATATCTGTCAATCAATTAATTGACATCAACTTCTGAGCCAGAATCAGTATTGGACGATCCTTTTACTAATTTTAGGTAGGATCACTATTAAATGTATAGGATGTTTTAATTGACCCAACTTGTATAGAATAGGTTCATTGGATTATTTCCATGGTTGTTACTTTAGAAGGAATCCAGAGAAGTTCAGGTCGACGTGCGTAGAATTCAAATCGAAGAATGTCGAGCTCAGTCCGACGAACGTCGAGCTCAGTTCAACGATCTTAGATTCCTAACTCTGAGTTTAGCTCGATAAATGTTGAGCTTCGTTCGATGAACTCTGATCTCAACTAAAAATCTCAGTTGGATGATCTCCAGGCTCAGTTCGACAAACTCCAGCTCAGTTCGACGAAATCCTTATTGTGTTCGACGTTTCAATCAGTTTCCTTATTCAGAAGGCAGAATGATTTCAAAAGCATAATTTCAGTCAGTTACAACTCTGATATTTAATGCTAAATATTCTAATTGAATATAACTGTTTAAGACAGCATTAAATATGCATTTATCACATAGTTTTAATTCTAATTAATTCCCAGGGCAGTTACAATTCTCAGAGATTTTTCAGGCATTTAAGATTGGATTTAATTCAAATGTTTGAATTCTTCTCATAGATTATATATTCAGAAATGTGATACTTCAAATGGTTAGAGAAGATTAATACAGATCAACACATGTACAAATAAAGATATTCTGCATCAAAGTGTTCTAGTGAAAAATCTTCAATCAATCAGAAACAAGGAGTACACCCTGAAGAAAAGTCTTCCCTTCTGATCTCAAATATATTCAAATCAGGGGGGCACTTTTTCCATCATCATCTACTGAAGTCTTCTCAGAGATATTTGAATGAGAAGACAACATCAACTTTTTAGTTTATTCCAAAACTGTGTACCTTGTTATAACTCACTTCGAAAGTTAACTCTTGGTTTCTAAGTCACCTGATCAAAAGACTTAAGCTTGATTTTTGGGCACCTGATCAAAAACTCAAAGGGTTGCTAGATCTACCTTAGAAAATAGATCTTCTGGTGGCAGGGCACCTGATCAAAAACTTGTAGTGGATTCCTACCATTGTGGTAGAAGAGTAGACATATCCAGATTTATTCGGGAACTACTATAAATTTTCCTTATGTCATCTGTGATTGCTTTACTTTCTATTGTGTGTTGTGATTTTCATATATATATATATCACTTACTTTAAATTCGTTATAAAAATAAAATAATTTTTTTAATATATAGTATTCACCCCCCCCCCCCAGTCTAAAATAAGATTTATCCTTCACTTTCAATTTGTATCAGAGGAAGGTTGGTTATTTACAGTCTAACACCAGAACCAACAAGATCCAGATAGATCTTATTTTACTTAAAGTTCGTTTCTATCATGGCACAAAATAAGGAGTATACAAGCACTAGACCTCCTATTTGCAATCTTAATAATTTTACATTATGGAATGCAAGGATTAGATTATATATGTATTCTATTGATGAAGATATCTACAATTCTATTTTGATAGGTACACATCTACCACTGACAACATCAAGCAGCAGTGTTGTACAACCTCCAGAATGGACAGAAGCGCAGAGAAAAGCAAAAAAAATTGTTGATTCTAATGATATGAACATACTAGCCCAAACAATGTCTAATGACATTTTCTAGATAGTTGCTAAATGCACCTCAGCAAAATACATCTGGGACTCCCTCACAACAATGGTGGATGGATCAGCAAACGAGTTAAAAGACAAAACATCTCACCTGATTTCTCAATATGAGAATTTCAGAAAGGGTGAAATTGAATCCGTTTCTGAAATGTACACAAGACTCAGACTCATAATTAATTAGCTGAAGATCTTGGAGAAAGACATCACATTGACAAAAGTCAATGACAAAATTTTAATGTGCCTCCATAGCACCTGAGATTAAAGAATCTAGCCAATTAGACAAGCCTAAAGTGTAAATGAAATTTCCATAGAAACCTTGTTAGGCAAGCTCAAATCCAATGAGCAGATCATCAAAATAAGGGAAGTTGAACAAGTGACCATATTTTCAATAAAGAAGGAAAAAAGTATTGCTTTTCAAGCAACTGAAGAGGAAGAATAACTTCCTGAGAATGAAGAACTCATGAGTCTACTGGCTAAGAGATTCTACAAGATGGCCCGGAAAGAAATCAATAGAAGATTTTCCAGAAATAAGGATAAACCATGATATGATAAAACACCAAATAAAGAAATTGTTTGTTATGGTTGCAGGAAAATAGGACACAGTCTTCCAGAGTGTCCTAAAAATCAAAATAAAGAAAAGAAGAAGGAGAAAGACTACAAGAAGCACTCTAACAAATCGACTTCTGGTAAACACAAACATAAGAAGAGAGGTTTTGTAGCTGAAACATGGAGTGAATCAGATACTGAATCTTCATAAGTGAAGATGAAGAAGAACCAAAGGCTAAAGAAGTTTGTCTGATGGTAATCAATGCATCATGTTGAAATTTTGATGTTGAATCTGAGTCTGAAGAAGACTAGGTAGTTTCTATCATTGATTTTACTTCAGAACAATTTAAAAAAGATTTTAAATTACTTTGTAAAGATCTAATGCAATCTGAGAAGGAAATAAAACTTCTTAGAGAAAAATTATTTGAATTTAATAGACAATCTTCAGAAAACATAAAACTTGAAGAAGATTTGAAAATTCTTAAGGAGCAAGTAGTTTATCTAGAAAATATATTATCTGAGGAAACGGAGTTCGAAGAATCTCTTAATGAGAGAAGTATCAAACTGATCAACATCACAAGTACAGTCAACGCCAGACTAAATGGTAAACTTCGCTTGGGAGCTTCATCTAGACAACCTAACCTTCTTCAGAAAAATATTTTAACTACACCTATCAAATTTATTTCTACTAAAGGAAAAGAGAAATTAGAAGATATACGTAAATTTACTGAAGTTTTACCACGTAATAAATCAAAACAAAATAAAAATTTCCACAAAAACTATATTACACAAAATTCATCGAACCGAGATCGATGAAATCAATATTATTCATCAAATAGCGAACGACAAACTGTGAACACATGATTTGAGTATAACTATTCAGTGAATGGAGCTCGACGAACTCACTATGATTTGTCGAACAGAGCTCGATGAATGATGAACACAGAAAATCAATATTACTATACTGTGAATGGAGCTCGATGAACTCACTATAATTCGTCGAACGAAGCTCGATGAAATTAGTATAATTCGTCGAACTCAAATTTTCAGACAGAAATTTTTATCCTTTTCAAAAGAATAATCAAACACAAAGATTGAAAAATCCTTTTACTCAGTGGATCATTCCTCCTAGGAGATATCATCCACTTGGTTATAAGGATTAACCTGAATATTCTTATATTTCTAATTAGTATGAAAGAAAACTATGATCCAAGGCAATCTGGGTCAAGAACACCTAATTTATTTATACATAGGAAAAGAACTATCCTATCATAGAGAAACAATGGTATTTGGATAGTGGACACTCAAAATATATGACAGGAAGAAAAGCTAACCTAAGTGACTTCAAAGCAAAGCTTGGGCCAAAATTTATTTTTGGAGACTCCAACTGTGGCTAGACAGAGGGCTATCTAAATGTCAAGGTTGGAGCAGTTACCATTCAGAAATGTAGCCTATGTAAAAGGTCTTAAGCATAATATTATATCCATCAATCAACTTTATGTTGAAGGTTATCAGGTATCTTTTAATAAATACTTATGCTTTATCATATCTTGTGAATACAAAGTTGTTTTAACTGGGGTTATACAAGGTAATATATACTTAGTTAATTTTAATTCTGCAAAATTTGAAATTTTTTTATTTAACCAAATAATTAAAATAATGGAACTTTGTCATAAAAGATTAGGACATGTAAACCTTAGAACTATTGCAAAATTATCTAAAGACAACCTTGTCAGAGGACTATCTTTTGGTTCTTACAACAAGGAATGACTTTGTAGGGCTTATCAATTTCAAAAGAAAACCAAAAATAATTTTAAATAAATATATAAGAGTGATTCACACAAAATTTTATATTTGCTACATATGGACCTTTTTGGACCTATTGCAATACAAAGTTTTGGAGAAAAGTCATACACTTCAGTTATTATTGATGATTTCTCTAGATTCACATAGGTGTTCTTTCTTAGAAACAAGTCAGATACTTTCAAAGTTCTTACATACTTTCTCAGGAACATTAAGATTGAGTACTCTACTCAGATTGTTTTGATCAAAAGTGATCATGACACTGAGTTTGTATCACTTCTGATGAGAGAATTCTGTGGGAAAGTGGGTATCAAGTAGTGTTTCTCTGCTCCTGGAACTCCTCAACAAAATTGGGTTGCAGAAAGGAAAAATATAACTCTAATTGAATATTCTGGAACATTACTTACAGATGCTCACTTACCACTATCCTTTTGGGAAGAGCCAGTAAGCACAATAAACTATGTTCTTAATAGAAGGCTCATACATAAATTGAAGGGCTATAAATTTCTTAAAAAATAAGAAACCTAAAGTAAATTATTTCAAAGTTTTTGGGTGTAGATGTTTTATTCACAATATTGATAAGAAACATTTAAGAAAATTTGAAGCCAAAGCTGCAGATGGAATATTTCTTGGATATTCTCAAGTTGGTAAAGATTATAGGGTCTCGAATAAATCTACCCTTAACAAAGAAGAATATGTACATGTTTCTTTTGACGAAACTAATATGTTTTATAAGAAGAAGAACACTTTTACCATAGACTCTTTTCAGGTACCAATTTTGTGAGAGAAGTTAGATGAATTAAACCTTAAACAACATGATACATTGCATCCTTCTCAACAAAATGCTGAAGACAGTGATGAAGACAATCCAGAAATTTATGGTGAAAAAGATGTAACTAATGTAATTACACAAGAGGAATTAGCACCATAAATAATTGAAGAACCCACTCCACCTGTTTATTTTTTCACACTTAGAGATCATCCTATATCTCAAGTGATTTGAGACATATTAGTTTGTGTGCAAACAAGGCATCAACTCAATCAAGATCATATGAATAAATGCTTTCTCTCTTAGATTTAACGTCAATCCATAAAAGTTACAGAACAGGATCCTCATTAGATCATTGCAATGCAAGAGAAACTCAATAAGTTTTAGAAATGTAGAGTTTGGTACTTTGTTCCAACACCCAAAGACTATCCAGTCATTATAACCAAATGTGTCTTCATAAATAAGTTAGATGCTCAAGGAGTTATAGTAAGAAATAAAGCTCGATTGGTAGCTCAAGAATACTCACAAGAGGAAGGAATGTTAAGAGTGCATTTATGAATGGAGAACTCAAAGACAAATTTTATGTAGAACAACCTCCATGTTTTATCTCTTCAACTGATTCTACTCATGTCTTAAAATATAATAAAGCTCTTTATGGTCTTAAACAAGCTTCAAGAGCTTGGTATGATATTCTTGCTAATTTTCTTTTAGAAACTAAATTTAGTAGAGGCATGGTATATAAAACTTTATTTTTTAGTCATCATAAAACTAAAACTATACTAGTTCAAATATATTTTGATGATATAATTTTTGTTTCTACTGATTCCAAACTTTGCAAAAGGTTCTCTGACCTAATCAATTCAATGTTTGAAATGAGTAGCATGGGTGAGCTATCTTACTTATTTGCTTCACAAGTGAAGCAAACACCTGATGAAATCTTCATATCTCAATCTAAATATGCTAAAGATCTAATTAAAAGATTTGAGATGTCAGATGCCTCCTCTAAGAAAACACCCATGCTTACTGATGTTGTAGTTGATATTGATGAATAGGGCAAACCTATTGATAAGAAAACATATAGGACTCTTATTGGGTCTTTTTATATTTAACAACAAGTAGACTTGATATTATATTTGGAACCAGTATTTGTGTTAGGTTCCAAGTTAATCCTAAAGAATCTCACTTAATTTAATAAATATAATTTTAAGATATATAAAGGGTTACCCTAATCTAGTACTCTGGTATCCATTGAGTCAGGATCTGAATTAACAATATTCACAGATGCTGACTATGCTTGATGCAGAGTTGACAGAAAAAGCATATCAGGAACTTGTCAGTTTCTCGGTGATAGGCTTGTGTCATGATTTTGTAAGAAGCAAACCTCTATGTCTACTTCAATTGCTGAAGTTGTATATATTACAATAAGTAGTCATTGTTCATACATTTTGTGAACTCAAAATCAACTTCTAGATTATGGTTATAACTTAAATAATTCAACTATACTTTGTGATAATATAAGTGAAATTTCTATTATACATAATTCAGTCCTTCATAGTAGGACTAAGTATATAGAAATCAGGCATCATTTTATCAGAGACAATGTTGATAAAAAAATTAATCTTATTTTTATACCTACTGATTTACAAAGACCAGACATTTTCACCAAACACTTAGATAAAAAGAAACATATTTTCTTTTTAAATCAGTTAGGAATGTTTGATGGTGAATAATTTTTGATTTCGTTCAGAGATCGATGAATTTCTAATTTTCGTTGAACGGGACAAAATGTAATCCTTTCGTAAACCATTCATTCAATGGAGATCAATGAATTATATTTCCTTTGTGAAATTTTTCATCAAGCTGAGTTTGATGAATTGATTATCGTCGGATGGAGTTCGTCTTTTCAACTTCTGAAAACTTATATTTAGGTTTTCATCGAACTCTATCCCGCACTTTATCCATTTCTATTCCCCTTGCACCTGATCTTTCTATTTTGCTTAATAATGGCGATCTCATAGGCGATTCTCTCAATAATGAAGTTTGATGTAGGTTTCGACATAAACATGGAATCCTATTCTCATTCAAATGAAATTTTACAGGATATTTTGAAACTCTTTGAGGCACAAAATCGGTGACACTTTATGACTACCAGAATCAAACTCCCAGACGCAAATATTAAAGAATGGATTTATACCGCAAAGATTCAAGATCTTACAACTATTACTATATCTATCTCAGGACATCATGTTCCTCTAACACCTGAATTTCTTTTTGAAATTTTCGATTTTGTTAATGCAGAAGAAGATATAGAGTTATCTTGTACTGAATTTGATATCATGCTTAATAAAATGGGTCACTCTCAAGGAAACCCTAATCAATTATTGAAACTGAACTTTTCTATAGAATATAAGTTCTTAGCTGATGTATCAGGAAAGGTACTTCTGGGCAAACATTCAGCCCATGATTATGTTACCATGCTCCAATTCCTTTTGATGTGTTCTCTGGTGGATCATAAAACCATTAACTGGGGGTCAATTCAGTTTCATTCTATTAAGAAGAAGATCTCCAGCAAGTCCGGTGGATATGGCAGAATTCTGTGCTTTTTTTACAGGCTAAATGTCGAGATGTGTTGGTCTCTCAGACCATACACATTAATTGCTCCAAGATGCTAACCTCTGCCCTATTTGGAAAATGGGAGTGTGATTACTAAACCTCCAAGGGCAGCTCCCTCTAGTGTTGCTCCTGAATGCACCAGGGTAGTTCCAGCCACTCTCCCTACCCCAGAACAGGTTTCTGCTCCTCTTTTTTTCTTCCACACCACATTCTACAAAACTTTCACCTAAACCTTCCACACATCCTTCTTAACAACACACTTTACCTAAAGAAGTTACATCTTCAACCTTCACTACCAGTTACTCAGTTCCTCAGTCACCTCAACAACCTAATTTATCTAAAGATGTTCCTTCCACATGCTTCCATATAAATTCCCCAATTCATCAGTCACCTCACCAGTCACCACCTTCATATCCACTTCTTTCCTCTCCACCTAACTTCTCTCTACTTAATTCATCTCCACCTCATTCATCTCCACAATAATTATCTCCACCTCACTCATCTATCCACGAGATATTTCCTAATGTAATTCCTAATGACATTACCCCTATCATCAATCCTGCACCATTTCCTCAAGCCCTCTATATATGTTCAAACTGTGCTAACAGTTCCATTCCCTCTTCTTTCATTCCATCCTCTGTATCTACTCTGGCTCCACCTGAGTTTATGTATCTTGATTTCTCTTCTATTGCTTCTAATCTTTTGGAATTCATCACTTCAACTCTCAAGAAACTTTTGGACGATGCTTTGGCTCCTGTTCTGTATTCCATAGCAGAAATTTCCTCTAAACTAGCCTCTTCCTCTTTTGCCCCATCTTCTGGGGGCCTAAATTCAACTTTACCTGGATCTAGGCAGGGGGAGACACTTAATGAAGAAGGTCCACTCACAGCCAGTTTAGAAGTTCCAGTTATAGAAGCAGTAGTTTTGTTGATATTCAGGATTCAGAAATGATAGGCGTAGCTAAGGATGAGTTGTTAGTAGATCCATAGGACATTTGTAACGTCCCCATTCGCACTAGGCCCCTCATGCGTGTTTTTGAGTCAGGAGAGCTGACTTGGGTTCATGGAAGTGCTGATAACAGGGATGCACTTGTAATTGGGATGAGAAATCAGTACAGAATAGGACACGGGTAGAGACACAGGCATGTCCCTACCCATGTGGGAGATGCCAGCTCTCAAGTCGATGACTCGAGTTTGTCCACAGAAGGACACGGGTAGTGACATCGGCGTGTCACTACCGGTGTAAATATTACATGGGTAGAGACACGGGTGTGTCCCTACCTGTGTGCGTCGAGTTGAGATCAATGAAGTGTACCAGATAAAGACATGGGAAGAGACACGGGAGTGTCCCTACCCATGTGTGTCGAGTTGAGCTCGACGAGGCGTGTCTAAAGGAGGACACGGTCAAAGAACACGACTGTGTCATGTGGACGCGGGTAGGGATGCGGGCATGTCCCTACCCGTGTTTGTGTATCAAAAAGTCAGGTAACTGCCTGTAATGCTTTGCCTGAGCATTACAGTCAAAGCATTACAGGATCCGAGAGAAGAAGAACCGCCGCCGCCGAGGAGAAGAAGATGCCGCCGTGAAGAGTTACAAGTTCCTTGGCCGGAAATTGTGGAAACGCTGGAAATGAGGTGAGCTTCCTCCCCTCTCCCTTGGTGCTAGATTTGTAGATATTTTTAGGCGAGATGTCGACTCAAAATAGTCTAGACTTGTGAGAAGATGATTCTCCCTAGGAAGAGGCCGTTCTAGGGCTTGTGCTCTAAGGATAGTGGTGTCTTCAACCTCTCCATTCTTCTATGTGAAGATGGAGGATGGTTTCGTGAAACTTAATGGCCTTATGAGGGTGAATAAGGGAGGAGGTATTTCTGGTTTGATTTGGTGAAGATCGGCTTGAGGAGCAAGATGAACTGATGACGTTCATTCCGCCTTAAGATGCGCGCAGAATTTGTGTTATACACACAACGATCTTCCTGGCCATTTTCATGTTTGATATGTTCAGAACTGGGCTTTCGACTAAAAATGAAAGTTCAGGTGCTTGAAAATACCTTTCCAACGAGTAGTTTCATGACTTTAGGACAAGTATGTATCCACGGTAAAGTCTGAACAAATTTTACAGCTGACAAACCGAGAATGCATAAATTGTGTTCTGTACGCAGCAGACTTTGAAGCCGATTTCAAGTGTGATATTCTCAAATCTGGGTTGTGGCTTGTACATGAAAGTTGTAAACCATGTAATGACCTTTCCATCATTGGGTTACAATCCTTCACCGGATTCCTATAGCTTCAGGAATCTCTGGTCGACATTGCTGTCCTGATAATGTTCTACAATAAGAATTCTGGATTTGTTATAACTTTGGATTTGAACTCGGTAGAGATAATGTAGCAAATTAACTTGAGGTTTGGTGAACTTTTTATGTTAACCATCATAGTTCTATGATTGATGAAGTTTAATTATTGGATTCCATGAAATTTATTTGTGAAGCGAAGCATACTTAAACGAAATGATTTGATAGCAATTGGTAGACCAATTGAAATGCGCATCATGTTAATGAATGTGTTGAAATCATTTGGAAATGAAATGCAGGATGTAAATCTATGGCCATGTGTATAATTCTTTAACAGAATGAATTTCATAGTCCAATGCTTAGAGTGGTGTCTCCCTACAAATAACAATGAGGAAGGGTGTAGGGTCGGTGTTTGACCGCACTAGTTTCGATAGCATTGAGAAGAGTCAAAGTCGGACGGTTGGGCTTGGTCCTCGGTGTTCATTTCTTGGAGCTCCTTCCGTGTTGAGTGGACAGTTAGACTTAGTCCTCGTGCTTTCTCTGAGGCTCCTTCTGTGCCACAATGTTGTGGAATTTCATGCAGTGTGAGTCGACACGTGGTGTCGTAATCCTGGGTTAAGGTTAGTATGGCAGGTCTATGGGCTCGCCAGTCGTCACACCGACGGGATTTGACAGATAGACTTTGGGCGGTTGGGTTTGGTCCTCAGTGTTCATGTCCTAGGGCTCCTTCCATGCCAAGTGAAAGGTTGGGCTTGGTCCTCGTGCTTTCTTCCGAGGCTCCTTCCAAGTCACACAAGGCAAGTTCGGTGCTTGGTTCTCGGTGCACATCTACCCCGAGGTAGCATTGGTTTTCTAAGTTGGATTTGCACTAGGGGTATTATCAGTTGAGGATACAAGAAGGGGACATCCAGAAAACGGTCTTTAGTTCAAGATATGGACTATACGAGTTCACTGTAATGTCGTTTGTGCTCACAAATGCCCCTTCGGCTTTCATGAGCCTGATGAACTAGGTGTTTGAGCCTTATTTCGACATCTTTGTCATCATCTTCATCGACGACATCCTAGTCTACTCAAAGATGGAGGAGGAGCATATTGAACACCTGACCTTGGTACTGAAGAAATTGAAGGAGCACGCCTTGTTCGCCAAGTTCAGTAAGTGCGAATTCTGGCTTATGCAGGTTACTTTCCTAGGCCATGTGATCAGCGGGTCTGGGCTAGCGGTGGATCCGGCCAATGTACGTGCCGTGAAGGCGTGGTCATCCTTGAAGTCAGCGACCGATGTGCGATGCTTCCTTGGACTTGCCGGGTACTGCCGCAAGTTTGTAAAAGGATTCTCAAAGATTGCCCTTCCTCTTACTTCATTGACAAAGAAAGGTGTGACATATTAGTGGACACCCCAGTTTGAAACCGCGTTCCAAGAGCTGAAGGACATGCTTACATCTGCACCCATCCTAACACTTCAATCTGGGAAGGAAGGATTTCAAGTTTACACCTACGCATCGTATCAGGGGATGAGAGCGGTGTTGACGCAGCACGAGCACGTGATTGCTTATGCCTCAAGACAGCTGAAGAAGAATGAAATCAATTACCCGGTTAATGATTTGGAATTGGGAGCAGTGGTGTTCTCCTTGAAGGTTTGGAGGCACTATCTATACGGCATTCACAGCAAGATCTTTTCAGACCATAAAAACTTAAAGTACGTACATACACAAAAGGAATTGAACTTGAGACAACCACGGTGGGTGAAGTTTTTGTACGATTATGAGTTCACCCTGAACTACCACCCCGGAAAGGAAAACTCGGTGGCTAATGCATTGAACAGAAAAGTACTGGACTCGAGCTCAGAGTCTCGGTTGATGCGCATGGAGTTAGCTCGGGTGCTCGAGGAGATGGAGATTACTTTGGTGTATAAGGTTCCTTCGGAAGGGTATATGGAGTACTTGGCAACCAAAAGCATAGTTTGCGATATTTGGGACCGAATTCGGGCAGAGCAAGGAAGGGATGCAGCTCTGGCCCCGACAATCAAGTCAATCGAAGATGGGGATACTAACGAGTATACATTAAAAGACGGCCTCATATATTTCTGCGGCCGGCTCTACATTCACAAGGGAGATAAAATCCGGGAGGAAATGTAACGCCCCCGGTTTTTCTGTGTTTTGTTTGATTTTGGATTGGCGTTACGATGACGCATTTCCGGCCCTTCGCCGTTGTAGAGCGCGGTCCTAGCTCTGTAGGTTCCTTGTGTAGCCTGGTTGTAGCCAGTTGGCAAGTTTCCCCAGCTAGCCGGAGTCTATTTTGGTGACTCGGTTGGGCCTCTTAGGGAAATGCTTGCGTTTTGGCTTCGGGAGGTGTTGGCCCGAGCGTTCGATCGTCGGATGTTGTTTTCGACCTCGCCGTTGTTTTCGTGGCTTGGTTGTTTAGCTACGGTGCGAGTTTTGGTCGAAATCCGAGATCGTTTGCCTTCGCGTCGTTTCGGCGTTGTTTTGTTTGCTGCATGTTTGTTATGCTTGCTGTGCTGTGCGTGGCCTGTTGTGGCTGAGCTTGTAGGCTGGTGCCCTGTATCTTGTTTGCGAGGTGTTAGCAGGTTTCTTTTTCTGTGTAAGTTTGGGTGACACGGCCTTGGTCATGCCCGTGACCCAGGGCGTGTCGTGCTCGGGCAGAGCTCCCGTTTCTCCGGTCGACGAATTTTTGGTCGACGGGGTTTTTTTTGTAGGTACATGGCCGTGACACGGGCGTGTCACGGGCATGTCCCCCTTCGGTTCGTCGAGCTGCGCTCGATGGTCGTCAGGCGGTGTTTAGTGAGAACACGGCCCTGTCACGGGCGTGTCGTGTCTAACACGGGCGTGACTTTGGGGCGTGTCTCTCTGTTCGACGATCGGCGCTCCACGATCGTCGGGCGGTGTTCGAGTTGGTACACGGCCTGTGACACGGGCGTGTCACAGGGCGTGTCACCTGTTTCGTCGAGCTGAGATCGACAGTCGTCGAGTGGGGTAGGTGTGTGAGAACACGCCCCGTGACACGGGCGTGTCGGGCCGTGTCACGGGCGTGTCTGGGGGGCGTGTCCCGTGTTTTCGTCGAGTAGAGATCGACGTTCGTCGAGTGTGTGAGTACACGCCCCGTGACACGGGCGTGTCGGGCCGTGTCACGGGCGTGTCTTGGGCGTGTTCCGTACTTTTTTCCTGAAATCGTCTTTTGTTGCCGTGAACTGTTTTTCCTCCTCATTTTTCATCGTTCCCGAGTCTGGAGAGCTTCCAGCGGAAGGGTTTTGAGAGGAGGCGGTGGTTGTTTTGGCCGGCGATTTCGGGAAGGTTAGAGCCCGTTTTTCTCGTGTGTTAGCGGATTCGGCTTGCTCTCGGCTAGATCTTCCCTTCCATGTAAGTTTTTCTTGATTTAGGGTTCGATTCCAGGAATTTCTAAATATCTGATTTCTTTCTTCCCTCAAGTTTCAGCTTTGGTCTTCTAGGTGGCCGATCTTACCGCCGGAGCCAAGCCGTGGTGCGGCTGTTGTTTGTTTTTCCGAAGAGGTAGAGGCAAGTGGCCCCTTGCCCTTGCCAAATTTATTTCTAACCCATGATCTGTTTTTATTTCTTGTGCATAAGCTCTGTTCTCCTTGTTTTTTCCTCCCTAGGGCAGCAGGTTGAATTATTTTCATCAAGCTTTTAATCAAGTGCTGATTCTTTATTTCTGTTTCTGGAATTTTAATCATGTTCTCTTTTGTCGGAGGTTTGGTGCTCAGTGGGTAGCTAGAGTTAGGGTGAGGCTGCGGTAGAGGTGGTTCAGGTTCGGTTGCGATAGTCCCGAGTAGTTAGGACGGAACGGAGGGTTGGGATTAAATTTCCAACTCTCTGCTTGTTCGCAATGAGAGAGCTTAGGCTGCGATTTTTTAACGAGACTTACGTTTACCCTAAGTGGAAAGCGCTGACAGCGTCGAGTGAGCCGAGCTCACTCAACGCCGTCACCTAGCTTAGGACTTGCGGCTAAGTATTTTTAGGCGTCAGGTGAGTGGAGTTTACTCAACGTTGCGTCGAGTGGGCTCGACATTTCCGTCTTGAGTTCTTGTGTACCTTAGGATTGTTAGTGTGACTTTTCCCTTCCTTTAGGGGGTGGTATTGGGTGTTCGGCAAATTTTTGCTTGCCGACTCTTGGGTTGTGGCAGGTGGTGGAGTTTTAGTGGCCTCTCGAGGGGTGGATTTTGACGTGGAGAGCTGTGGCCACCGCCTGTTTGCCCTGGTTTGGGTTGGTGTGTGGGACCCTAAAGCTGCCACTGGCGACCCCTTAGCCCTTTTTGTTGGATCTGATTTTGGTTATGTATTCAGATCCATGTTTTTGACCACTGCCACTTACCCACGTATTAGGAATGTTAGACTCTTTTGTTGAGCTTGTTGCTTTTATTGCTCGCACCTGGTGTGCTTTGCTGTGCTTTAGACAGTGCTCTTTTCTTACTGTCATGCTCTTTCTTTTGCTTATAGCAGCTTGTTGTCGGGTTGGTAAACCCTTCTTTTTGCTCTTAACTCTAATGCTTTATTTACACTTTTGATTATTTCCTTGCTGAGGTGTTCTTTTCTTGAATGCCTCAGGTCCAGGTTGTAGCCGGTTCAGCGGCTAGTTCTTTTGGAGGGGCTGGTTTGTGGCCTCTTGGGTAGCGGAGACAGCTGATCCCGATTCTGTGAGGTAGTTCTTTACTTTTCTATATAGACATACATACTCACTAGTGGGTTCGTGTCAGGTTGTTGGCGCCCACTGGTGGCTTCTTGCGATGCTGGGTATGAACTTAAACTGCTGTTTTTGCCTTTTAGTGGTTGTTTACTTGCTTCTGGGAAGGATTTTTGCTAGATTGCATGTTAGATATTTTAAACCCTAAAAGCATTATTATATGTATATCATGCATAGCATAATTATAAAACAAAGACACTATATTTCCTTAGCGTAAAAAGATTACCTTTTTATATCTATTATATTCACTTTAGAGTTGTGCATACCATGAGTTGTCCCTCGGGGACACTTATGCTCACTAGGGTGTCAACTTAATTGAACCAAACTATTTTCTGCTGCGTATACTTATATTTTTAATTGTGGACTAGCTGATCCACCGTGCCGAGGGATACGGCCAATCAACATAACTGCTCTTCTTTCATAATTAATCAACGTTTTCCCTAAATCTGAGGTCTGGAGTTTTGCCTGAGCGCGTGCAGTTATCCCCTGCACGGCGTGGCATCACGGCACGTGTTTTCTCTTGCTCTGATACGATTTTATCGTTGAGAAAATGCGGGTTGTGACAGTTGGTATCAGAGGGAGGTTGCTTGACAAATGGTCGGGCAACCTTTCCCTCGTTTGCATTAGTGGTTAGCGTCATACCATACACACACCGATATGTCATCAGCACGTCTTGGCTAAAGCACGAACACTACACTCATGAGCATAAAGAAGTATACGGGGCATATTATGTAGTATGGGAAGCATAATATGTGTTTGTATATGGATCCACCATAGGAGGCAACATGTGAGGGTTATGTAGTATGGGATGCATAACCTCACCACATGAATGTGGCTAGCACGTTTTCTTTTTTCGTTGCATGGGAATGTTATGTAGTATGGGATGCATAACATTTTCATGTGTACGCCGCCCATGGCATGCATTAAGGCCTTTTTTTTAGAATGCATAGCACATCATGCATAGCATAACATTTCATACGCACAACGTGTTAAGCTAAAGATTTGCAAGATGACATATGTACACGCATGGTTTTGAGTCAAAAAGAATACAAATACATGCATTCATGGTTTAGGCACCTGAGTTAGTGTGATGGTAGTGAACCATCTTAGGTTAAGCATAACATCATCATGATAAAACAACTCCCAGAGCAAGTTTTGCAGTTGAAGTTCATATTTAAGTGTGTTTGTCTGTACCGGGTAGTTTTGTTCTAGCTGTTGGGCTAAGCTTTGTCTAAAGCTTGTGCGATTATAGGATGGCGAGACGTCCCGCAACGAGGTCGACGCCCCAATCCGAGGGTGAGACGTCAGGAGCGCAGAGCGAGGCGTTGGTAGAAAACCTGCGGCAGAGTAATGAGAACCTATCGAGGCAGGTGGTGGCTATGCAGGCTCAGATTCAGTCCCTAGTAGCAGTGGTGGCGGGACAGGCCCCGAGAGTTCCGGACCCCGCTGAGGGGGTAGCTGTTCCTGCCCCTCCTGCTCCTCCCGTGCCTTTGGTTGTGGTGCCCCCGGAGATGGAGTTTATATCCCAGTTTCAGCGACTGAGACCCCCTACTTATGATGGGCAAGCAGAATTCATGATTTTGGATGACTGGCTGATTACTATTGAGGAGATGTTCTCTTATTCGGGGATTTCGGATGATCAGAGAGTGATGCTCGCTGCCTACCAGCTCAAGGGCTTAGCAAAGAATTTGTGGTTGAGGGAGAAAGAGAGCTTGGTGGCAGGATGCTCTTGGGAGTCATTTAAAGGGATGCTGTTGAGTAAGTTTTTGCCTTCAGTTGAGAGGGACCGGCTGATGAATGACTTTCTCCATTTGAAGAAGAGGATACTCACGGTCAGTGAGTATGAGATTGAGTTTAGTAAGTTGAGCCGGTTTGCTCCTGGTCTGGTGAGCGTTGAAGCAGACCGAGTTAAGCGATTTCTGGGTGGACTAAGAAGCGACATTCAGCAGTTAGCAAATTCCTACAGTGCAGTCAGTTATGCCAGCGTGGTCGAAGCTGCCTTGAGGGTTGAGGCCATTGAGAATGCCAAGAATAGAGGTCAGCAGTTGTGGAAGGATAAGCGAAAGTCCGGTGGAGGGAAGAGCCCTCAGGAACCCGATGCGGTCTCGAGAAAGAGGAGCAAAGAGGTTTGTAGTTTCTGTGGTCGACCAGGCCACCCATTTGAGAAGTTTTTCAAAAGGTTTGGAGCGCAGAAGAAGGAACAGGTGCACGCAATTCAGGGTGCTCCCAGAGGAGACTTGGTGTGTGCCTTGTGTGGAAGGAAGGGGCATGAGGCTGCCCGTTGCTGGTCGAGAGATAAAGTCTGTTTTCAATGTGGGCAGAAGGGTCATCTCAAGACAAAGTGCCCACAGTCTCAGCCTATTCTGCAGCCAGTACCCCTCCAGGCTTTGCCACCGCCTCAGCAATTGGATAAAGGAAAGGGGAAGCTGAATGTCCTTTCGGCAGACGAAGCACAGACTTCGACCCAGGTTATCTCAGGTTTGATTTCTCCTCAGACGTTTCGTTATGCTCCCTTTGTGGTTGTGGTTTTCGTTTTAGCGTTTGTTTCCTTAGATGCGTGCGCTATTTGTAGGACGATTTAAGGTAAAGAACCGTTGGGCGCGCGTTCTCTTCGATTCAGGCGCTACCCACTCATTTGTGGCTAGAGCCTTTGTGGAGCGGTTCAGTTTGGGCCTAGATCATGTTGGTGGTGCCTTTTGCGTTAAGTTCCCCTCTGGTGACTCTGTGGTTACGGACCTGGGTATCCTTGATTGTCCGATCTTGTTGGGGGATTTTCTAGCCAATGCAGATCTGAAGGTGATTGACCTGGAGGACTTCGATGTTATCTTGGGCATGGACTGGTTGTCAAGGTACGATGCTGTGATCCAGTGCAAGGGTAAGCGCTTGGACTTCGTCAAGGACAACGGTCAGCCAGGGAGCGTTTTTGGGTATTCTCTCCAGGAGTCTCCAGTCATTTCTGCGGTGCGTGCTCGGAAGTTGCTTGATTCTGGTTGTTCTGCCTGTGTGGTCTCTCTGGTAGGGGCTGCTGTTAGAGTGCCGTGTTTGCAAGAGATCCCTGTGGTGTGTGACTTCTCCGATGTGTTTCCTGATGATCTTCCCGGTCTTCCACCCGATCTAGATGTCGAGTTTGCTATAGATTTGGAGCCAGACACGCGTCCTATTGCCAGGGCGCCGTACCGGATGGCCCCGCGAGAGCTGGAAGAGTTGCGAATTCAGCTGGATGAGATGTTGGCAAAAGGGTTCATTAGGCCGAGTTCTTCACCCTGGGGTGCTCCAGTGCTGTTCGTTAAAAAGAAGGATGGGTCGATGAGGCTATGCATCGACTATAGAGAACTGAACAAGGTTACTATTAAGAACAGGTACCCTTTGCCTCGGATTGACGATCTGTTTGACCAACTGCGTGGTAGTGCCGTGTTTTCCAAGATAGATCTTCGATCGGGCTATCACCAGTTGAGGATTCGGGAGTCAGATGTTCCGCGGACGGCGTTCCGCTCTCGTCATGGGCATTTTGAGTTTTTAGTTATGTCATTTGGTTTGACTAATGCGCCCTCAGCTTTTATGGATCTGATGAATAGAGTTTTCAAGGATTTTCTGGATAAGTTTGTGATCGTCTTTATAGATGACGTTTTGGTATACTCTAAGAATGCGGAGGAGCATGATCGGCATTTGCGTCTGGTCTTGGCGACTCTGATAGACCATAAGCTATACGCCAAGCTGAACAAGTGCGAATTTTGGTTGCCTCAAGTCTCTTTTCTCGGCCACATGGTGAATAAGGAGGGAATATCGGTGGACCCAGAAAAGATCGCTGCTGTTATGGAATGGGCGAGGCCTGTTACTCCCAAAGAGATCAGAAGCTTCTTGGGCTTGGCTGGATATTATAGGAGATTCGTAGAGGGATTCTCTACTTTGTCTGCGCCGTTGACCAGGTTGACGCAGAAGAATGCAGCCTTCATATGGGATAGCAAGTGTGAGGAGGCTTTTGAGGAATTAAAAAGAAGGTTATGTTCAGCTCCAGTTTTGTCTTTGCCTACTGAAGATAGTGAGTATGTTATATATGTAGACGCGTCGCACGTCGGACTGGGCTGCGTTTTGATGCAGGGCGGGAAGGTGATTGCGTACGGGTCGAGGCAGCTAAAGACTCATGAGAGGAATTACCCTACGCATGACCTGGAGTTTGCAGCTGTGATCTATGCGTTGAAATTGTGGAGGCATTTGCTGTATGGCGCGCAGTGCAAGATTTTCACGGATCATAAGAGTTTGAAGTATGTCTTCACTCAGAAAGAGTTGAATCTACGCCAGCGGCGGTGGTTGGAGTACGTGGCCGACTATGATGTTGAAATCCAGTATCATCCGGGTAAGGCGAATGTGGTGGCCGATGCCCTAAGTCGGAAGTCAGGAAAGATTTTCAACCTCTCCGCCGAGCGTCTTGTGGAAGAGTTTCTTTTGATGGACATTTCTGTGGGAAGCTGCGATTCACAGAGTAGCTTGGCAGTGGCAGAACCTTCGTGGATTGCGCTTACGCGACTGCATCAGAAAGATGATCCTGATCTTTTGCATTTGTACCTTCGAGCTAAAAAAGGTGAATTACCAGATTTCTCTATAGATGATGCGGGTACCTTGAAGTTTTGTGGCAGGTTTTGCATTCCCGCGGTTGGGGATATCCGGGATATGGTGTGCAGGGAAGCCCACGGATCTAGTGTTGCCTACCATCCAGGGTCTACCAAAATGTACCATGATTTAAAGCAGATTGCCTGGTGATATGGGATGGAGAAGGACATAGCCAGATTTGTTTTTGAGTGCTTCACTTGCAGGCGTGTGAAGGCCGACCATGGAAGGCCTGGTGGCAAGCTAACTCCCTTAGAGATTCCGATGTGGAAGTGGGAGAGTATCTCGATGGATTTCATCACAGGCTTACCGAGATCTCCTAAAGGGCATGATTCAGTTTGGGTGATCGTAGACAGATTGACGAAGTGTGCTCACTTCGTACCATTTAAGATCGATTATCCGATGAGGAAGATAGCCGAGCTGTATTTGGATGAGGTTATTAGATTGCATGGTGTACCCGTGAGTATCATATCAGATCGAGACTCCAGGTTTACATCTCGTTTTTGGAAGAGCCTTCAAGAAGGGTTGGGTACAGATTTGAGATATTCCACAGCTTATCATCCGCAGACCAATGGTCAGACGGAGCGAGTAAATCAGATTGTGGAAGATATGATCCGATGCTATGTTCTGGAGCACGGAGGAGCGTGGGATGAGCGCTTGCGGCTTATGGAATTTGCGTATAATAACAGTTATCAAGAAAGCTTGCAAATGGCTCCTTTTGAAGCTTTATATGGGAGGCGCTGCAGGACTCCCTTGTTTTGGGCTGAGGTTGGCGAGAGACCTTTGTTGGGTCCAGAAGCACTCGAGGAGATGGAAACTGCGGTGAAGCTTATTCGGGAAAAGCTTCGGATAGCCCAGGAGAGATATGAGAAAAATGCCAATCGGCGTAGATCGGATTTGGAATTTTTGGTGGGGGACTCAGTGTTCTTAAAGGTCTCCCCGTTGATCGGAGTCAAGCGTTTTGGCAAGAATAGGAAGTTGGACCCGAGGTTCGTGGGGCCGTTTCCGATTGTTGAGCGGATTGGGATATCAGCTTATAGACTGGCGTTGCCCGTAAATTTCTCTGGCGTGCATAATGTCTTCCACGTCAGTCAGCTGCGGAAATGTGTATCGAATGGCAGGCAGGTTTTGGATTCTGTGCCTCAGTTGGAGCCGAATCTTTCTTATGTGGAGGTGCCTGTCCGCATTCTGGATTCTCAGGTTCGTGCGCTGCGGAAGAAGTCTATTCCGATGGTTAAAGTGTTATGGAGGAATCAGGATGTAGAAAGCGCGACTTGGGAGTTGGAGTCGGCTATGAGGGAGGCTCACCCTCATCTGTTTCCCTGAGCTTGTGTCTGGTATGTTTTGTTTTATTTATGATTATATAGTTCTTTCCTGGCTCTTTCTCTCTCCTTCGTCATAGGAGTGTTGTGAGTAAAGTTTCGAGGCGAAACTTTCTTTTAGGGGGAGTGGCTGTAACGCCCCCGGTTTTTCTGTGTTTTGTTTGATTTTGGATTGGCGTTACGATGACGCATTTCCGGCCCTTCGCCGTTGTAGAGCGCGGTCCTAGCTCTGTAGGTTCCTTGTGTAGCCTGGTTGTAGACAGTTGGCAAGTTTCCCCAGCTAGCCGGAGTCTGTTTTGGTGACTCGGTTGGGCCTCTTAGGGAAATGCTTGCGTTTTGGCTTCGGGAGGTGTTGGCCCGAGCGTTCGATCGTCGGATGTTGTTTTCGACCTCGCCGTTGTTTTCGTGGCTTGGTTGTTTAGCTACGGTGCGAGTTTTGGTCGAAATCCGAGATCGTTTGCCTTCGCGTCGTTTCGGCGTTGTTTTGTTAGCTGCATGTTTGTTATGCTTGCTGTGCTGTGCGTGGCCTGTTGTGGCTGAGCTTGTAGGCTGGTGCCCTGTATCTTGTTTGCGAGGTGTTAGCAGGTTTCTTTTTCTGTGTAAGTTTGGGTGACACGGCCTTGGTCACGCCCGTGACCCAGGGCGTGTCGTGCTCGGGCAGAGCTCCCGTTTCTCCGGTCGACGAATTTTTGGTCGACGGGGTTTTTTTTGTAGGTACACGACCATGACACGGGCGTGTCCCCCTTCGGTTCGTCGAGCTGCGCTCGATGGTCGTCAGGCGGTGTTTAGTGAGAACACGGCCCTGTCACGGGCGTGTCGTGTCTAACACGGGCGTGACTTTGGGGCGTGTCTCTCTGTTCGACGATCGGCGCTCCACGATCGTCGGGCGGTGTTCGAGTTGGTACACGACCTGTGACACGGGCGTGTCACAGGGCGTGTCACCTGTTTCGTCGAGCTGAGATCGACGGTCGTCGAGTGGGGTAGGTGTGTGAGAACACGCCCCGTGACACGGGCGTGTCGGGCCGTGTCACGGGCGTGTCTGGGGGGCGTGTCCCGTGTTTTCGTCGAGTAGAGATCGACGTTCGTCGAGTGTGTGAGTACACGCCCCGTGACACGGGCGTGTCGGGCCGTGTCACGGGCGTGTCTTGGGCGTGTTCCGTACTTTTTTCCTGAAATTGTCTTTTGTTGCCGTGAACTGTTTTTCCTCCTCATTTTTCATCGTTCCCGAGTCTGGAGAGCTTCCAGCGGAAGGGTTTTGAGAGGAGGCGGTGGTTGTTTTGGCCGGCGATTTCGGGAAGGTTAGAGCCCGTTTTTCTCGTGTGTTAGCGGATTCGGCTTGCTCTCGGCTAGATCTTCCCTTCCATGTAAGTTTTCTTGATTTAGGGTTCGATTCCAGGAATTTCTAAATATCTGATTTCTTTCTTCCCTCAAGTTTCAGCTTTGGTCTTCTAGGTGGCCGATCTTGCCGCCGGAGCCAAGCCGTGGTGCGGCTGTTGTTTGTTTTTCCGAAGAGGTAGAGGCAAGTGGCCCCTTGCCCTTGCCAAATTTATTTCTAACCCATGATCTGTTTTTATTTCTTATGCATAAGCTCTGTTCTCCTTGTTTTTTCCTCCCTAGGGCAGCAGGTTGAATTATTTTCATCAAGCTTTTAATCAAGTGCTGATTCTTTATTTCTGTTTCTGGAATTTTAATCATGTTCTCTTTTGTCGGAGGTTTGGTGCTCAGTGGGTAGCTAGAGTTAGGGTGAGGCTGCGGTAGAGGTGGTTCAGGTTCGGTTGCGATAGTCCCGAGTAGTTAGGACGGAACGGAGGGTTGGGATTAAATTTCCAACTCTCTGCTTGTTCGCAATGAGAGAGCTTAGGCTGCGATTTTTTAACGAGACTTACGTTTACCCTAAGTGGAAAGCGCTGACAGCGTCGAGTGAGCCGAGCTCACTCAACGCCGTCACCTAGCTTAGGACTTGCGGCTAAGTATTTTTAGGCGTCAGGTGAGTGGAGTTTACTCAACGCTGCGTCGAGTGGGCTCGACATTTCCGTCTTGAGTTCTTGTGTACCTTAGGATTGTTAGTGTGACTTTTCCCTTCCTTTAGGGGGTGGTATTGGGTGTTCGGCAAATTTTGCTTGCCGACTCTTGGGTTGTGGCAGGTGGTGGAGTTTTAGTGGCCTCTCGAGGGGTGGATTTTGACGTGCAGAGCTGTGGCCACCGCCTGTTTGCCCTGGTTTGGGTTGGTGTGTGGGACCCTAAAGCTGCCACTGGCGACCCCTTAGCCCTTTTTGTTGGATCTGATTTTTGTTATGTATTCAGATCCATGTTTTTGACCACTGCCACTTACCCACGTATTAGGAATGTTAGACTCTTTTGTTGAGCTTGTTGCTTTTATTGCTCGCACCTGGTGTGCTTTGCTGTGCTTTAGACAGTGCTCTTTTCTTACTGTCATGCTCTTTCTTTTGCTTATAGCAGCTTGTTGTCGGGTTGGTAAACCCTTCTTTTTGCTCTTAACTCTAATGCTTTATTTACACTTTTGATTATTTCCTTGCTGAGGTGTTCTTTTCTTGAATGCCTCAGGTCCAGGTTGTAGCCGGTTCAGCGGCTAGTTCTTTTGGAGGGGCTGGTTTGTGGCCTCTTGGGTAGCGGAGACAGCTGATCCCGATTCTGTGAGGTAGTTCTTTACTTTTCTGTATAGACATACATACTCACCAGTGGGTTCGTGTCAGGTTGTTGGCGCCCACTGGTGGCTTCTTGCGATGCTGGGTATGAACTTAAACTGCTGTTTTTGCCTTTTAGTGGTTGTTTACTTGCTTCTGGGAAGGATTTTTGCTAGGTTGCATGTTAGATATTTTAAACCCTAAAAGCATTATTATATGTATATCATGCATAGCATAATTATAAAACAAAGACACTATATTTCCTTAGCGTAAAAAGATTACCTTTTATATCTATTATATTCACTTTAGAGTTGTGCATACCATGAGTTGTCCCTCGGGGACACTTATGCTCACTAGGGTGTCAACTTAATTGAACCAAACTATTTTCTGCTGCGTATACTTATACTTTTAATTGTGGACTAGCTGATCCACCGTGCCGAGGGATACGGCCAATCAACATAACTGCTTTTCTTTCATAATTAATCAACGTTTTTCCCTAAATCTGAGGTCTGGAGTTTTGCCTGAGCGCGTGCAGTTATCCCCTGCACGGCGTGGCATCACGGCACGTGTTTTCTCTTGCTCTGATATGATTTTATCGTTGAGAAAATGCGGGTTGTGACAGGAAATCTTGAGAGAAGCTCATTGCTCTCAGTATTCAGTGCACCCGGGTATTGCAAAGATGTACGCCGGCTTCCGGAAGACCATGTGTTGGCCGGGAATGAAGAAAGATGTCAGATACTTTGTTACATATAGCGAGGCTTGTCAACTAGTGAAGGAGGAATGCAAGAGCCCCAGTGGTTTGTTACAATCGTTGCCCATCCCCGAGTGGAAGTTTGAGGATATCTCTATGGACTTCGTCCATGGGTTACCTCTCTCACGCTCAGGGAATGATTCATTGTGTGTGATTGTTGATCTCCTGACAAAGGTAGCCCGGTTCATCCCTATGAAGAAAGAGTCTCACTTGGATGTTTTGGTACGCCTCTTTGTGGAGTAGTTTGTTCGGTACTATGGCATGCCAAAGACAATCATTTCTGACCGGGATGGTCGTTTCACCTCTAAGGAATGGAAGGTGGTACATGCGTATTTGGGTTCGCGCCTTACATTTAGCACCGTGTTTCATCCTCAGACGGACAGGAAGTCTGAGAGGACAATCAGGATATTGGAGGACATGTTGAGGTTTTGTGTGATGGAGAGGGGAGAGACGTGGGAAAGGCTCTTACCACCAGTAGAATTCTCTTACAACAATAGCCATCAGGCGAGCATCGACATGGCTCCCCATGAAGCCCTTTACGGAAAAAGGTGTAGAACGCCTTGTCTTGGGTGCAGGACGAAGACCAGAAGGCTTTAGGAATTGAGTATATCGATGATACTGATGTGGTGGTTAGACTAATACTGGATCGCATGTTGGAGATTCAAATTAGGCAGGCGAAATATTATAATGCAAAGCACTAGATGGTAGAGTTTCAATTGGGCGATAAAGCGTTTCTGAAAATTTGGCCGATGCATGGACTGTCACGGGTGCGTGGTGTGAAAAAGCTCAGCCCAGGTACGTTGGGCCCTACACTATAATGGAAAGGATTGGTGCGTTGGCCTATCGGTTGGAGTTACAGCCAGAGCTAGAGAATCTCCACATCGTGTTCCATGTGTCGTCGCTTCGAAAGGTATTGTTATAGCCCGATCAATATATCCCCACCACTGATGGTGCAGTGGCGACTGATATGTCTATGCGACTAGAGCCGGTACGGATCGTAGACAATGAGACAAGGATTTTGCGCCGCAAAAGTGTTCCTTTGGTGAAGGTGCTATGGTCTAATCATGGTAAGGAGGAGTATACATGGGAGCCGGTGGACTTGATGCAAAAACGCTACCTGGAATTATTTTCTCAAGATAATTTTGTTTAAAAGCATACTTTATCATATGTTATGGTTTTTCTCCCATAGCCTTAGCCAGATTTCGGGGACGAAATCTTTTATTTTGTTTATAGGATTTGTAACATCCTGATTCGCACTAGGCCCCTCGTGCACATTTTTGAGTCAGCAGAGCTGACTTGGGTTTAGGGAAGTGCTAGCAACAGGGCTGCACTTGTAATTGGGAGGAGAAATCAGTACATAATAGTACACAGGTAGATACATGGGCGTGTCCCTACCATGTGGGAGAGGCCAGCTCTCGAGTCGACGACTCGAGTATGTCCAGAGAAGGACACGTGTAGTGACACGGGCATGTCACTACCCATGTGAATAAGAAACGGGTAGAGACACGGGCGTGTCCAAACCCATGTGCGTCGAGTTGAGATCGACAAAGTGTACCCAAGAAGGACACGGGTAGAGACACGACCGTGTCCCTACCCATGTGTGTCGAGTTGAGATCAACGAGGCATGTCTAGAGGAGGACACGACCAAAGAACACGGCCGTGTCATGTGGACATGGGTAGGGACACAGGTGTCTCCCTACCCATGTCTGTGTATCGAAACGTCAGGTAGCCCCTGTAACGCTTCGCCCGAGCAGGACACGGGTAAGGACAGGGCGTGTACCTACCTGTGTCACTTTTCACTTATAAGGGATGTGAAAACCCTAGCCGTTTTTCACTCCTCATTCCAACCCTTCTTCTTGAAGAAACTACTATAGAGAGGGAGAAGCTGCTGGAGCAAGTGCAAGAGAAGAAGAACCGCCGCTGCCAAGGAGAAGAAGATGTCGCCGCGAAGAGTTACAAGATCCTTGGCTGGAAATGGTGGAATTGTCGGAAATGAGGTGAGCTTCCTCCCCACTACCTTGGTGCTAGATCTATAGATATTTCAAGGAGATATGTCGACTCAAAAGAGTCTAAACTTGTGAGAAGATGATTTTCCAAAGGAAGAGGCCATTCTAGGGCTTGTGCTCTAAGGATAGTGGTGTCTTCAAACTCTCCATTATTCTAAGTGAAGATGGGGGATGGTTTCGTGAAGGGTAATGGCCTTATAAGGGTGAATAAGGGAGGAGGAATTTCTGCTTTGATTTGGGGAAGATCGGCTTGAGGAGGAAGATGAATCGATGTTGTTCATTCCGCCTTAAGATGCGAGCAGAATCTGTGTTCTGCACGCAATGATCTTCCTGGCAGTTTTCAGGTATGATATGTTCAGAACTGGGCTTTTGACTAAACACAAGAGTTGAAGTCCTTAAAAATACCTTTCCAACGAGTTATTGCATGACCTTAGGCGAAGTTTTTAGCCACAGGAACGTCTGAACGAATTTGACCACCGACAAACCGAGCATGCAGAAATTGTGTTCTGTACGCAACGGACTTTGAAGCCGATTTCAAGTGTGATACTCTCAAATCTGGCTTGTGGCTTGTACAAGAAAGTTGTAACCCATGGAAATACCTTTCCATCATGGGGTTACATGCCATCACCGAAGTCCTGTAGCTTCAGGAATCTCCGATCGAAGTTTCTATCCTGATAATGTTCTGTAATAAGAATTCTGGGTTTGGTATAACTTTGGATTTGAACTCGGTAGAGATATGGTAGCAAATTAACTTGAGGTTTGGTGAATTTTTTATGTTAACTATCATAGTTCTATGATTGATGAAGTTTAATAATTGTATTCCATGAAATTGATTTGTGAAGTGATGCATACTTAAACGAAATGATTTGATAGAAATTGGTAGACCAATTGAAATGTGCATCATGTTAATGAATGTGTTGAAATCATTTGGAAATGAAATGTAGGATGTAAATCTATGGCCATGTGTATAATTGTTTAACAGAATGAATTTATTAGTCCAATTCGTAGAGTGATGTATCCCTACGGATAACATTGTGGAAGGGTGTAGGTGTGGTGTTTGACCGCACTAGTTTGGATAGCGTTGAGAAGAGTCAAATTCAGACGGTTTGGCTTGGTCCTCGGTGTTCATTTCCCGGGGCTCCTTCTGTGCCGAGTGGACGGTTGGGCTTGGTCCTCGTGCTTTCTCTGAGGCTCCTTCCGTGCCACAATGTTGTGGAATTTCATGTGGTGTGAGTCGACACGTGGTGTCATAATCCTGGGTTAAGGATAGTATGGCAAGTCTACGGGCTCGCTAGTCGTCACACCGACAGGAGTTGACCGATAGACTTTGGGCGGTTGTATTTGGTCCTCGGAGTTCACGTCCCGGGGCTCCTTCCGTGCCAAGTGAACGGTTAGGCTTGGTCCTCGTGCTTTCTTCCGAGGCTCCTTTCGGGTCACACAAGGACAGTTTGGGGCTTGGTTCTTGGTGCACATCTACCCGAGACTCCCGCTGGTCCATAGTACGCGAGGGCGGGGGGGGGGGGGGGGGGCACCGCTGTTATGTTCTTAGCGTTGAGTTGTACAGAGGACTAAGTGAAGTAGCGTGGATGCCCTCTTAGTAGTAGAGAAGCCCGCTTTACTGTCGCCGCCTGACCACGGCGGTTGATGCCCGAGAGGTTAGCTACCTGCTCGAAAAGTGGGAACTACTAGTCTATGTCGACATAGCGGTTGCATGTGTGTGAACATGGGTGAGTCATTGCATACCATACATACCATTACATTTCATTGCACAAACAAGATCCTCATCGTATAAGTTTGTATGGGCACTCCTATACGATAAGTTATTTATGTTAAACCGATCCTTAACTTATAAGCTTGTATGGACATCCTTATAAGTTAAGTTACTTTCCTGTTGTAGTTACTTATACATGATGGTTTGTTATAGCTCTTGTAGATTTGCTAGATTAAAATATGGTTAATCATATTGTACTTTTCCACCTGCTTGTATTTGCTTATATTACCTGTTATATGTTGTACCCTTGTTCCTTTCTCCGCCCGGTGCCGAGGAGTCACCAGTGGAGCGGATGTGATAGCCAATTAGTCTTTTTGACTAACTTTTGCTACGTCTTCCTTTTTAGGAGGTCACCCCGCAGGTAGAGGGGCCGCAGACTTTGTAGCAGGACAGCCAGGCTAGGACGATAGGGCCTAAAGTGATGGTGTCATCGCAACTGTCGGTTACCGATGTGAGTTTTGTTGAGCGACTTTGATGTAGACCTTTTGGGCATATGTTAGTTGTACTCTGATACTTTGTAGAAGCTTGTTGTAGCTTCTCTATTTTGATGTACTTGGACTATTATGCTTTGTGTGGATTTGACTTCTTATTATATTTTGGTTGGGTTGGCATATATATATTGATATTGATTGTAGCCGACAGAATAGGCGTCTTGTGGTATAGGATATCCCGTGTGCTAATGCTACCACAAGGCGTCTGTTCTGATCATAAGACCCCATTCGTGCCGTGTTTCGGGATCTGGAAGGGGGTCTTACAACATTATTGTTTGTGATGTAATTATTCATCCCACAATTGATTTATTTTTTATTACCAGTTTTTGATTTACTGTATAGTTATTTTCCTAGGTTTCCAGTTTATGAAGATGATCTCTCAAGAGAAGTAGTTTGCTACTCTGCTCCCAATGATGCTTCAGTTTTAGAAGAGCTTAGATCTAGTTTCAGAGTTATTTCTACTAGTTCTACTCCAGTCTCATAGCCTATAGTAGTTGATAATATAATGAATATTATGGAGCAGATTCATTCCCCTCCTATATTTGCATGGGATGAATACCCTATACATAATTTTGATGATCTTCTTAATAAAGATATGGTAGAGGCAGCTAATGTAGATGATGTTTATAAACAGCTATAGGATCAGGATGATGATCATACTGTTGTATATAAATAGATTGATGATTTATATGATCAGCCAGAGGAGGAATCTAATGATCATACAGAGTTTGATGTGTCAGAAGATTCTGCTTCTAAGAAAAGAAAGTCCAGCAAGAAGGCTCCAGGTAAGGATGCTTCTCAACCTTCATCAATAGCATACATCACTTATTACATTCTGTATGGAATACCTCTTACTTCAGGCCTTCCACATTGGATGAGGTACTCCAAAAATTAGCAGAAGAATAGGAATAAGATGAAGAGGTATCATTCTCCACCAAAGTCTTGGATAGGACGTCCTTCTCCTCCTCCTCCTGCAGCAGCATGATCAGTTGGTAATGTTTCTTCCTCTCAGAGGCCTACTTCACATCATTCTAGACCAATTCAGGGCTGACAGGATAGATCTACAAGGTCTAAAACTTATAGCAGTCAAAACGGTCAGCAACACTGAAGTCAAGAAAGGCCAGCTTCACCATTATTTGATACAAAATTAGATCTAGTTTACACAATGGTCAGTTCAAGTAGCAAGTTGCACTTGCTCAAATAAGGAAGGCATGGGCTTAAGGTAAGGAAACCTCTCAATTATCTACTATGTCATACTATAGGCAACAGAAATTGAATAAATATCAGAAAACAAAAAGCATGTTTAAGGTTGACAAGTATATGAGTTTGCATCCTGAAGCAGTTGATCCAAGAAACACTTCCCTGAAGATCATTGGTTCTCAAGATCATAAAATGAGTAAAAGAGAAGATGAAGATCCAATCAGGAATCTAATTTTTACCAAATCATCTTCATATTCTCCTTCAGCTACTCCTAAGAAGGACACTTAATTTTTTATTTTATATTTGGACTTTGTTGTTGTTTATAAACATTCTCAAAGCACCTTTTATATATCAGCTAAAAATTTTATTTCTACTAGATATTTTTGCTTTGTATTTTTTTGTTTAATAGTATCCTCACACAAATAAGGGGAGATTGTTGGAACACCATTTTGCTGATTTGGTCTAGGATCACTATTAAATGTTTTGGATGTTTTTTTGACCCAACTTGTATAGACTAGGGTCATAAGATTATTTCCAGGGTTGTCACTAGAATCCAGAGATGTTTAGTTTGACGAATGCAGAATTCAGATCAACGAATGCCGAGCTCAATTCGACAAACGTCGAGCTTAGTTCAACAAACTTAGATTCCTAACTCTGAGTTTAGCTCGACGAGCACTGAGCTTCGTTCGACAAACTTTGATCTCAACTCAAAAGATCAGTTCGACATACTTCAGGCTCAGTTCGACGAACTCTAGGCTCAGTTCGACGAATTCCTTGCTGTGTTCGACGATTCAAACAGTTTCCTTATTCAGAAGGCAAAATGATTTCAAAAGCTTAATTTTAGACATTTACAACTATGATATTTAATGCTAAATATTTTAATTGAATATTTAGCATTTTAAGGTACAATTAAATATGGATTTATCATAGAGTTTTAATTTTAATTAATTCCCAGGGCAGTTACAATTCTTTGAGATACTTTTGGCATTTCAGAATGGTTTTAATTCAAATGTTTGAATTCTTCTCAGAGATTATTTATTCTGTAATTTGCTACTTCAAATGGTTAGAGAAGATTAATATATCAAAACATGTATAGATATAGATATTCTGCTTCAATAAATATAATATATCATATTTATTATAACATGTTAGTGAAAAATCTTCAATAAATCAGAAACAAGAAGGCTTATACCCTAAAGAAAAGTCTCCCCTCCTGATCTCAAATCTCTACTCAAATCAAGGGGACCTTTTTGCATCATCATCCACTAAATTTTTCTCAGAGATATTTAAAAGAGAAGACAACATCAACTTTTTAGTTTATTCCTAAACTATGGACAGGGTTATAACTCTGGTCAAAAGTTAACTCGTATTTTCTAAGTCACCTGATCAAAAGACTTAAGCTTTGTTTTTGGGCACGTAATAAAAAACCTACAGTAGATTGCTACAGGGTAGCAGAAGTGTAGACGTACCCATATTTATTAGGGAACTACTTTAAAATTTCATTGTCATCTATGATTGCAGTACTTTCTATTGTGTGCTGTGATTTTCATATATATATATATATATATATATATATATATATATATATATATATATATATATCACACTCTTTGTATCCGCTATTGAAATAAATAAAAGATTTTAATATACATTATTCACCCCCACCCCCTCTAGTGTAAAATCAGATATATCCTTCACTTTCAATCATCTTCACTATTAGATGAAGAGGCTTCTACATAGGGGCTTGTCTCAAGCCTAGACACAGTGTTAGATAGTTAATGTACCTTACTTTGAACAGGTTGAACATGGATGCCCTCTTTAGCAGTCATTGCCATCAGCCAATGGCAACTGCATGCAACTTCTTCTTCAATATCCACCTATAAGTCACTATCTAACATTATTAGAGGGGCCCTGACTCCTATCCTTGCAGCAGGATAGTCTTCATCTACTGAAACAGTTTTATGTTTAGCACCATCAACGACTTACCCAATGTTGGCTTCCTCCTCTTTAGACTTTGATGATGATGAGTCTGTCCAGATCTTATCTTTTCTAGCCACAAGGGACTTTTCTTTCTTGCCCTTGTAGTTTTGTTGAGATTTCTTTTCACCATCCTCTCTATCCTGCACAGGGCAATCAACAACAAAATGTCCTGGCTTGCTGCAGCAGTAATAGATAATGTTAGATGAATTCTGTTTATTGGGTTTTGAGCCATACTTGTCCTCCTTGGAGGTTTTTTTCCAGCAATGAGCTGAGGTGGATGGCCTCATCTTCCAGTGCTTTTTCCTCATCAGTCTATGAAGATGCCTGAAGAAAACAACAAAGTCATCATCAGACATGCTATTGTTTGATGATTTTGATTCGGAGCAGTCTGAATCTGCTAGTCTTCTTGGAGGAGAAGGGGTCTTTCTCCTAATTTTTCTTGTGTCTTCAGCTTTGAAAGCAACTAACTTCTCCGTATTGAGATTTACATTTGGTATCTTCCTCTTTCCTGACTATTAGTTGCATCTCATAAGAGAGCAGTTTTCCAAATATGGTGCAAGGTGGAGTGTCACCCAGCTTACCCATTTCTTTGATGGCACATTTCTTTATGTCCTAGTCTCTAGTGAGAGATATGAGGATCTTATCATTTAGCTCATATTGACTAAAGACCGTTCCATATGTCCTTAGCTCATTTACTATCCTGAAGAATCTTTCATAGCAGGTGGCTATGTTCGTACCCTTAGACTGTCTGAAAGCCTAATACTGTAGTTTGAGCATAGACTTTTTGTCATCACTGACCTCCTCTGTCCATTCCATGTAGATCACCAATGTCCCACATCTTTTTTACAGTTTTGCAGTGAATCAGATTTTGAAGTGCAGAATCATCAATTAGATTGATAATGACACTTTGAGCCATGTTGTCTATGCTGGCAAGAATAACTTCATCCTTTGTCATTTCTTCATAAGTCTTGGGTGTCTGGATGTTTGCATTCAGGACAGACACTTTCATTGGGATGAAAGGTTCTTCTTTCACAGTTATAAAGATTCCGGGGTCAGCTACTTCCAGGAACAACCTAACTCTCTCCATCCAAATGCTAAAGCCCTCCTTCCTATAAATTGGAAGATTCATGGCACCCAACTCCCTATAGTTCACTGCTGAACACATGATGACAATCTGTAGCTACCTTGGAAGATCACTTATATGGTTAGATCATTTTTGAGTAACCTCTCTCTGTTACCACTTGATAGTCTTTATTTTCAAGGTATCTTACAACCTAGGGGTTGAATAGGTTGTATGACTGAATATATTAGCTTCTGATTTTATCTTCTTTAGTACTTAATGTGTTATGAGTGATTAGATTTCAAGTACCTGCACAAAGAAAACAACACAGAAAAGCTCACATAGATTTATAGTGGTTCCCCAACTTTTGGGTACATACACTCTCCTCCCACCTTGCCAACTTCCTATTAGTCAAGGCACTTCTCGAAAACATTGCTCCAAAGAGCTTACACCTCAAATCCCTCAGGATCTCTCAATATCCTCCAATACTTACAACTCAGCCACAAGGGCCGACAACTCAGATGTCAGCAGACCACCTGCCCCATGCCAAAGGGCCTGCACTCAGGCTGAGAGGAAAACCCTACCTCAGATCCACATGGGATCCTATAGCTCAGAGAAATTGACTCTCCTACAATCTCAGGCACAAAGGCCCTACCTCAGATCTGCACCTAGATCCAACCTCAGGCACAAGTGCCCTACAATGCAGTAAGAATGGCTCACCTACCTCAGATTTGAAATCAAGTTCTACAGCTCAGGAAAAGTTTCCTGCCACTTAGATCCAACTCGATCCTACATCTCAGGCAACTTTGCCCTACCTCAGTCTCAGAGAGCCCTACAACTCAGAACCAAAATGTAGCATACTATAGCGTAATAGATTTATATCTATCATAGAGAAATTTCTCTGTGACACCCCCTTGATCTCAGTTATCGCAGCTCAAAACTTTCTTCCCAGCTACGAGGAAGTTGAGCTGGAAGTAACTACCAGTAAACCACTTTGCTTCCTCTTCCTTCCCAGGACAAATTCAGCAACTGTGTTCTTTATTCTTTTCAGCTTTGGAAGTGGATGTTCAGTTTTGAGCTTGTTGAACTGAGAAGCAACTTGATCTGCAGAAACTTCTTTCTTGGTTCTCCTTCTCCCTCAGAAGGAAAACCTTCTGATCTTGCTTATGTAGGTGCAGATGGCACCAGCTAAATTGATGTCTTTTCCTCAGAGGTTTGCTCTGAACTTGCTGATGTTGTTAAAGGACACACACGGCTAACTGAGCTTTTTAGTTCTTACTGGAAGACTTAAAGCTTTTTCTCCACAGTAATAGCGAGGAAGAAGAAGTCGAGCCGCAACATTTGAAATTTATAAAGCCCTAAAAGTTGTTGTCATATTGGCCACTCTCTTCCTTTTGTAGTTCGTCGATCCTGGCTCTAAGAATTTAGTAGGGCGCACTTTCAGCATCCTGCTGAACCTTGCTTTAACGAAAGAAGATGTATAGTAGCTTCAAGACAGATTTTATCGTGTTCTGTAGCTTCTCTATACTTGATTTGAAATTAGTTTACTTTGAAAATTTTGTAAATATTGCTGACATCAACACCTGTGGACTTAACCAAAATTGAGCATCATTAGAATAGTCATTCAGTCAATGAGTTTCACTCAATGCCAAAGTTCTTAGACATAATTCTGTCTATCTAGGCATAGATAGCGTTTAGTGAGCAAGCCTCACCCAACACTTTTTGCCTTAGTATATTCTCCAGTAATTTTTGCAAGCTTGGCATTGAGAGCGTTGAGTGAGCATGCCTAACTGAATGCCTTGTCTCATAGCCATTCTTTCTGTACTTTAGGTGTTGAAGAGCGTGTAGTGAGCTTGCCTCTCTCAATGCTTTCTGCCTTAACCAACTTTCGACATCTTCAGCATCTTAAACATTGAGAGCATTGAGTGAGCAAGCCTCACTTAACACTTTCTTCTTTATCCAATGTCTGAATAATGGCGTTAAGAGCATTGAGTGAGCATGCCTCACTCAACGCTTTCTGTATTATCCAGAATTTAATGTTCCTTGGCGTTGAGTGAGTAAGCTCCACTCAACACGTTTGTACTTAGCCAAATTTCTGTGTCTGAAAACACAGACACAAACTAGATGAGATACAATCAATGCTTTATCATATGGCGTTGAGTGAGCTTGCCTCACTCAATGCTTATCGCCTTAGGCAAATATCAACATAGATTTTGTGTGGCTTTGACTTATAAGGAAATACTCGATGAATATAGATTATGGCATTGAGTGAGTGATACTCACTCAATGCCTATGGACTTAGTCACTTTTCTGCCTATTTTTACTTAGGCTATTACTGTATTAGCCCGACTCACAACCTTTTGTTGCCTTTTGTTGTATGTCATTGAGTAAGTTGACTTCACTCAATGTCTGTGGACTTAGTCACTTTCTCAGCTTTCCACTACTATGGCTTTGACTGTATAGGCTCCACTCATCACTATATGTCATCTGGCATTTAGTGAATGACCTTCACTCAACGCCTGTGGACATAGACAATTTTCTATCTATGTACACCTTAGGTAATAGTTTATCTAACCTAGCCACTTAGGCTACTGATGACTCCATATATTACACTTAATTTTGGACTCATCTGGGCAAGTTTTATCATCTCAGCACTGCACTTGAGAGCCATTATTGCTTATATTTGCTTACGTGTCTATTCCACGATTAAGTGCACTTTAGACCCATTTTTGTGTGCTTCTTGTGCTTCTTTGTTTTTGTTGTTCTTTAACCCTGTCTCGGGGATGTGGTGTGCATGTTTTGGGGGCCTATCTGCCTCTTCTGTTGGTGCAGGGGTCATGTGCATGCTCTGGAACCGCTTGGGAGACACCGACGATGCAGGAATACTACGCACGACCACTGGACTTATTGCGCATGACCACTGGTCATGCGCCACCGATCGTGTGCATTACACCCTCATTTTCCTAATCCTGTATAGGTAATCGCACGAGCACTGGCCGTAGTGCGCACGACCACTGGTCGTGCGCCAGTGCTCGTGCGCAGTTATGCTGATGCTTCTTATCCAGGTTGCAGGTCTATTTCGAAAAGTCGCACGATCATCGACCGACAGTGCGCACGACCACTGGTCGTGCGCCACTGATCGTGCGCACTGCTTCTGCTGCCTCCGTATTTAAGGCCCTACTCCGCGATTTAGGTCAACTCCTGTCATTTACTGCGATCGGGAGTGCCCAGGAATCGCCATTTTTTTACTTCTCTAGCTGCTCCATCACCTCCACCTTCGTCGGGAGGCCATAGCCAACTCCTCCGAAGCTTTTCAAACTCTTCGGCGAAGCCCTCGGCCATTGACGACTACAACTCCAAGCTTTCCACCGGAGTTGGTGAAGAAGGTGACCTAGAGAACGGAGTTAAAGGCCTTCGAGGTGACAGCTCGTTGGTACCGGAAGCCTCCTTGGACTGAGCCCGGAAGCGGATTGACAACTCGCTACTCCGGCCACGACCCGCGATGGAGCTTCACTCTCTTTTGGTTTACTCCTCTTCCCCTTCCTCTGTCTTTTGGAATGGTTTAAGCATTGTAATGAACACTTCCATCCATGAACATCAAGTTTATTTTACATCTAATGTAATGTTAGTATTTTTCTTATGCTTGTGAGTAGTGTCTGTTAATGCGCCTCACTCACCCCACATCCACTCCATTCCCGTGTCTCACCCGATTGCACGGCACAGAAGAGCACTTCAATCCATTAGCTTCCCGTCCACTCGCCCAACCGAAGTTCGGCATCGCGGCCGAAACACCCACTCCACCTTGCGAAGCGGTGCCTTCGAACCACATAGCTTTTACTAGTTCAGTAGATCAAAGATCCACAATCTCCCAAGTCGTCTTTTTACTCTTTTTTCTATTTATAACTCTCGTAACGATATTTTTTGTACTGTTGCTGCTTTACACTAATTGCATTCTTCAAGAGACCGACACTCGTGGATTTATTCCCAAAACTTTATTACTTGTGCGACTGGTGCACTTGCCGATTTACACGCATCAAGTTTTTGGCGGCGTTGCCGGAGAATGCAACTGTAAAGCGACTCAGGATGACTTCAAATATCATTATAAGAGTTAATGTTGTTTTTTTTACTGCTGTTTCCTTCTAGTGTGTAGTGTTTGCCATAGGGAATGCAAGGCTGAGCTACAAGAGATTTTGTCGCCTACGACCCAGAAATCGAACGTACTCTCCTAGCACGAAGACGCGCCGCAACCATCACTTTTTCACTAATGGGAGACCAGCTGAATATTGATGCAGGCAACCGAGTTGGAGGGATACCTCATGTCGACAGAAATGGCGACGAAAATGAAGTGAACCCTCCCCAGGTCCGCACCATGAGGGATTATACTACACCTACTGTCGGGAGCATATACCCCGGTTTCAGACCTGCTATCACCAATCCACAGTTCGAGATTAAACCAGCTATTCTGAATATCATTCGGAACAACGCTCAGTTTTCCGGAATGGCCACTGAAGACGCCCATATTCACCTTACAGAATTCTCTGAAATCTGCGCCATGTTCCGCTACGCTGGAATCCCCGGCGAAACGGTCAAGCTCCGCCTCATCCCTTTTTCATTAAGGGACAAAGCCAAGACATGGCTTCACTCCCTCCCACCTGGAACAACCACCACCTGGGAGGCTTTGACCACAAAATTCCTAGCTAAGTTCAATCCGGTGGATCGGATCGTGAGAATGAGGCGCGCAATAGCCAACTTCCGGCAAGCCGATCAAGAAGGTTTAGTCGAAGTTTGGGAGCGTTTCAATGAGCTGCTGAGGAAGTGCCCTAATCATGGATTCCAAACGTGGAACCTCGTCGAAAGTTTCTACTTCGCTATTGATCCCCACCACCGAGCCATGATCTATGCCGCCTCTAGAGGAACCATCATGAATCTTGCTCCAGATGATGCTCTGAAAGACTTACAAGACACCGCCACCCACAGCGCCTACTGGATTGCTGGAAGAAACATGCCACGAAGGACAAGTGGAGTGTTTTCCGTGGATATCCCCAAGCCTGCTCCTACCGCCCAAGTGATGGAAATCTCATGCCAAGGGTGCGGAAGCTCCGACCACCACAGCTTCGAATGCTTAGGAGTTGAGGTACCAGACGAATATTTGTTTATGAATGAGTCAGTTAATTTTGTAGCCAATCAAAACAGGGGAGTGACTTACAGGAATACATACAACCCGGGGGTGAGAAATCACCCCAACTTTTATCGGAATACTAACACATCTGGCCAAAGATGGCAACCGTGGTAGTATCAAAACGATGCGTATGCCTCCGGAAGCCAACCGAGGCCGCCTCAACCGTATTATTCCCAAGGGCCCCCCGTCGTTAAGAAAAGTTCTTTGGAAGAGATGTTCGAGAAGTTCGTTGGGATTTCCCAAACCAACATGACAAATCTGGCAGCCTCGATGCACAAACTGGAGGCACAATTGGGACAATTGGCCAAAGTGGTTTCCGAGCGCACCCAGGGAACCTTACCGAGTAACACAGAAAAGAACCCCCATGAACAAGGTAAGCGCCTTGGGGAGGACAAATTGGGAAACCGCAATGAACTTGTCATCAATTGTAAAATCAATAACATCGAAACTCCAGCATTATGCGATTCTGGGGCATCCAACAACATCCTCACTTTGCAAGATGCTGCGAAGGTGCACCTACAAGTCTACATTGAAAATCGGAAATCGCTTATCTTAGCGAATGGTAATTTGGTTGACACTGAGGGAGGTGTTCGGGAAGTTGAAATCGAGGTTAACGGTAAAAGTATCACCACTAACTTCTAGGTTTTGGGACCAAAGGACAATAACTCTATTCCTATATTAGGAGTCACATTCCTGACAGCCAGTGGCACATCCCTTGACTTTTCCAAAGGCCGTATCACTTGGCCAAATGAAGAGTCCACCCTCGATAACACATCCATACCTTCCTCTCCCATCCAAAATAACAATTCTCTAAGTGTCACAGATACCAAGCTGCATTCAGGTCTCCCAACTTTGGACGCACATCTGGACAAGACGCCAAAGAAAGGCCCCTCTAAGGAAGTCGATCAGAATCAAGTGTTGTTGGTCCACGACAAGATCAATTGTACCAAAGCCACAGCTGCCTTTCTACTTCCAGTCAACTATGTTGCTGAGCATGGTGAACCACATTTTATTCGGGAGAAATCCTTAGACACTAATTTGTATAACTCTATTAAACGATCTGTATCTTGGGTAGATCCGGTTGCCGTCACGGTGCCGGATAGGATGCCACAAACCACGACACCAGGAAACCCCACAACCAACCTCCAATGGAAGTCTCCCATGGTGGAGAAACTAAAAGAGGCAAAGCGTTTACACGATGAGCGCTATGCTGCCTTTCGGCTCGAGAAAGAGTGCACTCGAAGCAAAGGGACAATGCCTACCCCCTCTACAAAAAGGCAATCTGCTGTCCTCTCGCATTCCCCCGGAGAGACTTACCATAAATCTGCTTATAGCTGATTGCTCGACCCTCATTCCGCTTTCCATCTTCTTGCTCGCTACTTTTTCAATGATGGTTGCTCTACTTTTAAGTTTGTTTCCTTTTTATACTGCCAAGAACTCTCTATTTGAACTACTAATACAGGTATTTGATCCACCTTAAGGACGGTAAACAAAATGGCTTTCGGGAGACAACCCAAGTTGGACCGTTTGGTCCTATGCTGTGTTTTGATTTCTTTTTATATATTCATATATTTCTGTGTCCATATTTTGTTTGGCTTGCATACTTCAATCGCAGGTGCAGGAATATTTGAGGCGCGACAACTTGTCCGCTCTTGGACATCTCATTGCACGACTGGTATGCTCAATTTTGAGCATAGGTAGTTCCTACCCTAGCTTTTTATCATCTTTGGCATGTTAATTTTTACTAGTTGTATACTTTAAGTTTGGGGGGAGAGCATGTATGTGGTCACTACACCTCACTTTCTATTGCATACCAGTTTATTGTTTACTTATTTCTTAATTTCTGTTGCACACACTGAATCACCCACACGAGTGTGCTCTTACACACGCGCACAACCCGCGTCAAATGTATTATTTTTGTGTAAACTTTAAAATAGTGGTGCTGGCTTAGAATTTCAGGATTGAGTAGTTCGAAACTCATGAAGTTCTCTTAATCGAGTACTCATGGTTTGTGTAGAACTAGGATAGAATTAATTTTTCTTTATGCTCGTAGTTTATACTTTTCTGCAGACGTAAATATTGTTTGTACTACCCAAAATCTGAATCTGGAGTAATCGAACGATAATGTAAGAAAGTGTGTAGCCGCCACTAGACTCGTATTGCTCGAGTCGGGAGGAAAGATCATCTTTCTCGGTGGCTAAGAACTTGCCCTAAGCTACTTTCGAAGCATTGGTGCACGGTTAGTCAAGCGTGCGCATGACGTAGGCCCCCATTTTGGATAGTTTGAGCCTTGTTTAGCCTTTCCTACCCCTTAACCATTTCATGCCAAATTTGTGCCTACCCTTCCTTTGATTCAGCTCCACTCACATTGACCAAGGCCTGAAGTTCAACCCACCATCGCAATCAAATGCTTGAGCTGCTTTGTATTTTCTGTTTTGCTGAGGTTGTGATAGGTGGACATTATTTTTGGGGTTGCTGAATTCATTCACGTTTTGATTGCTATGTTTGGGGATTGCAAGCGCAGAAAGAAAAAAATAAAATAAAAAAAAACATAAAAAGCTGATAAGCGCAAAAGAGAGAATAATCGGAAAAACAAATTGCTTTGAGAATTTTATCCCCATCCTCTTTTTTGATTTTGTTCGGGTTCGGCCGTGTTCACGCCCAGTTTTCAAGCTCAGTCTGGCGGTGTGTTCCCCATTCATTTCTACGTGGCTGTATTGGTTTGGGTTTTATTCGCTCGCTTTGATTGCATAGAGCCTTCATGTTTATCTTTGACTACCAAGCCGTCGCCTAAGCCCCATTTTCTCCTACAAGTCCTACTGATTCACGCTTGAGTCTAATCCGCGCCGTGGAGAGAGTGTGAACGTGCAAGCGTATGGACCCCGACATTGGTGTATTCCTTTGCAGGTGATCCTGAGTCCCAAACTTTGGCAATGCTCACCTTAGTGGCCTGCCTAATTTCTTTCTACACATGATCGCAAGATTCTCCAGAATTCTAATTTTGTGTAATTACAATATTTATTTACGTCTGTTGAATAGTTTAAACTACGTTGTATAATTAAAAAGTTTTTCCATTGTATCTTCTATGCCCATGATATATTTGATTTCTCGTCTTACTTCTTTATGAAATTTCTGAGCCAACTAGCTATTTTCTAGTCCACGGAGTGATGATTTGCTCGGGACGTGCAAATGGTTAAGTCTGGGGGTATGATGAGTCCACATTTTACACTTATTTTTGGACTCATCTGGGCCAGTTTTATCGTCTCAGCACTACACTTGAGAGCCATTATTGCTTATATTTGCTTACGTGTCTATTCCACGATTAAGTGCATTGTAGGCCCATTTCTGTGTGCTTCTTGTGCTTCTTTGTTTTTGTTGTTCTTTAACCCTGTCTCGGGGATGTGGTGTGCACGTTTTGGTAGCCTATCTGCCACTTCTGCTGGTGCAGGGGTCGTGTGCGTGCTTCGGAACCGCTCGGGAGACCCCAACGATGCAGGAATACTGCGCACGACCACTGAACTTATTGCGCACGACCACTGGTCATGCGCCACCGATCGTGCGCATCACACCCTCATTTTCCTAATCCTGTCTAGGTAATCGCACGAGCACTGGCCGTAGTGCGCACGACCACTGGTCGTATGCCAGTGCTCGTGCGCAGTTTTGCTGATGCTTCTTATCCAGGTTGCAGGTCTATTTGGAAAAGTCGCACGACCATCGAACGACAGTGCGCACGACCACTGGTCATGCGCCACTGATCGTGCGCACTGCTTCTACTGCCTCCGTATTTAAGACCCTGCTCTGAGATTTAGGTCAACACCTGTCATTTGCTGCGATCGGGAGTGCGCGGGAATCGCCATTTTTTACTTCTCCAACTGCTCCATCACCTCCACCTTCGTCGGGAGGCCATAGCCAACTCCTCCGAAGCTTTTCAAAGTCTTCGGCGAAGCCCTCGGCCAATGACGACTACAACTCCAAGCTTTCCACCTGAGTTTGTGAAGAAGGTAACATAGAGAATGGACTTAAAGGCCTTCGAGGTGAGAACTCGTTGGTACCAGAAGCCTCCTTGGACTGAGCCCGGAAGCGGATTGACAACTCGCTACTCCGACCACGACCCGCGGTGGAGCTTCACTCTCTTTTGGTTTACTCCTCTTCCCCTTCCTCTGTCTTTTGGAATGGTTTAAGCATTGTAATGAACACTTCCATCCATGAACATCAAGTTTATTTTACATCTAATGGAATGTTAGTATTTTTCTTATGTTTGTGAATAGTGTCTGTGAATGCGCCTCGCTCACCACACATCCACTCCATTCCCGTGTCTCACCCGATTGCACGCCACACAAGAGCACTTCAATCTATTAGCTTCCCATCCACTCGCCCAACCGAAGTTCGGCATCGCGGCCGAAACAACCACTCCATATTGCGAAGCGGTGCCTTAGACACGCATAGCTTTTACTAGTTCAGTAGATCAAACATCCACAATCTCCCAAGTCCTCTTTTTACTCTTTTTTCTATTTATAACTCTCATAACGATATTTTCTGTATTGTTGCTGCTTTACGCTAATTGCATTCCTCAAGAGACCAACACTCGGGGATTTATTCCCAAAACTTTATGACTTGTGCGACCGATGCGCTTGCCGATTTACACGCATCAGCTACCTGTCCCATCATTGTTGTAGGACATCCCCACATGCATGAACTTAGACATACATTAAATACAACTATATGTATATCATTGACAAGACTGAATTTCTCAAATATAAGACATTGTGGGAAATCGACCCAAAAATAGTGTTTATTGACGACATCCTCATTTATTCGAGGACCGAGGAGGATCATGTGTGCCATTTGTGTTGGATCCCTAGTTGGATTTGGGCTAGGTTCACTAAGTTAGGATCATTTGACCCAACATGTATAGCTAGGGTCATATTTGTATCCTAGAGTCTAGGCCATGTCCTTAGAGTCTACACTACATGGACCAGCCATCAATAGACTGCAAAAGGCTCAAGACCGAGGAATTTCAAAGAATTAGAAAATGAGTTCGACATTCGTCGAACCCAGGTCGACGAAAGTCGTGCTGAACTCGATGAACTTAGAGAGAATTCTCTGAGCTGAGCTCGACGAACTTGAATCTCAGGTCGACGATTTCCAGAGTATACTTCAACATTCCAAGTCCAGAATTCTTCACTTAACTCGAGTGGACGAACTTAGTTCTCAGATCGACGAACATAGTTCTGAGGTCGACGATTGCTGGGTATTCTACTTCCAACATGTTTTTTCCAGAACGATCTAAGTATTCTATGTCCAGGATCACAATCTAGTCGATGAACTTAGTTCTCAACTCGACAAACTTAGACCACAATCTTGGCAAGTTTTATCAAGTAGCAGTTAAAGGTTCTCCAGTCAACGAATCTAGTTCTCAGGTCGACGAACCCAGTTCTGCGGTCGACGATTTCTGGATACCTTCATTCTTAGTCCAAGAAACATGGAATTCTGTTATTTAGTCAACGAAGTCATATTCTCAGCTCGATGATCTTGATGCATAGAATCAACAAAGTTCCAGAGAAAGCAGTTCTGTTCTTAGGTCGATGATCTTGGATCTCAGCTCGACGAAAAAATATTATCTAGTCAACAAACTTGACTTCTCTGTTCGACGAACTGTGGACACTGCTCAACGAATTCTGTTCTCTATTCAACGAATTCAGTATAGTTCCAGACTTAGAAATTTCCCTCTCTCTGTCCATCTTCTATGGCAATAATTCCTGAGTAATCAATGCTAAATATTCTCTGAATATTACCGTTAGAAGCATGCATTTATTACGGTCCTCATCAGGATTATTGTTTGTCATTTTTCCATGAGACAGTTGGAGAAATCAATCAATGCAAATATTCTCTAGGCCGTCAGCATTAAATGAAGAAAGAAATTCAAATTCCAAAAGGAAATCGTATGGAAAATATAAAAAGGAATTTTCTTCATCTCTCTTGGCACGGATACAGCACACTGAGAAATAACAGAGAATGATATTTACAGGAAAGATAGTACATAGTGATAGACAGAAATATAGACCTTGACTAGTGAAAAGAAGAGCAAGCTGTAGAAGAAGAAGAATATTCAATCAAGATCAAGAGTCTTCTTCCTTCTACATTCCAGGACTCTTCAAAGGACAATAACACTCCATCTATCAAGAAGTTCCTGGAGTTCATCTGGTCAAAGTAAAAGTTTGAAGACCAATCACCCTGCAGCAAAGCTTCAACTTCCTGAACCATTCAATAACTTAGGGGGAGCCTTTACTAACATCATTTTCCCACTAAAGTCTTCTCAGTTGTATCTGAGAAAGAGAAGACAAAATCACTATCTCATCCCCCACTATATAAATGGTTCTTAACTCCCTTTAAAAGTTATTCTTGGTTGCAAGTCACCTAACCAAAATACTTGAGGTTTGGTTTTTGAGCACCTGATCAAAAGCTCATAGGTGGCAGTCACCTGATCAAAAACCTGAGTGCATTCCTACCAGGGTGGTAGAAGAGTGGATGTACCCAGGTTGGGGAACCACTATAAAATTCGTGTGTCGTCTAGTTGTACTTTTTCTTTTATTCTTGTTGTGGCTTTGTTTTCTAGGTTGCTGTGCTTGTGACATGTTGTGCTAGATTATTTTATCTTAAGTTTATTTTTCATTTACAACAAAAAGTTTTAAGTTTTTAGATACTCTATTAACCGCCCCCCCCCCCCCTAGAGTATTTCAGATCTAACCCTCACTTTCAATTGGTATCAAAGCGAGGTTGTTGATTTGGTTGTACAAGCTAACCCTTGGACCAAAGATCCTGAGATAGATCTAATTTTTATTTCTATTAGTTATTTATTCACAGCCTGGCACAGAATAAAGATTATGCAAGCATCAGACCTCCAGTATGCAATCTAAATAAGTTTGTCATCTGGAAAGTAAGAATCAAATTATATATGAACTTTATTGATGAGGATATTTCCAATTCCATTATGACAGGTCCTCCTCTACCATCTACCTATACAACAACATCCATCACTAATGCAGTTCCACCACCTGATTGGACTGAGGCTCAGAAGAAGGCTAAAATTGCTGATGTCAAGGTCATGAATATTCTAGCCCAAACAATGTCATATGACATTTTCAAAACGTGGCTGAATGCACATCAGCCAAGGCCATCTGGGATTCTCTAAATCAAATGGTGGTTGGATCTGCTGATGAAAGAAAAGATAGAAGATCCAATCTCATATCACAATATGTGAACTTCAAGAAAGATGAAGCTGAATTATTTGCAGATATGTACAATAGGCCGAGCTCAATCATCAATGAGCTAAAGAAATTGGACAAGGACATCACCCTCACTAAGGTGAATGACAAAATACTTATGTGCTTCCCAAGCTTATGGGATTCAAGTATCTGGCCAATGAAAAGGCCAGAAGCTGAAATGAGATTTCCACAGAATCTCTTTTACGAAAGCTCAAGTCTTATGAGCAGGTCATCAAATCTAGAGAAGAAGCTGAGCAGAGAACACCTAATCCAGCAATTAAGGACCACAACATAGCTTTTAAAGCTGCTGAAGAAGCTGGAGCCTCAACTGTGAATGAAGAGTTGATGAGTCTCTTTGCCAAGAGATTCTATAAAATGGCAAGAAAGGACTTTAGAAGAAAGTCATCCAGGCAGAATGACAAGCAAAGGTATGATAAAACCCCTACTAAAGAGGTGGTTTGCTTTGGTTACAGGAAACCTGGACATTTCATCTCAAAGTTCCCTGAAAATGAAAAGAAGGAAAAGAGAAGAGAGAAGGACTCTAGAAGACTGAAAAGCAGCATGCCTTCTTCCAACAAATACAAGAAGAAGGAGAAAGGATTTATAGCTAAATCCTGGAGTGAAACTGAGGATGAATCCACATCCTCCAGCTCTAGTGAGGAAGAAGAAGAGGCAAGGGCCAAAGAAGTATGCCTCATGGCCATTGATGCATCCAGGAGTCAATCAGATGAAGAAGAATCTGACAATGAAGAAGCTTCTAAAACAGAAGCTGATCAGGTACTCTTATCTTTTGATTATAATTCTTGTTCTTTTAAAATTGAATTTAAAACTATGTGCAATGATTTAATAAATTTTGAAAAAAAATCAAAGCTCTTAGGGAAAAATTAGGTAATCAAGAAACTCTAATTGCTGAAAACACTAGGTTAAAGGAAGCATTGAATCTAGCAAATGAAAAAATTTACTCCTTAAAGACTGAACTATATGAGGCCAAACAACTTGAGGAATCTCTCAATGGGAGAAGCCTCAAGCTGATGGACATCACAAGCACAGTAAATGCCAGACTAAATGACAAGCTGTGCTTGGGTGCTTCATCAGGTTTGCCCCCCATTCTTAAGAAGAATATTTTATCAACCCCCATAAAATTTGTTTCTATTAATGTCAAAGATATAACAACCATTAAACCAACCATAGAAGAACTGCCCAACTTAAAAGGTAAAAATAACATAAACCAGAAAACAAGTAAAAACAAAGTTCAGCAGCTTTTGTTGAACCCAGATCGACGAAATGTGGCTAGTTCGTCGAACTCAAGTCGACGAACTCTGAACGCAAACTTATATAATTACTATTCATCTTACTGCGATCGACGAACTCTGTATAGGTCGTCGAGCAGAGATCGACGATCTTAGGGTACAAAAAATGGGCATGTTCATTCGCTGAGCAGAGATCGACGATCTCATCCCATTTCATCGAACTCTGGTCGACGAAATCACAATAATTCATCAAACCCAGTCAGACTTAACAAAAATTATAATTGTAACACCAACTCAAATCAAACTAAGAAACCATTTAACCCACTTGCAGATTGGACAATACCTCTCAGAAGATATCATCCATTAGGATATAAATAACAACCTGAGTATTCTGTGATATCCAGACTTTCTTATCAGCAAAACAAAGGACCCAAGGTAACCTGGGTCAAGAACAATTAATTATTTTCTTTACAGGTAAAGGGTTGTCCAGTGAATAATCAAACATGGTACCTGGAGAGTGGATGATCCAAACACATGACTGGTAGCAATAATAACTTACACAACTACAAGTCCAAGCTGGGACCAAAGGTTATCTTTGGTGATTCAAAGTGTGGCCAGTCTGAAGGCTATGAAGAAGTAAGGATTGGAGAAGTCATATTCAAGAAAGCAACCTATGTAAGTGGACTCAAGCATAACCTCATCTCCATAAGTCAATTATGTGATGAAGGTTATCCGGTACATTTCATCTCAACTTCTTGAATTATTTCTGATAAAGAAAAATAAAAAATTTTAATTGGAAATAGACAAGGAAACATATACTTAGTTGATTTTTTTTATGCCAATTCAGACATTTGTTTGCTTAATATCGTTTGCAATCAAAATGAACTATGACATAAAAGGCTAGGACATGTTAACATGAAAAATATTGCTAGGCTATCTAAAGATAGTCTTGTAAGAGGCTTACCTTCTGGTCCCTACAAGAAGGAAGGCCTTTGCAGGGCTTATCAACTAGGCAAGCAAACAAAATCTAGCTTTAAGTCAGTAAATAAAAGTGATTCACCTAGGATTTTATATTTGCTACATATGGACCTCTTTGGACCCATTGCTGTACAAAGCCTAAGAGAGAAATCTTATACCCTAGTTATTGTAGATGACTTCTCAAGATTCACTTGGTTGTTCTTTATGAGATCTAAGTCAGATACCTTTAAAGTTCTTACAGATTTTCTCAGGACCATACAGATTGAGTACTCTACTCATGTTGCGTTGATCAGAAGTGATCATGGTATAATGTTTGAGTCTTTTCTTATGCATGAGTTCTGTGAGAAGGAAGGTATCAGGCACTGCTTCTCAGCTCCTAGAACTCCAAAACAAAATGGGGTATCTGAAAGGAAGAAAAGAACCCTGATTAAAACTGCATGCACTTTACATGCAGATGCGTATATGCCACTATCCTTTTCGGCAGAGGCTGTAAGCACAACAAATTATGTACTGAATAGAAATTTGATACATAAACTAAAGAATAGGACTCCCTATGAATTACTTAAAGGGAAGAAACCTAAAATCACCTATTTTAAAGTATTTGGATGTGTATGTTATATACATAATAATAACAAGAAATACATTAAAACGTTTGAAGCTAAGGCTGAAGAGGGAATTTTTCTAGGATATTCCTAAGTAAGCAAAGCTTATATGGTCTTTAATAAATCCTCTTTGAAAATGAAGAATCTATTCATGTTACCTTTGATGAAACCAACATGTCTTACAACGAGAAAGGGATTTCTACCAGTAACACTTTGCAGGTACCTCACTTGTGTGAGAATTTGGACGGACTTAGCCTCACCCAAGAGGTTCCAACACATCCTCCTCCACAAGTTGTTGAAGACAGTGAAGATGAATCTTTGGAAAAAGCTGAACCTCATTCAACAGCCAACATAATTCCACAAGAGGAATTAAATCCAAATGTTGTTACTGAACCAAATCCACCCACTGATCTTGTCACACTAAGGGATCACCCTAGATCACAAGTGATTGGAGACATAATATTAGGTGTACAGACAAGGCATCAACTCAACCAAGACTTGATGCATGCTTATTTTCTCTCTCAAGTTGAGCCTCAATCCATACATGATGCTGAGCAGGATCCCCACTGGATCTTAACTATTCAAGCGGATCTCAACCAATTTGAGAGATGTAGAGTTTGGGATTTGGTTTCAAGACCCAAAGACTACCCAGTCATTGGAACCAAATGGGTATATAGAAATAACTAGATGCCCAAGGTGCAATTGTGAGGAACAAGTCTAGCCTTGTTTCTCAAGGATATATGCAAGAAGAAGGCATAGACTATGATCAAACCTTTGCACCAGTTGCAAGGTTAGAGGCCATCCGAATCTTTCTTGCCTTTACTGCCTACAAGAAGTTCAACGTATATCAGATGGATGTAAAGAGTGCTTTCCTTAATGGAATACTAAAACAAGAGATTTATGTTGAATAACCTCGAAGTTTTGTCTCTTCAACTCATCCCTCTTATGTATTTAAATTGCATAAAGCCCTCTATGGTCTAAAGCAAGCTCCAAGAGATTGGTATGAGACCTTAGCTAGCTTTCTGTTAGAGCATGGATTCACTAGAGGCATAATAGATAAAAACTTATTCACTAGGTACCATAATGATAAAATCTTATTAGTACAAATATATGTTGATGACATTATATTTAGGTCTACTGATCCCAAACTATGTAAGAGGTTTTCTAATCTCATGCATTCAAAGTTTGAGATGAGTAGCATGGGTGAGCTCTCCTACTTCCTTGGTCTCCAGGTGAAGCAGCTATTTGATAGAATCTTTATCTCCAAAACTAAATATGCTAAAGAGCTTCTTAAAAAGTTTGGGATGGCTGATGCCTCAGCTCAGAAAACACCTATGGCTATTAATGTTGTAATAGATTCTGATCCACAAGGGAAAACTGTTGACCAGAAGTTATGTAGGGGCATTGTTGGGTCCCTATTATATCTTACAGCTAGCAGACATGATATCATGTTTGCCACATGTCTTTGTGCTTCGTTCCAAGTGAACCATAATGAATTTCACCTAACTTTCTTAAAAAGAATTTTGAGATATATAAAGAGTTGTCCTATTCTAGGCCAATGGTATCCTACTGAGTCAGAATTTGATTTAACTGGACACTCAGATGCTGACTATGCCGGATGCAGGATAGACAGAAAAAGTACCTCGGGAACTTGTCAGTTCCTTGGTATGAGACTAGTGTCTTGGTTCTGTAATAAACAATCATATGTGTCCACATCAACTACTTAAGCAGAATACATTGCAGCTGACAGTTCTTGTTCACAGATATTATGGATTCAGAATCAACTCATGCACTATGGTTTCAACTTAAATAATTCAACTCTCCTTTGTGATAATATAAGTGCAATATACATAGCACAGAATCCAGTCCATCACAGTAGGACTAAGCATATAGACAGTAGGCATCATTTCATTAGAGAGTGTGTAGACAAAAACAAAATCAAACTTGTATATATCTCCACTGATTTACAAAGAGCTGATATTTTCACCAAACCCTGGATGAAAGGAATCACTTGTTCTTTATAAATCAGATGGCATTCTCAATGGAGAAGCTTTGTTTTAACTTCTGTCTGCACTCGGAGAATTTGCCAAAGTTCATCGAACGGAGCTCGACGAACTGGCGAAAGTTCTTGAGATATTCATCGAACGGAGATCGATGAACTCTCTGTGAGTGAAGTTGTTTTCGCCGAATGGAGATCGATAAATCTACTTCAGAAAACTTTCGTCGAACGGAGCTCGACAAAATGTCTTCAAATCTTCAGATTGAGCTCGACGAATTGTTTAACTACAATTTTTTTTGTCGACCTCAGATCGAAGATTTTTTTATTTATCGTGGAACGGAGTTTATCGATTCATATTCTGGAAAACCTTATATCTAGGTTTTCTTCGACCTCCATCCTGCGCTTTCAGTTCCTTTGCACTTGATCTTCATTTATCTCTTGCAGGCGCTCTAATGGCGATTCCAGCAGGAAATCTTGCGGCCATGAAATATGACACCGGCTTTGATGTTGAATTTGATTCCTTCCAGCATTTGGACCCAATCTTCCTGGAAATCATGCAACTTCTTGAAGAACAGCAGTTAAAGACTTTGATGTCAATAAGGATCAAATTTGCCAGTGCTGAAATCAGGGAGTGGGTTTATACTTCCTCCATCACGGATGAGAACACTTTATAGGGACAGTATCGGGTAATGCTATTTCTCTTACTCCCGCCGTTCTCACAGTTATTGTTGGGTTAAGTAATGGTGAAGAAGATTTAGAAATTGATACTGAGGAATATGATGTAATGTTGGGTATGATGGGTTACTCTGGAAAAACCCCAAATAAGTTGCTGAAGAAACACATGTCAGCTGAATTTAAGTTCCTAGCAGACATTGTAGGGAAAGTGTTGCTGGGCAAACACACTGCACATGACTACATAACCAGGAACCAATTCCTGGTTATGTCTGTTATGGTTAACAAAAAGAAGGTAAACTGGGCTCAGATCATGTAAGACCCCCTTTCTTTTTTTTTCAACACCGGGGTCTTAGGCCCAAAACCGTCATTTTGCGGTGACTCCTTCACGCCCTGAAGGATCATCACCACAAAGCGCCGATTCTGCCCTGCCAAATCGATCGCAGAAAAGTAGCACAATAATGTAAATGCAAAATTGCAGTCCATAGAAAATCACATATCATAGTAATAAATCTCCACAAAGGGAGTGTCCACAGAATAATACATCAGAGTACTAAAAATATGGGCTTATGCCCGGTACATCATATCCTCACTACAAAATCACTCATGCGGGAGCGAAAGAAGAAAAACTACTCAAGGTCGAGACTCACGGTCCCGGCTGTATGAACTTCGGAGCTAGACTGCCCCACCTCCAAGCGTATCGGTCTCTGGGGCTGCTCCTCCATGCTGGGCTCCATGATCCCCTAAATGATGCTGTTCGAAAACTGTTAGTCTAAAAGACTAAGTCCTATCATCCCCCACCCCTTCCCCCATGACTCCTAGGCACCGAGCAGAGAGGAAGAAAGGGGAGGACTTGAAGTTGGAGAATATCAAAAATAGATGGCAGCGGACCTATACTAGCAATTCTATAACAGGTATAGACAATAAGCTGAAATATGAAAAGTAACCTTCACTTATGTGAGAACACATAAGCCAAGGGGTCTTCTGCAAAGCTCCCATCGTATAAAGAGTCCCATACCAATTTATACGTTGGGGTGTCAGTTATCACAGAGCAAAATATAAATTTATATTGAAATTGACCTTAATTTATAAACTTGCCAACACAAGCTTATAGACCAAGGGGTCGTTTAGCAGGTCCTAATGTATAAGCATCCCATTCCACTTATACATTAGGTGTCAAGGGTTAAATGAATTGATTATGCTATGACATGTAAGCGGGTATGATGGAACATGCAAGTGCAACACACACACCCGACTCTATGCACACAGACCTTTAGTTCCCCCTTTTTGGAGGCTTAACCTCCCAGGATACCTCCGTAGTGGCAGACGGAAGGGGTGGGTTGGGCCTCGCCCACCTCTAAACTAGTAAAGCACTACCGGTCAGACCTATCGTTTGCCTTAACGCTTGGTGCACGAAGCGGACTCCTGTGTACTCTTACCGGCTGGCGCACCGGACTTCTGTTGGCGTAGTGCTAACCACACTTGTCGAGTCAGCGTATTGGCGTCGGTGCATCGACCCTCCAATACCGAAGACCCACCACCTTAATTTCCTTTCCTTTTTTGCACATGCAAATTTAGCGTAATCAAAAACTGAGCCGAAGCTCCACAGACCAACGCGTCCATCTCAAACAATCGAGCCGAAGCTCCCCGGACCCAAACGTCTGTCTTTTAACCATCCGAGCTGAAGCTCCCAGCTATCTACCGATGCTATCAGTGTTTGTGAAAGGTGCAACCCTAATTACTAAGTTACTCTTTTCAGCTTGTTAAAACAGTTTATGTTAACCCAGGACTGCCCCCGGTATTCCCTGTGAAGAGCTCTCAAGGGGCACTAGGAACTATGTTGGGATTATGCCCAGCGTTCCCTTTCGCAAGGTACTTATTTTTGTTATTGGTTGATCCGCTTACCCATTACTTTCTCATGTTACGATAGGATAATCCTAAGGTGATTTGACTCCACTTCACCTCGGGGAGGACGATCTTTCGTCGGACCCGAGCGCCTCTAAACCCTAGCAAAAACTGTTGGGTATTTCATCCACATGAACCCAGATTTGATGAAGTCACCCTGGAACTAAGATGTATTAAGTTGTATCTGATACTTGGTTTGAGTTATATGTGTGCAGGAATTTCACTGGAAGTGTAGACCATTGTCAGTCCACAGTGGGTCCTCAAACACAGGAACTGTGCAATGTAATCCCTCATTGCATATTCCAAGGTGTTGACTCATATGTGGTCTCTCTATTGGGATGCACTTCATATTCAAGCTATTGGACCATGGGAAAGAAATTTGAAGTTGGCTACTCTAGAAGAATCAGTTTTTCCAACATCAGAAAATTTCTAAGTGTTTTACTCGAGTAGAGCTTTCACCTACTCGAGTAGTCTGAGTATCATTTACTCGAGTAAAGGAACCTTGTACTCGAGTAGACATAGTCATATACTCGAGTAGCTAAGTTACCTACTCGAGTAGACAAAGTCATATACTCGAGTAGCATGCTTATATACTCGAGTAGATTACTCTTTATACCCGACTAATATAGGGTTTTCTCATCTAAATTTCTCTAAGTCATATACGCGAGTAAGTATACTCATATACTCGAGTCAGTACACTCACTTACTCGAGTAGATAGAAATATACTCGAGTAGTTCATTATACCGACTCGAGTAGATCATATGTTACTCGTGTACCTTGATATTCCCCTACTCCAGAATTTTTATAAGTCTTTTACTCGAGTAGAACTTTCACCTACTCGAGTAGATTACTTCCTCTCGAGTAGTTAGTTCAACTACTCAAGCAGTTGCCAGCAGTCCTCTTCAGAATTCTTCTAAGTATTCCACTCGAGTAGTACTTCTTGTACTCGTGTAGGTTATGTAATATACTCGAGTAGCTCTTCCAGTACTCGAGTAGATCCTCTATATACTCGAGTAGGTATCTTCACATACTCGAGTAGCTCTGTCAGCTTACTCGAGTAGTTGATCTCTACTTACTCGAGTAGTCTTTATATTTATACCTGAGTATGTTCTTCATAATATACTCGAGTAGTTATTCAACTACTCGAGTAGTTATTGACTTACTCGTGTAGTTGGCTGAATCTTTCCGAAATTTTTCTAAGTCCTTTTCTGACGAGATTTTTCAATCACGCGACATGATTAGTCCACGTGTACATCATTATGACCGATTATGACCGTTAGTCTCTCCTATATAAGGTCTTATCAGAAAATGACAAACCCTAAGTAATTATCAAAGCTTTCTTGTCAATTCATTTTAAGAAAGTTCTTCAGCCGACTCCTCTCTGACTCTTGTGAAACGGAAGCCGCCGCCGTCGCCTTCTTCTCCGGGCAAAGCTTCTACTTTCAGAGGATTATTCTGAAGAAAGTTACAGATCGAGATCGACTTCGCTGATCATATTCTCTCTCGATTTCTGTAAAAGCGAGTAAATCCAGATCGAAGCCGAGAACTTCTTTACCGATTTCTGAAAGTGCTACAAAGTTGAAAAGAAGAAGATCCTGGCCGTTTCATCCAGATCTGAGTGATTTACTGTTTGTATTCTTGTAAACTTTACTTTATTCTTGTAGGAGAAATCTTCTCCGAGTGTAGGAGTCTTTCACTCCGAGTTTGTAGGAAGTGCTATCTTCCGAGGTGTAGATCCGTTTTGTTTGGATCGAGTTTGTAGGAAATTTGTTCCGAGGGTAGGATCGATTTTTGATCCGAGATAGTGGAGTAGCCGAGTCTAGTTGATTGCTAGATTGGTGAGGGAAAGTGGATGTACCCAAGGTTGGGGAACCACTATAAATCTTGTGTCGTCTATGATATTGGTAGATATTTCTGTGCCGTGCTCTAATTATTTTTTATTCCGCAAAAGACGCACAAACCACCTATTTACCCCCCCCCCCCCCCCCCCTCTAGGTGATTTAGGTCGACAACAGTTTTCTTTCAAAAACAACACCCTACTCACTTTATCTTCCAATGATGCATCTAATGCTATTTATCCTTTCCAGCAACCCAACAAAACCCAACACATGTGCTCTAATTCATATCCCAAATGATTTCCTGCAGTTTTGCTAAATGCAGACCACTTAAGCTATATGACCCGTAAAAAGGGAAGTATACAAAATGATCATCCAGTGCTCATATAATAATTATTAGAGGACTATTTTGGCATTTGTAGCCCGAATTCATAATTTCCTAATTTTCATAATTTAACCGATAATTTATTTATTTATTATAAAAGCCAAAAGTTCCAAGGTTGAACATGAAGTACAAGATTTAGGCAAGATAAAATTCCACTAAATTTATGATAAATGCAAAATGAATAATCATCTAAAAATCCAGAATCTCCAAATTTTTCAGCAAGATTTAAGCCTTTAAATTTTATTTCAAACATATTCCACAATAAATCATTTAAAGGGGATGTACAACAAAAGTACTTCCAAAACTTCAGAGAAACTTCTAGGATGATTATAAGGGCACATAAAACATCCAAGTAAAGTTTCATAAGTTTTTTGAAAGAATTATTCTCTGAATTAATTAATTATCCAATTCTCAATAATATGGCCTTGCAAAGGAAGTTCTGTAAACAGGCCTCTAAAAATTATAAATAAATTACTACAAGTACTTTTTGGCCTGGAAACATCAAAACATAAGCCTCATGATTTTTCCACAGAATTATCATCAATAATTAATTTTATTCTACCAAAGCCCCTTTCTGAAATTAATGAAGGAAGTACCAAATATAATCAATTAAGAATTGTAATAAAATTCAGAGAGGTTCACCCAGCCCTAGATTATCTTCTGACCAAGTTTCATCAGATTTTAATGCACGTAATAATCAAATTAATTAAAACACCATTTTGGGCCTTTTGGCATTTAACAAATGAAGTACCAGAAATATAATCCATAAAATTCTACAGAAATCACCAGAGGTTCTAGATGGCCTAAAACCTACTCTACCAAAGTTTCATAACATTTGGGGAAGGTTTATGGGCTGAATCTCCAAATTTGTTCTCCTACCCTAAAAATAGGGTTAGGGTTTTGAGGTGTCTACCTTGCTCCAACTCTCCTAGAGTTCCTACCAGAGAACTTAGGTTACCTTACCCTCAATTCTACTGAGTTTTCAAGGACATACAAGGGCATTTACCCCCATGTCCTTCAGAACCCTCAAAAGTCCTTCCTTAGGGTTTAGGTTGAACCCTTGGGTAAATCAAGTCTAAAACATCCCATTTTTCCCTAGGAGGGTGACATTGGCCATGTCAAGTCAGTGCCCAAAACCTCAGCCTCTGTTGAGGGGAGGTGACCACCCTAAGTCCATACTGCACTTTTAATCAAAAATATCTCCTTAGGGCCAAACTAGGGTTTGGTGATTCCCTAACCAAAACCTATCCAATTGCGCTTAAATTTGTACAGAGCTAGGTATTGATTCCAGGGACAACTCACCAAAATTTGGGAGCGTTTGGAGGTAATTAGACCACTTAATTAAAATACACTTGCATTATTAAATAAAAGTAAAAACTTTAGGCAAAGTGTGTCCAAAAACTCTCAATTTTGGACAAACCCTAGGTATAGTTAAGATTGATCCCCTGTCCAAATTTCAGACCATTTGGAAAAGGGATGAATGGTGGGCATCCATTTTAATCTCAGGATAGCCCTAGGTACAGGTCCCACAAAACTGGGTGCCCTGGTCTAAGCAGAGGGCCAAATTGGTCCAAATCAATTTTTGCTTACAGTAGATTCATAGGGCTACAACTTTCATATTGAACGTTTTCCCACCTGGTGGGCCTAAGTATTTTAATATTTATTTTAAAACAGCCTAGTTCACAGGACAAAAATTCAGAAATCTAAACTTAATAAAATAAATGATTTGCACGGATCTTAAAGAAAATCGTGGGGCTCCTAGTCATCTTCTTCCTCCAGCCAAGGGACATGATTGGCCGAACCTGGAGCTTATTCCAAGAGCATTTCCCGGCCACGCAGCCCCCTCCCTGGCCGGCCACCACCGCCACCACCTTCGTTGAGTTGGGGGATATCGTCGGGCGGCGGCACGGCCGCCGGAGGGGTGGTTTCTGGCGAACCCGACCACCATTTTGTTTTTGGAAAAACCATGGAAATGAAAACTTGGATCGGCTCAATTGAGTCTGATTCTTGTCTTAAATGATTCCTAAGATCTACCCAAGGAAGAAAGAGTAGAGGAGGACCTTTAACCGAGCGTGGTGGTGGTGCACCATGGCCGGAGGTGGAGCTTTCCGATGCTTGAAACTTCACTACCAAAACGCCCGGTTTCTTCAGGTGAAGGGTGGAAACATCTCCTCTAACCTTGGTGAAGCTATTAAAAGAGGCAAAAGGGGGATAGGGAGAGTCATAGCTTGTTGTCGAGCGTGGTGGTGGTGCGCCATGGCCGGTGGTGGAGCTTTCTGATGCTTGCAACATCACTACCAAACCGCCCAGTTTCTTCAGGTGAAGTGTGGAAACATCTCCTCTAACCTTGGTGAAGCTATTAAAAGAGGCAAAAGGGGGATAGGGAGAGTCATAGCTTGAATCCTCATTTCCACCATTAATAGGGAATTTTAGGAAACTTAAATCTCAATGAATTCAGCCCCTTGGTGAACTGAAGAATGCTGGAAACTCCTCCAATACTCCTGAGGAGTTGAATACAGTCATCAATGGGGGGATTTGTGGGGGTTTCACCTTCCATGCCATTATTGACCACTCTTTCTCTCTCCTCCTTATTGAAGAAATTGAATTCAGCCACCTTGGGTGGCTGGCCATGGCAATTAAACTCCTCAAACCTGATGAGGGGGAATGTATTCAGCCTTTGGAATCAATTGGAGAGGCCCTTGGTATCCCTTGGCCATGAATGGACTCTTTTCTCACTTTCTCTCTCCTCCATTAAAGGGAAAAATGGAGTTTTTTCTCTCCTACTCACCATGGACGAATTTTGATCTCTCCCACAGCCTATTGGCAGCCCACTAACTCATATTAATAATAAAAATAAGGTTAGCCCAAGTGGGGGGAAATGGGTTTGAGCTTGGGTTAGCCCATTTAGGCTAATTTGACCTAACACTAGAATATAGTTGACCTTGGTCAACATGACCATTTGGGTTGACCCTAATGGGTCCTTGGTGACCCATTGGCCTCCCCTAAGGTCTATGTAGGGTTGGGTAGGGTTAACTTGGCACCTTGGAGGTCACTTGACCCTTGGTAAGGGCACTTTGACTACATTGGGGCTTGAGTTGACTTGGGTCAACTTAGCCACTAGGATTGACTCCAATGGGTCCCTAGTGACCCATTGACCTCACTTTAGGTTTAGGAAGCCCTGAGTAAGGTTGGTTGGGCACCTTGGTGGTCACTTGACCCTTAGTAAGGACACTTTGACCACTTTGGGGCTTGAGTTGACTTGGGTCAACTTGGCCTCTAGGGCTGACACCAATATGTCCTTAGTGACCCCTTGACTTCACTTTAGGGTCAGGGGGCATAGGTGGGGTTCTCTAGGCTAGGAGTAGGTCAATTGACCCTAAGTAGGCTAGTTTGACCCATTTTGGGTTAGGGTTGACCTTGGTCAACTGAGTCTCTTTGATTGACCCCAATGGGTACTTATGGCTCTAATGGGCCTCCCAAGGTATTAGGGGGTGTTGTAGTAGGGTCTTGGGGTCAAGGTGTAGCCCCATGGTCATCCTAAATCATTGATCAGAGTTCTACTATTTGCAGACCATTATGATTTCCACACTTTGTCTCCTATCCCTTGGCCCATTTCTGGCTTCCTAGGGTTTGTCATGACCTAGTCATAGAGAAAATCACTCCTAGGGGTTTAGTTGGAAATGGGATGTTACAGATCATGTTTGATCTGATTAAGAAAAAGAATACCAAGAAAGAGGTCTTCTTTGGAAGGATCTTAGGGATCTTCCTAAAGGAAAAGGCTGCTGAATCCCTGGTCTCTCTGACCATACTCATCAATGCCTCTAAAAGGCTCACCTGTGCCCTTTTTGGCAGGTGGGAGAGGATCATCACCAAGCCCTCCAAGGCTTTTTCCTCTTCAACCAGGGCTTCTGAGAGTACTAGGGCTGCTCTAGCCACTTCCCACCCTACTGAAGAGATCCCTCCTCCACCTCCTCCTCCAGACATCCAACCTCATCCTCAGATGGCACCTTTACTTCCCTCATCCTCCACCATTTCTTCTCAACAACAACTAGTTTACATTCCAACTCCAGCTCCACCTCCAACAAATTCTCCACCAATAGATAGAAGTGATATCCCCTCTTTTCCTCTTCATGAATCTCATCAACCATCTCCTTCTCCATCACCTCAACCAACCCCACCTCAATCCCCCCTTCAATCACCACCTTCATCTCCCTTACCCCACCATCTGGACACCATTCCCTTCTTCAATCTGCCTTCATCCCCCCTCCATACTTCTTCTCCACCAGATGAACCAATGCAAGATGCACCACCTCCACCTCCACCGTCCTCCTCCATTCCTACTTATATCTCCACTGCTACACCCTCTACACAACCCTCTGCATCTCTCCTATTGGATCCCTCCATCCTGCCACCACTCATTGCCCTTCTCACTCCCCTTCTTAAAACTATTATAGCAGAGGCCATTTCACCTCTTGCTACTTCCATTTCCTCCCTTGCTGCACAAATAACTGCTCTCTCTGCTCCTTCCTCTTCAGTTAGGGGACTTGCTCCAGTGTGCACTGAAACCGGCAGGAAAAGATAATCCTTGAATAAGAAGCAGCAGTAGTAGCCACAGTAGTAGAAGCAGCAAATGCAGCAGCAGTAGAAATAGAAGAAGCAGAAGTAGCAACAGATGCTGATAAAGATTTAATTGTCTTATTAATTTTATTGAAACAGATATGGAAATATATACTGTGGATGATACCGTAACAGAGAAAACAATAACTGCTGGTGATTTTATTATAAATCCTAGAGTAGATTTGTTAAATTTTTTGAGTATGTTTGATACAACTTTTGTGACTAATCTGCTAGCAAACAGTACTAAGCTATCCATGGATATAATTCCTTGCACCTCACCAATAAGCCCCAAAGTTGCCAAGCAACTAAAGGCCACTCTTGCTGTAACAGAGACTCCAGTCATTCCATCTCAACCATAAGCTGTTTCACCCATTGTCTCATCTCCTCTTGCCCCAGTTTTTGTAATGGATGATTCACCTATGCCTGATCTTGATGCTTTGATCATGGCTGATATTGAAGAGGAAAATAAGTCAGTTGCTGAAAGTACTAAAGTGTACAGTTCTCTAGCTCTAGCTCTAGTTCCAGCACCTCCTCCAGCTCCATGCATTTCTACTCCTCCAGCTCTATGTAGTTCTCCTCCTCCAGCTCCTACTCAGGCTGAAAAGCCAATTGACAAATCAGTACTAAAGGGCATTGATGCCTTATATGATGATCCTCGGGATTCTTCTTCTGATGATGATGATGAAGAAGATTCAGATGATAAGGCAAAGAAAAAGAAAGTGTCTAAGAAGAGGAAAGTTCCTCCACCTCCTGCCCCAAAACCCAATCCTACAAATGACACTCCTCATTATATACTTCAGAAGATTACACCTTACAAGAGCATGTCAGCATGGATATGGCTGTCCAAAAATGAACAAAAAGAAAGGAAGAAAGCAGAAGATATTCTCCTCCTCCACAGAGATTCAGAAAGGACCCCCCCTCGTCCTCCTCCACCATCTGCTGGTGCTTCTAGTTCTTCAACTCCAAGGACTACCCAGTTTCAGACCTATCCGAGACATCAGGGTAGATCCTCATCTTCAGGAAGCAGCCAGTATAGACAGTATTCATCGGGCAAGCAGCACCATCAACAACAGCAGCAACATCAACAACATCAAAAGCAACAATTCACTGAACATCAAAAGGCTGATAGCCCCAAAAGACCTGCTTCCCCACCTGTACCATTTGAAGATCCAGAGTTAGCCACATCTGCTAGGGTGGACAGATTCCAGGAATTGGTTGGCCTATCCATGATCAACAAAGCCAGAGCTGAAGGAAAGGATCCATCTCAATACTCTACAATGTCTAAGTACAGAAAGGAAGAACTGAGCAGGTTTGCTAAGGCTAACAAGTTTTTTAATGTTGATGATTATCTGAAACTGCATCCAGAAGCAGTAGTGTCTAGGGCTACATCTATTAATATCATTGGGGCTACTGACATGATAATGACCAAGGATCAAGCTGCAGATCCTAACAGGGAAATCATATTTACACATTCTGGAGACAAAGCAGAAGAGGAGAAGCACAAGGACAAAAATAAGAAATGAACTTTGAACTGTCTTTAGTCTCTCTGAGTTACTTTAAACTGCTTATTTATATTCTGATACGAAGCTCTGTGTATATATATATATGTCTGCTGCTCATTTAAATTTTTCATGCCAGATATATGTTTTATTGCTTTGTTGTTTATGTGGGCCTGTAATTAGTGACCTTATGCAAATAGGGGGAGATTGTTGGATCCCTAGTTGGATTTGGGCTAGTTTCACTAAGTTAGGATCATTTGACCCAACATGTATAGCTAGGGTCATGTGTGTGTCCTAGAGTCTAGGCCATGTCCTTAGAGTCTACACTACATGGACTAGCCATCAATAGACTGCAAAAGAATAAAGACAGAGGAATTTCAAAGAACCAAAAAATGAGTTCGACATTCGTCGAACTGAGGTCGATGAAAGTCGTGCTCAACTCGTTGAACTTAGAGAGAATTCTTTGAGCTGAGCTCGACGAACTTGAATCTCAGGCCGACGATTTCCAGAGTATACTTCAACATTCCAAGTCCAGAATTCTTCACTTAACTCCAGTCGACGAACTTAGTTCTCAGGTCGACGAACTTAGTTCTCAGGTCGATGAACTTAGTTCTCAGGTCAACGATTGCTGGGTATTCTACTTCCCAGATGTTTTTTCCAAAAAGATCTAAGTATTCTAAACTAGGATCACACTCCAGTCGACGAACTTAGTTCTCAGCTCGGCGAACTTAGACTGTAGTCTTGGCAAGTTTTATCAAGTAGTAGTTAGAGGTTCTCCAGTCAACAAAACTAGTTCTCAGGTCGACGAACCCAGTTCTGAGGTCGACGATTTCTGGATACCTTCATTCTTAGTCCAAGAAACATGAAATTCGGTTATTCAGTCGAGGAAGTCATATTCTACGCTCGACGATCTTGATGCACAGAATTAGCAAAGTTCCAAAGAAAGAAGTTCTGTTCTTATTTTGACGATCTTGGATCTCAGCTCGACGAACAAAGATTATCTGGTCGATGAACTTGACTTCTCTGTTTAACGAACTATGTACACAGCTCGACGAATTCTGTTCACTGTTCAACGAATTCTACATAGTTCCAGACTTAGAAATTTTCCTCTCTCTATCCCTCTTTTATTGCAATAATTACTGAGTAATCAATGCTAAATATTCTCTTAATATTACCGTTAGAAGAAAGCATTGATTATGGTCTTCATCAGAATTATTGCTTGTCGTTTTTCCATGGGACCGTTGGGGAAATCAATTAATGCAAATATTCTCTAGGCCGTCAGCATTAAATGAAGAAAGAAATTCAAATTCGAAAGGAAAATCATATGGAAAATATAAAAAGAAATTTCCTTCATCTCTCTCGGCACTGATACAACACACTGAGAAATAAGAGAGAAAGATACTTACAGGAAAGACAGTACACAGTGATACACAAAAATCTAGCCCTTGACCAGTGAAAAGAACAGCAAGCTGTAGAAGAAGAAGAACATTCATTCAAGATCAAGAGTCTTCTTCCTTCTACATTCTAGGACTCTTCAAAGGACAACAACACTCTATCTGTCAAGAAGTTCCTGGAGTTCATCTGGTCAAAGCAAAAGTTTGAAGACCTATCACCCTGCAGCAAAGCTTCCACTTCCTGAACCATTCTATATCTCAGGGGGACCCTTTTCTAATATCATTTTTCAACTAAAGTCTTCTCAGTTGTATCTGAGAAAGAGAAGACAAAATCACTCTCTCATCCCCCCACTGTATAAAGGGTTCTTAACCCCCTTCAAAAGTTATTCCTGGTTGCAAGTCACCTGACTAAAAGATTTGAGGTTTGGATTTTGTGCACCTGATCAAAAGCTCATTGGTGGCAGTAACCTGATCAAAAACCTGAGTGGATCCCTACCAGGGTGGTAGAAGAGTGGATGTACCCAGGTTGGGGAACCACTATAAAATTCTTATGTCGTCTGGTTGAACTTTTTCTTTTATTCTTGTTGTGGATGTGCTTTCTAGGTTATTGTGTTTGTGATATGTTGTGCTAGATTATTTTATCTTAAGTTTGTTTTTCATTTACAGCAAAAAGTTTTAAGTTTTCATATACTCTATTCACCCCCCCCCCCTCTAGAGTATTTCAGATCTGACCCTCACTTTGAATTTGGCACTGACTCTAGAGATTCTCCAGGAGCACAAGTTGTATGCCAAGTTCAGCAAGTGCCAGTTTTGGCTGAAGGAGGTGGCTTTCTTGGGCAAGACTGATAGTGGATCCGACAAAGGTTCAGGCAGTACGGGATTAGCCAACACTGAAGATGGCCACTGACATAAGGAGCTTCCTAGGAATAGTCAGTTACTACCGTACGTTCGTAGAGGTATTCTCCGAGATAGTTCTCCCACTCACATCTCTAACGAAGAAAGTGATGCCTTTTGTTTAGTCACCGTAGTGCGAGGCTACCTACCAGGAAATCAAGGGTCAGTTTACCTCAGACCCTATCCTTGACATTCCATTTTGGGAAGGAAGGATTTTAGTTGTATACTGGGGTGTCGTACCATGGGTTTGGTGTCATTATGATGTAGAACGAGCACATGATAGTTATGCCTCCAAATAGCTGAAGAAATATGAGCAGAACTACCCAGTGCATGACCTATAGATTGGAGCGGTTATATTCTCTCTAAAGATATGGAGGCACTACCATTACTGTATCCACTGCGATATCTTTTCAGACCACAAGAACTTGAAATATGTGGATACACAGAAGGAGCTGAATATCCGACAGAGACGCTGGGTAGAGCTTCTATCAGACTACGAGTATACCATGCACTATCATCCCCGGAAGTCCAATGTGGTAGCAGACGCTATGAGCCGGAGAGCCACCACAACAGGAGCAGGACCTCAGCAGCTCAGCTGTTGGCTATGGATATGGTGCAAATGTTGGAAGAAATGCAGATATCTTTGGTATCCGAGAATGATCCAGAGGTGTACGAGGAGTACCTGGAATCGATGAGTACCACAAAAGATATCCCGGATTGAATTAAGGACGGGCAGAGGCTGGATATGAGGATTGAGCCGATACTTAGGGACATAGAGGAAGGCACGACATGGGATTACTCTCAGAGAGATAGCCAATTATGATTTAAAGGTAGAGTTTATATATGGGAAGGAGGTCGTATTAGGGAGGATATCATGACAGAGGCTCACTACAGCAGATATTCAGTACACCCAGGGATCTCGAAGATGACAGCAAATCTGAAGAGGACGATCTATTTGCAGGGTATGAAGAAGGATAATACATACTTTGTGACGCTTTGCGAGTATTGCCAGCTCATAAAGGCAGAGTGCAAGAGCCCGGTCAGATTATTGCAGCCACTCCCGGTGTCAGAGTGGATGTTTGAGGGCATATCCACGAATTTTATACATTGGCTAGCCCGATCCTATGCGGGGAACGATTTGATTTGGGTGATCATCGATAGATTGATGAAGGTGGCTAGGTTTATTCAAACCTGGAAGGACGCTCCGGTTGGTGATCTGGTATGGTGATTTGTGGGGTAGTTTATTTTCTACCATGGATTACCTAGGATGCTACTGTCAGATTGGGATGGATGGTTTACGTCCAAGGAGTGGAGGTCAGTTAAGCCCTACCTAGGTTGTTGGAACACCCTATTACTAATTTGGGTCAGGATCACTATGTCTCTAGGAATTTATGTTTTGACCTTCTGTATAGTTTAATAGGTCAATTAGAATTGAGTCTAAGGGTTAGAAGGCTAGGATTGGAAGCTGCTCTGAAGACCCAAGTTTTTCTGGAGACTAAGTCCAAATCGTCGAGCTCAGCACGACGTTTCGTCGAACTCCGGTCGACGATCGTCTAGCTCAACTTCTGCAGATCGTCGAGCTCCATTCGACGATCGCTGAGCTCAACCTCATAATATCGTCGAGCTCCACTCGACGATCGCTGAGCTCAACTTCGCAATATCGTCGAACTCCATTCGACGATCGCTGAGCTCAGGTCGACGATTTTGGCTCTGCACTGGATCCTTATCTCTGAGCTCAGTTCGACGATCTTTGAGCTCAGATCGACGATTTCTTTGCTGCTTGCATTTTCCAATTCGCTGAGCTCAGCTCGACGATAGCAGAGCTCAGTTCTACGATTTCAGTTATCTTTCAGAATTCAAATTCAAATCAGATAGAAGTTATTCTACATTTAATTCAAAAGATCTGCCAGCCGTTTTCATTTACTTCTGGAGCAAGTTTCAAGGGATTTTTCTAGGAACAATTCAGTGGACTTTCCTTCAGAACATATTATGCAATTAAGGCTATAATTAATTCAGACCAACGGCTATCTTTGACAGAGCAATTTTCTATTCAGACTCAGAGAATAAAAGATAGAATGTTTTTGAATCAGACAGAGCATAGACAAAAAAAAAGAGAATAGAGATTGACAAGAACAGAGGACACCTCTCAATATACAGAGACTCTGAAAAATATTCTGTCAATAAGAATTCAGAAGAACACTCATCAAGAGATCAAACCTTCAAACATTCTTCAGATCTCTTCAGCTCTCAAGTGTTCAAGGCCAACATCATTTCAAGACTCCAGACACTCAACATTTCAGCTTGCTGAAATCATCTTTTGCTGGAGATCCATCTTTGAAGGCCTATCACCCTCAGCAAAGCTCATCTTCCTGAAGATCAAGGACTCAGGGGGAGCTTTGAAATCAATCCACTTAGTCTTCTCAGTTGCTTGAGAAAAGAGAAGACTGCCATAACTCTCTCAACCCCCTCTCTGTAAAGGGTTTTTCAAACACCCTTCAAAAGTTTGAATCTGGTTTTTGAGCACCTTGTCAAAAGCTCATTGGTGGCAAGACACCTGATCAAAAAATCTGTTTTGGTTTTTGAGCATGAAAGGGGAAACTAGATCTGATATACTCTAAAGGGGGGGTGAATAGAGTATATGGTGCTTTTTGAAAACACAAAGAAAACTTTTTGCAAAGCTTTACAACAATTGTTGTAATGGGTGTAAGCAGGGAAGCAGAAATAAAATTAAGCTATACAGATATTAAGCACAAGAAAATCTAGGCCAGAAACAAAAAGAAAACATGCAGAACCAGATGACACAAGGAAATATAGTGGTTCCCCAACTTGGGTACATCCACTCTTCTACCACCCTAGGTAGGAATCCACTACAGGATGAGTTGATCAGGTGTCCTGGGCACCAATGAGCTTTTGATAAGGTGCTCAAAAACCAGATCAGATTTTTTGATCAGGTGTCTTGCCACCAATGAGCTTTTGACAAGGTGCTCAAAAACCAGATTCAAACTTTTGAAGGGAGTTTGAAAAACCCTTTATAGATTGGGGGTGAGAGAGTTATGGCAGTCTTCTCTTTCTCAAGCAACTGAGAAGACTATGTGGATTGATTTCAAAGCTCCCCCTGAGTCCTTGAAGTCTTCAGGAAGATGAGCTTTGCTGAGGGTGATAGGCCTTCAAAAATAGATCTCCAGCAGATGATGATTTCAGCAAGCTGAAATGTTGAGTGTATGGAGTCTTGAGATGATGTTGGCCTTGAACACTTGAGAGCTGAAGAGATCTGAAGAATGTTTGAAAGCTTGATCTCTTTTTGATGAGTGTTCTTCTGAATTCTTGTTGACAGAAGATTGAGAGAGTCTCTGTATATTGAGGGGTGTCCTGTTCTTGTTTTTCTCTATTCTCTTGTTCTTGTCTGTCTTCTTTCTGATTCAAAAACATTCTATCTTTTATTCTCTGAGTCTGAATAGAAAATTGCTCTGTCAAAGATAGCCGTTGGTCTGAATTAATTACAGCCTTAATTGTATAATATGTTCTGAAGGAAAGTCCACTGATTTGTTCCTTAGAAAATCCCTTGAAACTTGCTCCAGAAGTAAATGAAAACGGCTGGCAGATCTTCTGTCTTAAATGCAGAATAACTTCTATCTGATTTTGAATTAGAATTCTGAAGGTCAACTGAAATCGTCGAACTGAGCTCTGCTATCGTCGAGCTGAGCTCAGCGAAAATGAAAATGCAAGCAGCAAAGAAGTCGTCGATCTGAGCTCAAAGATCGTCGAACTGAGCTCAGAGATAAGGATCCAGTCAGAGTCAAAATCGTCGACCTGAGCTCAGCGATCGTCGAAAGGAGTTCGACGATATTGAGAAGTTGAGCTCAGCGATCGTCGACCAGAGCTCGACGATATTATGAGGATTGAGCTCAGCGATCGTCGAAAGGAGCTCGACAATCTGTCAAAGTGGAGCTAGACGATCGTCGACCGGAGTTCGACGAAACGTCGTGCTGAGCTCGACGATTTGGACTTAGTCTCCAGAAAAACTTGGGTCTTCAGAGCTGCTTCCAATCCTAGCCTACTGATCCTTAGACTCAATTCTATTTTGACCTAAAATCTATACAGGAGGTCAAAACACAAAGTCCTAGAGACATAGTGATCCTGACCCAAATTAGTAATAGGGTGTTCCAACAGAGTACCTTATCAAAAGCTCATTGGTGCCCAGGACACCTGATCAACTCATCCTGCAGTGGATTCCTACCTAGGGTGGTAGAAGAGTGGATGTACCCAAGTTGGGGAACCACTATATTTCCTTGTGTCATCTGGTTCTGCATGTTTTCTTTTTGTTTCTGGCCTAGATTTTCTTGTGCTTAGGTTCTGCATAGCTTAGTTTTGTGGTTTATTTTACTTCTGCTTCCCTGCTTACACTCATTACAACAATTGTTGTAAAGCTTTGCAAAAGTTTTTTCCTTGTGTTTTAAAAAGCACCATATACTCTATTCACCCCCCCCCCCCTCTAGAGTATATCAGATCTAGTTTCCCCTTTCAATTACTATCAGAGCCAGGTTGGTTAAACATACCATTCCTGATTGGTTGTACAGGCTAACAACTGAACCCCAAGATCCCAAACTAGATCCTTCTTTTGTATCTTAATATTAGATTTTGTTTGCACAACTCATGGCCCAAAACAAAGATTATGCAAGCACCAGACCTCCAGTGTGCAATCTGTCAAAGTTTGCACTTTGGAAAGCAAGGATTAGACTATACATGAACTCTATTGACGAAGATATTTTTAATTCTGTTTTGACAGTGTGTCCAAGACCTCCAGAGAGCACAAACACAAATGCTGTTCCACCTCCATCAGGAACAGATGCTGACATTAAAAAGTGGAAAGTAGCTGATGCCAAGGCAATGAACATTCTAGCTCAAACAATGTCAGATGACATTTTTCAGAAGGTAGCTGAATGTAATTCAGCCAAGGAGATCTGGGACAAGCTCTCAGAAATAGTTTCAGGATCAGCTGATGAGAGAAAAGACAGAAGATCCCATCTCATCTCCCAATATGAGAACTTCAAGAAGGGAGAAACTGAATCAGTGGGAGACATGTACAACAGACTGAGTCTAATTGTTAGTGAACTGAGGACATTAGACAAAGAGATCTCACTAACAGAACTTAATGACAAGATCCTAATGTGCTTCCCCAGCACTTGGGATTCAAGAATCTGGCCAATTAAAGATGCCAGAAGCCTGAATGAGATCACCACTGAAGCCTTGTTGGGTAAGCTCAAATCTTATGAGCTACTCATCAAGAACAGAGAAGAAGAACAGAAGGCTGCTTCTCCAGCCACAAAAAGGGAGAAGACTATAGCATTCAAGGCAACTGAGGATTTGCCTGAAGAAAAAGGAACAGCCAATGATGAACTTCTCAGCTTGCTGGCCAAAAGATTCTACAAGATGGCCAGAAAGGACTTCAGAAGAAGATCATACAAGGAGCAGGATAAGCCAAGGTATGACAAGTCCATTGGCAATAGCAAAGACATTATTTGCTTTGGTTGCAGGAAACTAGGGCATATGGTTCCTGACTGTCCAGAAAACAAGAACAAGGACAGAAGGGACAGAAAAGAAAGAAGAAAGGAGAAGGACTCCAAAAGGCATGGAAATAGCAAACCTTCCACCAGCAAAAATAAGCACACAAGGAAAGGATTTGTTGCTGAATCCTGGAGTGAGACTGAAGAGGAGTGAGAAGCCTCTTCCAGCTCAAGTGATGATGAGGATGATGCAGAGGAAAAAGAATTCTGCATGATGGCAATCAATGCCTCACAACACAACTCAGAGGAAGAGGAGTCAGAGTCAGACTCAGAGACTCAACCTGAAGAAGATCAGGTAATCAGCTCTTTTGATTTCACTTCAGAAGATTTCAAACTTGAATTTAAAGCACTATGTTTAGACCTGCTAAAGTCTGAGAAAGAGATCATCTCTCTCAGAAATCAATTATCTGAACAAAATGCTTTAAAATCAGAAAATCTCATACTCTCTCAGGAGTTGGAGAACTATAGGGAACAGATAGCTTCACTGAAGAGTGAGCTCTCTGAGGCCAAGAAGCTTGAAGAATCTCTCAATGGGAGAAGCATCAAGCTGATGGACATCAAAAGCACAGTGAACTCAAGATTCAACAGTACACTGGGCTTGGGTGCCTCATCCAGCCAACCTATTGTTCTAACAACCCCTATCAAGTTCATTTCTGACAAGGGAAAGGGAGTTGTAGAGGTTGCCAGGAAAAATTCTGATCTGCCTCAGAAAACCAAAGTCCAGTACAAATCGTCGAACGGAGATCGACGATCGCCGAATGGAGATCGACGATCGCCGAACGCAGCTCGACGATCTCAGGAAAATCGTCGAACGCAGATCGACGATCTCAGCCAAGATCGTTGAACGCTGCTCGACGATCCCATATACCTGACCTCAGCCATAGTCGACCGTCGAACGGAGCTCGACGATCGGACCCACGATCGTCGAACGCAGCTCCACGATCGTCGAACAGAGGTCAGAGCTCTGGAAATTTTTTCAAAGGCAAGTCAAAATTGAATCCTAAGGGTTCTTCATCCCAAACCTTTAACCCTTATACTGAATGGATTATACCTCCAAGGAGATATCATCCTGAAGGATATAAGAGTCAGCCAGGGATATCTTTCATTTCTGAATTTAAAGGTTATCAACCTAGGCCCAAGGTAAACTGGGTCAAAAACAAGTGAATTGCTTCATGTGCAGGTGAAGACCTATCCAACATCTAACCAGCAATGGTATTTGGATAGTGGGTGCTCCAAGCACATGACAGGGAACAAGGACAACCTCAATTTCTTTAGAGCCAAGCTTGGACCCAAAGTTATCTTTGGTGATTCCAACTTTGGACAAACTAAAGGATATGGAGCAGTCCAGATTGGTTCTGTAACCTTCAAGAAGGTAGCATATGTGGAAGGACTGAAGCACAACCTAATCAGCATCAGTCAGCTATGTGATGAAGGCTACCAGGTGACCTTCAGCAAAACCTTATGCAAAATCAAGTCAGAGGACAACACAACTGTGTTGATAGGTAAAAGGAAAGGTAACATCTACCTAGTAGATTTTCTTTCAACTACTTTAGATATCTGTTTATTCAACTCAGTTTGTAGACCAAATGTTTTATGGCATAAGAGACTAGGACACCTAAACCTTAGAACTATTGCTAGGCTATCCAAGGACAACCTTGTTAGAGGACTACCTTCTGGCCCCTACAAGAAGGAAGGACTCTGCAAGGCTTGTCAATTAGGCAAGCAAACTAAAAACAGTTTTAAGTCACTTAATAAGAGTGATTCACCTAGGATACTGTATCTGTTACACATGGATCTATTTGGACCCATCACAGTACAAAGCCTAGGAGGGAAATCCTACACTTTGGTGATTGTAGATGACTTCTCTAGATTCACTTGGGTGTTCTTTCTAAGGAAGAAGTCTGATAACTTTAAGTGTCTGACAGAGTTTCTCAAATGTGTAAAGATTGAGTTCAATACTCACATTGCCCTGATCAGAAGTGATCATGAGACAGAGTTTGATTCTCTTCTTATGCAAGAGTTCTGCCAGAGTGAAGGGATCAGGCATACTTTCTCAGCTCCTAGAACTCCTCAACAAAATGGGGTAGCTGAAAGGAAAAATAGAACCCTTTTTGAATCTGCCACTATATTGTTGTCAGATGCTCATCTACCTCTATCCTTCTGGGCAGAGGCAGTGAACACCTCCAACTATGTGCTGAATAGAAGCCTGATACATAAACTGAAGGGAAAGACTCCCTATGAATTACTCAAAGGGAAGAAACCTAAAGTTGACTATTTCAAAATTTTTGGTTGCATTTGCTATATTCACAATAATGATAAGAAACATCTAGCAAAATTTCAAGCCAAAGCTGATGAAGGAGTGTTTCTGGGATACTCCATGATTAGCAAGGCCTATAGGGTCTATAATAAATCATCATTGAAAATTGAGGAATCTGTTCATGTTTCTTTTGATGAATCTAACATGTCTTTCAAGGAGAAGATTTCTTCTACCATAGAACCTGTGCAGGAACACTCTCTAGTTGAAGATATGAACAAGCTACAGGTTGCTCAAGAAGATGAAAGCAGTGAAGATGAAAGCAATGCTCAACATATTGAAGCACAACCTGAAGAGCCAGTTGTTGTACCACAAGAGGAAACAACAACACAGGTTGGTGAACAATCAACACCCCCTGTTGATTTAGTAACATCAAGAGACCATCCAATTACCCAAATAATTGGAGAAATCTCAGCTGGTGTGCAAACCAGAAATCAGGTCAACCAAAACCTGTTGCACACCTGCTTCCTTTCTCAAATTGAACCTCAGTCCATTCAAGATGCAGAGCAAGATCCACACTGGATCATTGTCATGCAAGAGGAGTTGCATCAATTTGGGAGTAACAAAGTATGGGAACTAGTGCCCAAGCCTAAGGATCATTCAATTGTTGGAACAAAATGGGTATTCAGAAACAAACTGGATGATCAAGGAGTAATAATAAGGAACAAGGCAAGGCTAGTTGCCCAAGGATATTCTCAAGAAGAAGGAATTGACTACGACCAGACTTTTGCACCTGTTGCAAGATTGGAAGCCATCAGAATTTTTCTAGCTTATGCAGCTCACAAAGGCTTCAAGGTTTATCAGATGGATGTCAAGAGTGCCTTCTTAAATGGAGACATCAAAGAGGAAGTCTATGTCAGACAACCTCCAGGTTTTATCTCTCCAACTCATCCTGATTTTGTTTTTAGATTAAATAAAGCATTATATGGTCTCAAGCAAGCTCCTAGAGCATGGTATGAGACCCTAGCATGCTTTCTTTTGTAAAATGGTTTTATAAGGGGTAGAGTAGACCAAACTCTTTTCATTAGAACCCATAAGTCCCATACCCTACTAGTACAAATCTATGTAGATGATATCATTTTTGGCTCTACTGACTCAAAATTGTGCAGAAGGTTTTCCAACCTAATGCATTCTAAATTTGAGATGAGTAGCATGGGTGAGCTATCCTTCTTCCTAGGATTGCAAGTCAAACAACATGCTGAGGGCATCTTTATTTCTCAAACCAAATATGCTAATGAGCTGGTTAAGAAATTTGGCATGTCTGAGGCATCTTGTATGAAAACACCCATGCCTACCAATGCTGTATTGGATGCTGATGAACATGGGAAACCTGTTGATCAGACAACATATAGAGCAATGATTGGCTCTTTACTGTATCTTACAGCTAGTAGACCAGATATAATGTTTGCTACATGCATATGTGCTAGATTCCAAGTTAGCCCTAGAGAGTCACACCTCACATTAGTAAAGAGGATTCTTAGGTATGTTAAAAGTTGTCCAAATCTAGGTCTCTGGTATCCAAAAGATTCAGCATTTGAGTTAACAGGATTCTCTGATGCTGATTATGCTGGATGCAGAATTGACAGGAAAAGCACCAGTGGAACTTGTCAGTTCCTTGGTGATAGACTTGTCTCTTGGTTTTGCAAGAAACAAACTTCTGTGTCAACTTCAACTGCTGAAGCTGAATATATGGCTGCAGGCAGTTGTTGTTCACAAATACTGTGGATTCAAAATCAACTCCTAGACTATGGTTACAACTTAGTGAAGTCAAAAATCTTTTGTGACAATACAAGTGCTATCTCCATAGCTCAAAATCTAGTCCTCCATAGTAGGACAAAACACATAGAGATTATGCATCACTTCTTAAGGGACAATGTTGAGAAGAATAAAATTGAACTGCAATATATCCCAACTGATTTACAAAGGGGAGATATTTTCACCAAGCCCTTGGATGAAAAGAAACACACCTTCTTCCTAAATCAGTTAGGAATGTTAGATGGAGGAAGTCTCAAATAATACTCAAGATTTTGAAAGCTAAAAATTGACCAAGACTATGCAAAATTTCTGATTTTCCTTAGTATCTAAAATTTCTCTGATCTCTGAACTGCGCTCGACGATTTCCCCAAAGATCGTCGAACGGAGGTCAACGATTTCCAGGATCGTCGAACTGAGTTCAGCACTCCTCAGATAGTATGAACTATCTCTTCTGGTCAACGATCGTCGAACGGCGCTCGACGATTCTGTTCACTGAACGATCGTCGAACGGAGCTCGACGCCTTTCCAGATCGTCGAACGGAGATCGACGATTTTGGAGTCTCTTCAGATTCCTTTAGAAGCCTCGATCGTCGAACTGAGTTCAACGATCTTTCCTTTTCTGCGTCGAACCCTAATATAAAACTCATTTTTCGCCGTCGTTCTCTTTTGCGCTTTCAATTTCTCTGCAAACTTTTTCTTCCCTCCAAACAGTTCTACCTTGGTCGTTTTGTTTGTTAAGTTTTTTGCAGGTACCATGGCCGTTTCAGTTGCTGTACTCGCTGCAATGAAATTTGATGCCGGCTTTGACATCGATCTCGACTCCTTCAACACAACCGATCAAGTCTTCCAGGACATTCTCAGTTTGTTCAAAGATCAGCACTTATCTGCCCTTATGACAACCAGAATCAAACTTGCATCTGATGAAATCAAAGAATGGGTATACACTGCCCACAACCTTGACAACAATACCATAGTTGGTTCTATTGGTGGCACCCAGGTACCTCTGACCCCAACAGTATTGACAGAGGTTTTTGGTTTAAGGAATGGTGAAGACTCTGCTGACCTTTCTGGAGAAGAATTCTCAGATGTACTTGCCAGGATGGGTCATCCTGAGGGGAACCCTAGCAAGTTGTTTAAGAGGAACCTGTCAGTGGAATACAGGTTTCTGGCTGATGTGGTAGGCAAGGTTCTCTTGTCCAAACATTCTGCTCATGACACCATCTCCAGATATCAGCTCTGCCTCATAGGAGCTCTGGTGGACAGAAAAAGCTTGAACTGGGGAGAAGTATTTTTTGATCTGCTGAAGAAAAAGATAAACAAAACATTTGTGAACTTTGGAAGAATACTGGGAGTCTTCCTCCAGGCCAAGTGCCCTTCTCTGCTAGTCTCCTCTGGAGTGCACATCAATGCCTCCAAGAGACTCACATGTGCCCTTTTTGGGAAATGGGACAGGCAAATCATCAACCCCAGCAGGCCCTCTCCATCTGCCCCTTCAGGCACCAGGACTCTAAGAGTCACTCCCCACCAGGTCTCTGCCCCTGCAGAAGACCTGCCTGCTGCTAGTGCTGCTGCTTCTCCTCCTCCAAGCCCAACCCTACCAATTCCATCCACCACTCCAGCTACCTCCACCATTACAATCTCAAGCCCATCTCCAACCTCTATTCCATCTCCAACAATTTCCTCTCCACCAGCAGACCACTTCCACCCCCTTTTCTCCTATCCCCCACCAGATGTCACCTCATCCCCATCCCTTCCATCCTTCACTCTCCTGGATGAATCCTACATGGATGATTCCCCCTCCTCTCCTCCAGAATTGCCATCCTCCTCCACAACTTTCCAAGACCTTCTCAACCAAATTATTGATCAACCCACCTTCACTCCCTCCATATCCATCCCTCTATCCTCCATCTCTACCATCCCCTCTCCTGAACCATTCATTCCACCCTTCAGCCCTCCTCCTCCAGCTCCATCAGCCATCCCTGTACCCTCTACCTCTGCTCCTCTCATTGAGCATGTAGATCTCCCAGCCCTTGCTGATCAGTTGTATGAGCTCCTTGCACCTAGGCTCTCTCTTCTCATGGAGGCCTCTTTAGCTCCTCTACAACAATCAGTGGCAGCTCTCTCTTCCAGGCTTTCCTCTTTCCTTACTCCTCTAGCAGCACCCCCAGCAGTGTGCCTTGATGCACAGGTATCTGCATCCAGGCAGGGGGAGATGCCCTATGAAGCCAGCCTTCATGCTGCTGTTGTTGCTGCTGCTCCTCCTGCTGTTTCTGCTTCTACTACTGCTGCTTGTTCTGTGTCTGCTTCTGCTGCTGCTGCTACACCAGTACTAGCAATAGACCTAAGGTCTTTGCTATCTACTTTTGATACTGCTTACTTCTACTGCCTCCCAGAGCCCAATGCTGGCCAGCTCTCTGAAGATCTGTCCAAGGCTCTAGTTGTAACATCCCATGTTACTTCTGGACCCCTCAACTTAGATTGGGTTAGGCATGAGGTGAGACCTAAGGGGATCAACTAGGTTTGACCCTAGATAGTGGGTGGTGGCCATGTGGAGCCCACTATAGGACCAAGTCAAACTAGGTCAAACTAACCTAATTAAGGACCCTAGCCACACCATGACCCCACCACATTGCCCTAACCCTAAAAACAATCTAAGTGGACCCTAGGGTATGTCACTGGGTCAACATTTTGACCCCAGTTGACCAAGGTCAACTCTGGGCTTAATTTGGTCAAACCCACACCCATAGGCCTAATTAACCTAAGTGGGGCACCCCCTTGACCCAAACCAAGTTGGGTGGTGCCACTAGACCCATTTCCACCAAGTGGGGTCAGTCCACCCTCCATGGTTGACCAGTCAACCTTAAAGTCAATTTGGTCAACAATTTGACCTAAAGAGAGAAAATGAAGACCAAGCAATTTTCCTTTGGACCAAGCCCACCAAATTGGCCCATGACCAGCCTTAAGGGTTAATGACAGCCCCTACCCTCCTGATATTGGAGAGAGAATGCATGCAAAGGGGTAGAATTGGAAATTTTAGGAGAAGAGGAGAGAGAAAGAGGGATGAAGGAAATGGTGGCCACATGGCCACCCCATCAGCTGACTTAGGCTGCCCAAAACCAAGTGGCTGACCTCCCCTCTTCATTTCCAGCAGAATTCCAGAGCTGAGAGCCATATGGCACCCATGGTGACACAACCAAAGCTCAAACCGAGCTCACATTGGGCTTATCTCCCCATATACCCTCTATCAGCCCCAAATAACCCCTCCATTAGCTTCAGAAGGTCCAGAGGAGTGGAATTCGACTACTTACACATGGAGAACGGTGGAGAATGCAACTTTCGGGGAGGAGCTCGCCGGCGCACCACCACCACGGCAAACCGCCGCCTGACCCGCAGCCAAGCCCCGATTATGGTGCGTTTCACTTCACCTCTACCCGCACTAGCCTCTTAGATCAATTAGGAGAGAGATCGGGCTCAATTGAGCCCGATGCCATGTGAGAAAATCTAGAAAATTCTAAGTTTTTGAAACCGCTCGGGATCGCCGTCGCCGCCGTCTCCCGCCGCCCCATCGCCGGGAAATGATAGCCACCACCACCGTGAAGGTGATGGCACCATTGGCCGGAGGTGGCGACGCCTCAGCTGGCCGGAAACCGCCGGCAAAATCGCTCCAGGTCGGCTCGATCTCAGCCGTTGGCTGGAGGTAGACGATAACCCGATTCCGTCCATCTTGCTTTAAGATTCGTGCGCCGATTTTAATATAAATCAGGATTAATAAATGAATAGTAACATTTCTGTCACACATATTCAGCCCTCTTGCAAGTTAAATTTAGGCCTCTTAGAGGCATTTCCAGACCTTAGGACCTTAATGAAAATTGTAGCCTAGGGTCTTACCTTTAATATGCCACCCTAAACACACATTTTGGGGTAGAGTACAGCCCTGTAGGACCTTTCTCCTAGGACTGGTCCTAGACTAGGTCAAAAATTATATTGGATGCCCTAGTCTCAATATTAGTCACCATGATCCCAAATTTTGGGCACATGCATTATTAGGGCTTACTTACCTCCTGCCAAAATTTAGGAATTTTTAGAAAACATTTTCCTATAGTTTTTGGTAAAATATCAAAATTTAAATTAATGGCATATATGGAGTTCTACTCCTCCCCATGGCCCCAAATTTTGGTGGTGGGTCAGTGGGGTCACCCTTGGTGCATGATAAAATTTTCAGCACCTTGGGATCATAGCATGTGGGAGAATCCACTTGCATGTGCTAGCCTATGTTAAGGCTTGGTGTGCAAATAGCAAAAATGCAAAGTTGTGTATTTAGTCCAATGGTGACATGCAAGTGTCATGAAATTATTTCCAGTGGTTCATTAGGGTAAATTGCACCCCTCAAATTAATGATGGAATTTTTGGAATCAAAATTCTATTTATTGGAATTTAATTTAAAAATAGCTATTTTGGAATTAAAAATTGGAAAATAGAATTTATTCAAGAACAAATCCAAACAACATTACCAAGGCATAGATTACATCACACTTGACCTAGGAAAATTATGATTTCTCTGTTTTGAAGAACCTTGGAGTAGATACCCTAAATTTCCCATTTTACCCTTATCATGATAATTCTTGAAATGATATATATATACCTCTGAAAAATTTGGGATTTATTCTACTGTCATACAATATTGTTATTAGTTTATCATGAATTTCTCAGAATTTATTGGATACATTACTTGTGTTAAATTAGTACAATGGCATTTTGGTAAATAACTTATAATGGAACCCCATAGGCCATCTTACATTCAACTTTGATGAATCTCTGCCAATAGCCATAATTTAGTGTCTTAAAGGCTCTGTAATTTTTCTGGAATTTTTGAGAATATAATGCTTATACTTCATGTGTAAAATGGAATTTATACGGGATTGTTATTAAATAGAAAATGACAATAAATAATTTAAGGAAAATTATGAAATTCTGAAGGCAGTGATATTTGGTTAATATACATCTCAGGAAAAATTTCCTAAGTCAGAGGATGCTTAATTAAATCACTTCATGTGTAAAGTGGCCGAGCATTTAAATTAAAAGAATTAATTAAAAGACCATTTGGCCAGGAAAAAATTATGAGAACCTTTAGGGTAGTTCCCTTAGTCCATAATACCCTAGGATAAATATTTAGAGGCAAGATGCCTTAAGTTTTGGAAGATCACATTTCTAGGGTAAACATAGGTCATGGTCTGCATATAACACAAATAGGTCTTGCCTTAGGGAATTACCAGGGGATTGATTATCGGCAGAAATAAGAGAGAGTTCAACACGAGTAACCCTGGTGGGTAGAGTTGTCTTAGTGAGGGATCAAAAGTGCAAGTCTTGGTCATCAACTGGAGTGGGGGATCGGCGGAAGACCGTCGGTACCCGGTAACACCTTAAGTCACTAGGGTTATACTTAAGCAATAAGGAGAGCTGGGGGATACATGGGTAGTCATCAACTAAAATAAGCATCCTTGCGAAAGGGAACGCTGGGCGTAATCCCAACACAGTTCCTAGTGCCCCTTGAGAGCCCTTCACAGGGAATACCGGGGGCAGTCCTGGGATTAACCTTAAATCTCTAAGTATAATAAACCGTAGACAAGAGTAGCTTAATAGGTTAGGACATGGTTGTACCTTCTCGCCCGTGTTTGGGTTGGGGAGTTTCATGATATATGCTCACCCGTTTAGGGTTGGAGGGAATTGACATAAAGGCACTAATGTGCGTTCTCACCCGGGTTTGGGTTTGAGGGATTCAGGACGGGTTTTGGTCCTGCGAGCGGAAGGCTCGGTGTGAATTACTTGCATGTGCATAAATATCGTGGCGGGGCATGCGGTACTGGCCGTTCGTCACACCGATGGCAGTACGGTGCACCAGGCGGTTGTGGGAGTTAGAGGGGCCAGTGGGTTGTTTTACACTGCGGTCTGGAGGACGACCCCCGATAACACACATCCGACCCAACAAGACTGACGGGTTTGTCAGCAAAGTACGTACGCAAGACTCTAGAGTGCACCTTGGACGTGTACAGAGGCGTATGAGAGGGGTCTAAGGCTTGGTAGTGTGCATACCGGTCTAGAAGCGGAGACGCCCGCTCCGCTGCTGCCGTAGCCACAGCGGTGGTACCCGAGAGTGATGCTAGCTCTCAAAAAGTGGGAACTAAAGGTCTGTGATCACAGAGTCGTTGTGTGTGAGTTGCACTTACATGCGCATAAAATTGCATCATATCATTCATTCATTTTAGGTCATACGCTTCATAGATCCTTATCATATAAATTAGTATGGGCTCTTTTATATGATAAGTTAAATTTCCTGGAAATCCTAACTTATATATTTGTATGGGCATTTATATAAGTTAGGGTACGTTTATGATGATAGCTTAGTGGTAGCTTAGCTTATTTTGTACATACTACTGTTTCTTTACTTTCCTTTACTGCACCGTACTTACTTACTTACTACTTGTACTGTACTTAGCATTGCTAATGTAGAATTTCATTACTTAGTACCACTTTAGATAGATATTGTCACCTGCTTCCATTTTGCTACCCCTTGTTGTCCTCCGCTTCGTCCTCTCGCTCGGTGCCTAGGAGCTGCGGGGCGAGGTGCGGAGGAAACGACTTAGTCTTTTTGACTAATGGTCGGTGACCAACTATTTTTAGGAGCCCGTGGAGATGGAGCACCAGTACGTCGAGGAGGCAGGGCATGACGAGCAGATACCACTTCAGCAGGCTACCACTACTACTGTGCGTCCTCAGGTGGGACGAGTCTTGATGTTCTAGTATAGCTTCCGCATTTACTATTTTGTGAGAGAGAGAGATTTGATGTACTGGGCATAAGCCCTTTTTACTCTTCCTTCTGTACTATTCTGTGGACTATTGTACTATTCATTTCTTCTATATGATTGTACTGTGACTTGTGGACTGATGGCATTTTATACACAGCTTTACTTCTTATTTCTCATATTGGCCTACAGGTTTATGATCGTACTAGCCGGCAGAATCGGCGTGTTGCGGTGTCGACTAACCCGTGAGTTAGTGCCACCGTAAGACGGCGGTTCTGGGCATAAGATCCGGTAGCCCTCCTTGGTAAGGGGGAGGGGGGTCTTACAAACTGGTATCACTCGAACAACGATCATATGAGAAAGAAGTCCACAACATGGGACCACCCCCGCCCCAGCATTAGTTTGCGGACAAACTATGCAGCGGAAGCAGTGGTGTGCCCATGTACAAAAGTCACAGAAATGGTCCACAAAGTACAATTTGATAGGCCAATTTTGCCTTAACCTTACCTTTATGCAACCTCCACAGGTCGCAGCGCCGCAAAATGTGGCTCCTCCCCCTCCAGCTGCCACTCCATTCCTACATACGGAGATGGGGCAGACCCTGACGGCGATTTTGGATGCCTTTAGAGCCCAGCAAGTCCCGGCTCCACAGCCAAATCCGGGGTCGAGCTGGCTGAGTGCATTCAAGAGCCTGTCCCCACCGACGTACCGTGGGACAGAGGATGCAGTGAAGACAGAAGAATGGCTGGAGGCCATACACGAGATCTTAGCGGGCATCAGCTGCCCAGTCGGCCAGGCAGTACCTCTAGCCACCTCCGTGCTAGAGGCCCACGCGAAGAGATGGTGGAAGTCAGTCCGGGAGACTACTTATGCGGACTTTGAGTTGTCAGAGATTTCTTGGGAAGAGTTTGGCGATGTGTTCCTGGAGCACTTCGTCTCTACTACGGACAGGGATGCTTTGGAGGAGAGGTTTTTGAACCTCAAGCAGGGGACCAGATCTGTGATAGAGTACCAGAGGGAGTTCTCCCACTTGGCCAGGTTCGCGGGGATTCAGGACACCGACGATAGGAGGTATGCGAAGAGGTTCTACCGGGGCCTCAGGGATGATCTGAGGCAGGCTCTGTTATTCATTTCTCATGGCACATCCAGACAGATCATCGAGATGGCGAAGAAGCTGGAGGCTGACCAGCTGATGGTGCGAGCCGGAGGGAAGAGACCATTTGATGGATCGACATCAGGTGAGAGCAGTAGGGGCTCTCAGAGGGGCAGGACCATTGGATACAGGAGGGGTGGGGGACGTCGTCGTCCCAACTTCAGGCAGGAGCAGGGGCCTCCTCCAGCTTTGGCTCCCCCACCTCTACAGATACATGATCCGAGGAGACAGGATGACCGAGGCCACCGACAAGTGGTTTGTTATGGATGCCGCCAGCCTGGGCACATCAGGTCGGAGTGCCCGCACCGATTCCATCCCCCTCCTCCTCCTCCACCTCCAGTGGCCCCAGTACAGCAGGGCCGAGGACGAGGCCGAGGACGAGGCCGAGGCCGGGGATATCATGGCAGGAGGCGCGAGCAGGAGCAGATATACGCCTTGGACCTCACAGAGCCGAGAAATCCCGAGGAGGTCATTACAGGTACTTGAAGTTAATTTTGAATTTCCTTAAATTTTCCCAATGATATATATATAGTACTTGGAACCATAGGATAACCATTAACCCTCACATAAACAAACCTCAGGCATAGTCATGATCAGCGGCAAGCCCGCTCATACTCTTTTCGACACGGGTGCTTCACACTCGTTCGTATCCGAGGCCTTCATCGACGGACTCGAAGGCGTGGAGAGGTTCCCTGGACTAGAGATGAGGGTACGCCTACCCGATGGATCGGAGCTGCGGACTACTGCACATTGTGACATGGAGGCCGAGATAGGCGGCAAGGCTTTCGAGGCGCCGGCAACTATCCTGAAGCTGCAAGACTTTGACTTGATCTTGGGCATGGCCTGGTTGCATCGGAACCATGCCCAGATAGATTGTCCGTCCAGGAGGATCACGCTGAGACATGGCGACTCCCATGTTATCGTTGAAGGTATCCAGCCTATCTGCCACCTACTATTATCTTCTATACAGGCTGTGAAGGCCCATGAGCAGGGTGAAGAAGTCTATATTGTCTGCTTCGAGATGGTGGGAACGGAGGCGACTATCTCAGATATTCCGGTGGTTCGGGATTTCGCCGACGTATTCCCGGAGAAATTGCCCGGGCTACCGCCTGCTAGAGACTTGGATTTCAGGATTCAGCTAGTGCCGGGAGCGAAGCCGGTGTCCCGAGCACCCTACAGGATGGCTCCTAGAGAGTTAGCAGAGTTCAGAACTCAACTGCAGGAGCTAGTCGAGTCAGGATTTGTACGGCCTAGTTCATCGCCATGGGGAGCACCAGTTCTATTTGTGAAAAAGAAGGATGGATCACTGCGATTGTGTATAGATTACCGGGAGCTGAACCGGTTGACGGTCCGCAACACCTATCCTCTGCCTCGGATAGATGAGTTATTTGACCAACTACAGGGAGCATTCTGGTTCTCCAAGTTAGATCTGCGATCCGGCTACTATCAGCTCCGTATCAGGGAAGAAGACATACCGAAGACGGCTTTCAGTTCGCGCTATGGACTATACGAATTCACGGTGATGCCTTTTGGGCTCACGAATGCTCCTGCCGCATTCATGAGTCTGATGAACCGTGTCTTCGAGCCTTTCTTGGATCGCTTCGTGATAGTATTCATCGACGACATCCTTATTTATTCTCGGACTCGGGAGGAGCATACTGAGCACTTGGCACAGGTCCTGCAGAGGTTGAGGGAGGCACAGATGTACGCAAAATTTTCGAAGTGCCAGTTCTAGTTGCAGGAGGTGGCTTTTCTGGGGCACACGATCAGTGGGGCTGGGTTAGCTGTGGACCCGGCCAAGATAGAGACAGTGAGGGATTGGCCGCGGCCGAAGACCGCATCTGACATCCGCAGTTTCTTGGGACTAGCAGGCTATTATCGCAAGTTCGTGGAGGGGTTCTCAAGGATAGCACTCCCCCTCACGTCCTTGACGAAAAAGGATGCTGATTTTGTTTGGTCAGAACGGTGTGAGACGGCTTTTCAGGAGCTGAAGGACCGGCTCATCTCATCCCCTATTCTTGCGCTTCCATCCGGGAGCGAAGGATTCCAGATTTACACGGACGCCTCTTATCAGGGGATGGGTGCAGTCTTGATGCAGCACGGACACGTTATCGCTTATGCTTCGCGACAGTTGAAGAAGCATGAGCATAACTATCCAGTACATGATCTAGAGCTCGGGGCTGTGGTTTTCGCCCTAAAGATATGGAGACATTACCTATACGGGATTCATTGTGACATCTTTTCAGATCACAAGAATCTTAAGTATATTGATACGCAGAAGGACTTAAATCTGAGACAGAGGAGGTGGCTGGAGTTCCTCTGTGATTATGACTACAAGATCCACTATCACCCGGGGAAAGCGAACACGGTTGCGGATGCTTTGAGCAGGAGGGCCGGCACTTCTGGACCGGAGCCCCGATTGATGTCCATAGAGCTGCTTCAGATGATGGAGGACATGCACATTACCGTGGTGTCCGAGACCGAGCCAGTGGTATATAGAGAGTATTTGAGCTCAGTGATCAGCTGCGATGATATACAGGAGCGCATCCGAGCACATCAGAGGCTGGATGCCGCGTTACAGCCGATTTTCAGTGCCCTAGCGAGGGGCAAGGTCGAGGACTACACACTACAGGATGATCTTCTTCGGTTCCGGGGGCGCATCTACATACCAGCAGGGGGCAGTATTCGAGATGACATACTCCGAGAAGCACATTGCTCGAGATATTCAGTGCACCCCGGCATCACCAAGATGTGGGCAGATTTGCGGAGATCTATGTATTGGCCCGGGATGAAGAGGGAGATCACGGATTTTGTGACCCATTGCGAGACCTGCCAGCGTGTGAAGGCGGAATGCAAGAGCCCGGGAGGTTTATTACAGCCACTGCCAGTTCCAGAGTGGAAGTTCGAGGACATTGCTATGGACTTTGTACACGGATTGCCTCGCTCCCACTCCGGACATGATTCTATATGGGTTATAGTGGACAGATTGACCAAGGTCGCGCGGTTTATCCCAGTTCGGAAGGATGCCCCAGTTGCAGTTCTGGTGAGACTATTTGTGGAGCAGTACATCAGGTATCATGGTATCCCCAGGACTATTGTTTCGGACCGTGATGGTCGGTTCACTTCGAGCGAGTGGAGGGCCGTGCATGCTCACTTGGGATCTCGGCTTACCTTTAGTACCGCCTTCCACCCGCAGACCGACGGACAGACCGAGCGGACCATCCGGACCATGGAGGACCTGCTCAGATTATGCATATTGGATACGGGGAGGCCTTGGGAGAGGCTGCTACCATTGATCGAATTCTCGTATAATAACAGCCACCAGGCTAGCATCAGGATGGCTCCGTACGAGGCGCTTTATGGGAGGAGATGCCGGACTCCGCTATCATGGGTACAGGATGTGGATACCAGGGCTCTGGGATCTGATTATATAGAGGACACTGAGGCTCAGATTCGATTGATCAGGGATCGGCTACTGGAGGCCCAGAGCAGGCAGGCAAAGTATTATGATGCTCGGCACCGGAAGGTGGAGTTCCAGGTTGGAGACAGGGTATTCTTGAAGATACGTCCAGTACACGGTGTTTCTCGAGTGCGGAGGCACAAGAAGCTCAGTCCACGATACATGGGGCCATACCTGATCCTGGAGCGGATCGGCCCCTTAGCTTACCGACTGCAGCTGCCACCGGAGTTGGGTGCATTACATGACGTCTTTCATGTCTCTTCCTTACGGAGAGCTCTCCTTCGGCCGGAGCAGCACATCACTACTACAGCCGGACCGGTGGAGCCTGACAGGTCAGTGAGATTGGAGCCGATCCGGATTGACGATACAGCCATCCGAGTGTTGCGGAAGAAGAAGGTTCCCCTTGTGAAGGTGCTGTGGTCCAACCATGGACGGGAGGAGCACACTTGGGAGCCGAGAGATCTGATGCTGGAGCAACACCCGGAGCTATTCGCATCAGGTACATTTAAGTTATGCTTTTAAGATTCTTGATATTTCTTGCAAATAGAACCCCGTAGACCCGAACTTAAATTTCGGGGACGAAATTATTTTCTTGTTTATTGGAATTTGTAACATCCCATGTTACTTCTGGACCCCTCAACTTAGATTGGGTTAGGCATGAGGTGAGACCTAAGGGGATCAACTAGGTTTGACCCTAGATAGTGGGTGGTGGCCATGTGGAGCCCACTATAGGACCAAGTCAAACTAGGTCAAACTAACCTAATTAAGGACCCTAGCCACACCATGACCCCACCACATTGCCCTAACCCTAAAAACAATCTAAGTGGACCCTAGGGTATGTCACTGGGTCAACATTTTGACCCCAGTTGACCAAGGTCAACTCTGGGCTTAATTTGGTCAAACCCACACCCATAGGCCTAATTAACCTAAGTGGGGCACCCCCTTGACCCAAACCAAGTTGGGTGGTGCCACTAGACCCATTTCCACCAAGTGGGGTCAGTCCACCCTCCATGGTTGACCAGTCAACCTTAAAGTCAATTTGGTCAACAATTTGACCTAAAGAGAGAAAATGAAGACCAAGCAATTTTCCTTTGGACCAAGCCCACCAAATTGGCCCATGACCAGCCTTAAGGGTTAATGACAGCCCCTACCCTCCTGATATTGGAGAGAGAATGCATGCAAAGGGGTAAGAATTGGAAATTTTAGGAGAAGAGGAGAGAGAAAGAGGGATGAAGGAAATGGTGGCCACATGGCCACCCCATCAGCTGACTTAGGCTGCCCAAAACCAAGTGGCTGACCTCCCCTCTTCATTTCCAGCAGAATTCCAGAGCTGAGAGCCACATGGCACCCATGGTGACACAACCAAAGCTCAAACCGAGCTCACATTGGGCTTATCTCCCCATATACCCTCTATCAGCCCCAAATAACCCCTCCATTAGCTTCAGAAGGTCCAGAGGAGTGGAATTCGACTACTTACACATGGAGAACGGTGGAGAATGCAACTTTCGGGGAGGAGCTCGCCGGCGCACCACCACCACGGCAAACCGCCGCCTGACCCGCAGCCAAGCCCCGATTATGGTGCGTTTCACTTCACCTCTACCCGCACTAGCCTCTTAGATCAATTAGGAGAGAGATCGGGCTCAATTGAGCCCGATGCCATGTGAGAAAATCTAGAAAATTCTAAGTTTTTGAAACCGCTCGGGATCGCCGTCGCCGCCGTCTCCCGCCGCCCCATCGCCGGGAAATGATAGCCACCACCACCGTGAAGGTGATGGCACCATTGGCCGGAGGTGGCGACGCCTCAGCTGGCCGGAAACCGCCGGCAAAATCGCTCCAGGTCGGCTCGATCTCAGCCGTTGGCTGGAGGTAGACGATAACCCGATTCCGTCCATCTTGCTTTAAGATTCGTGCGCCGATTTTAATATAAATCAGGATTAATAAATGAATAGTAACATTTCTGTCACACATATTCAGCCCTCTTGCAAGTTAAATTTAGGCCTCTTAGAAGCATTTCCAGACCTTAGGACCTTAATGAAAATTGTAGCCTAGGGTCTTACCTTTAATATGCCACCCTAAACACACATTTTGGGGTAGAGTACAGCCCTGTAGGACCTTTCTCCTAGGACTGGTCCTAGACTAGGTCAAAAATTATATTGGATGCCCTAGTCTCAATATTAGTCACCATGATCCCAAATTTTGGGCACATGCATTATTAGGGCTTACTTACCTCCTGCCAAAATTTAGGAATTTTTAGAAAACATTTTCCTATAGTTTTTGGTAAAATATCAAAATTTAAATTAATGGCATATATGGAGTTCTACTCCTCCCCATGGCCCCAAATTTTGGTGGTGGGTCAGTGGGGTCACCCTTGGTGCATGATAAAATTTTCAGCACCTTGGGATCACTGCATGTGGGAGAATCCACTTGCATGTGCTAGCCTATGTTAAGGCTTGGTGTGCAAATAGCAAAAATGCAAAGTTGTGTATTTAGTCCAATGGTGACATGCAAGTGTCATGAAATTATTTCCAGTGGTTCATTAGGGTAAATTGCACCCCTCAAATTAATGATGGAATTTTTGGAATCAAAATTCTATTTATTGGAATTTAATTTAAAAATAGCTATTTTGGAATTAAAAATTGGAAAATAGAATTTATTCAAGAACAAATCCAAACAACATTACCAAGGCATAGATTACATCACACTTGACCTAGGAAAATTATGATTTCTCTGTTTTGAAGAACCTTGGAGTAGATACCCTAAATTTCCCATTTTACCCTTATCATGATAATTCTTGAAATGATATATATATACCTCTGAAAAATTTGGGATTTATTCTACTGTCATACAATATTGTTATTAGTTTATCATGAATTTCTCAGAATTTATTGGATACATTACTTGTGTTAAATTAGTACAATGGCATTTTGGTAAATAACTTATAATGGAATCCCATAGGCCATCTTACATTCAACTTTGATGAATCTCTGCCAATAGCCATAATTTAGTGTCTTAAAGGCTCTGTAATTTTTCTGGAATTTTTGAGAATATAATGCTTATACTTCATGTGTAAAATGGAATTTATACGGGATTGTTATTAAATAGAAAATGACAATAAATAATTTAAGGAAAATTATGAAATTCTGAAGGCAGTGATATTTGGTTAATATACATCTCAGGAAAAATTTCCTAAGTCAGAGGATGCTTAATTAAATCACTTCATGTGTAAAGTGGCCGAACATTTAAATTAAAAGAATTAATTAAAAGACCATTTGGCCAGGAAAAAATTATGAGAACCTTTAGGGTAGTTCCCTTAGTCCATAATACCCTAGGATAAATATTTAGAGGCAAGATGCCTTAAGTTTTGGAAGATCACATTTCTAGGGTAAACATAGGTCATGGTCTGCATATAACACAAATAGGTCTTGCCTTAGGGAATTACCAGGGGATTGATTATCGGCAGAAATAAGAGAGAGTTCAACACGAGTAACCCTGGTGGGTAGAGTTGTCTTAGTGAGGGATCAAAAGTGCAAGTCTTGGTCATCAACTGGAGTGGGGGATCGGCGGAAGACCGTCGGTACCCGGTAACACCTTAAGTCACTAGGGTTATACTTAAGCAATAAGGAGAGCTGGGGGATACATGGGTAGTCATCAACTAATATAAGCATCCTTGCGAAAGGGAACGCTGGGCGTAATCCCAACACAGTTCCTAGTGCCCCTTGAGAGCCCTTCACAGGGAATACCGGGGGCAGTCCTGGGATTAACCTTAAATCTCTAAGTATAATAAACCGTAGACAAGAGTAGCTTAATAGGTTAGGACATGGTTGTACCTTCTCGCCCGTGTTTGGGTTGGGGAGTTTCATGATATATGCTCACCCGTTTAGGGTTGGAGGGAATTGACATAAAGGCACTAATGTGCGTTCTCACCCGGGTTTGGGTTTGAGGGATTCAGGACGGGTTTTGGTCCTGCGAGCGGAAGGCTCGGTGTGAATTACTTGCATGTGCATAAATATCGTGGCGGGGCATGCGGTACTGGCCGTTCGTCACACCGATGGCAGTACGGTGCACCAGGCGGTTGTGGGAGTTAGAGGGGCCAGTGGGTTGTTTTACACTGCGGTCTGGAGGACGACCCCCGATAACACACATCCGACCCAACAAGACTGACGGGTTTGTCAGCAAAGTACGTACGCAAGACTCTAGAGTGCACCTTGGACGTGTACAGAGGCGTATGAGAGGGGTCTAAGGCTTGGTAGTGTGCATACCGGTCTAGAAGCGGAGACGCCCGCTCCGCTGCTGCCGTAGCCACAGCGGTGGTACCCGAGAGTGATGCTAGCTCTCAAAAAGTGGGAACTAAAGGTCTGTGATCACAGAGTCGTTGTGTGTGAGTTGCACTTACATGCGCATAAAATTGCATCATATCATTCATTCATTTTAGGTCATACGCTTCATAGATCCTTATCATATAAATTAGTATGGGCTCTTTTATATGATAAGTTAAATTTCCTGGAAATCCTAACTTATATATTTGTATGGGCATTTATATAAGTTAGGGTACGTTTATGATGATAGCTTAGTGGTAGCTTAGCTTATTTTGTACATACTGCTGTTTCTTTACTTTCCTTTACTGCACCGTACTTACTTACTTACTACTTGTACTGTACTTAGCATTGCTAATGTAGAATTTCATTACTTAGTACCACTTTAGATAGATATTGTCACCTGCTTCCATTTTGCTACCCCTTGTTGTCCTCCGCTTCGTCCTCTCGCTCGGTGCCTAGGAGCTGCGGGGCGAGGTGCGGAGGAAACGACTTAGTCTTTTTGACTAATGGTCGGTGACCAACTATTTTTAGGAGCCCGTGGAGATGGAGCACCAGTACGTCGAGGAGGCAGGGCATGACGAGCAGATACCACTTCAGCAGGCTACCACTACTACTGTGCGTCCTCAGGTGGGACGAGTCTTGATGTTCTAGTATAGCTTCCGCATTTACTATTTTGTGAGAGAGAGAGATTTGATGTACTGGGCATAAGCCCTTTTTACTCTTCCTTCTGTACTATTCTGTGGACTATTGTACTATTCATTTCTTCTATATGATTGTACTGTGACTTGTGGACTGATGGCATTTTATACACAGCTTTACTTCTTATTTCTCATATTGGCCTACAGGTTTATGATCGTACTAGCCGGCAGAATCGGCGTGTTGCGGTGTCGACTAACCCGTGAGTTAGTGCCACCGTAAGACGGCGGTTCTGGGCATAAGATCCGGTAGCCCTCCTTGGTAAGGGGGAGGGGGGTCTTACACTAGTGCCCTTCTCTTGCTGTGACCCCAGAATCATTTCTGATTTTATTCTGTCAGTGACTGCTGCTTCTGATGATGTTACTACTGCTGCTGCTGCTGAAGACAATGTTCCAACTGCTGCTGTTGAGCCCATTTCACAGGATTTTCTGATGACAGAGGCTGTTGCTTTTGAGCCTGCTGTAGAAGTTGTTGTTTCTGAAGCTGCTGCTGCCCTCATGCCTGAAGTAATCACTGTTGTTTCTTCTGCTGCTCCAGTACCTATAGTTACATCTGCTGCTGCTCCTATTGCTGCCCCTTCTGCTTCTGCCCCATCAGCTGCTGTTAAATTAAAAGAGGATTTGATGAAGAAGATTGATGCCTTGTATGATGCACAAAGTTCTGAATCTGAGGATTATAACACTGCTTCTGATGACTCATCTGCCACAATTGCAAAGAAAAGAAAGGCAAGAAGTAAGGCTTTGAAGAGGGTTCCTCCTGCCAAGGTTAGAGATGATAATGATGTTCCCTACTATATTCTGCACAACTGCCCAATCTCTGAGCATTGGATGCAATTCTCCAAGAACCAGTTAAAGGCTATGAAGAAGAAGAGGAAATATGAGAAAGGTTCCTCTCAGCTCAAGCACCCTCATCCTCCTCCACCACCTCCACCTGATGCAGGTGCAGGTGGCAGCTCTGCAAGTTCAGGCCCTGCTAGAAGCCAGGCTCCCTACCAACCTCATGCAAGAACATATCAAAGGGAAAGCCAGTCTAGGGGGTCTTACTCTAAAAGGGGAGGATATAGGGGAAACCAAAGAGAAACTCAGGTTTACTCCAAAGGACACTCCAGGCAGCATCCTTACTCTAGGGGAGGACATGTTTCTGCTGATACATCTTCTGGTCCTTTCCCCTACAAGCTCAAAGATACTGTGACTGCCAGGACTCCTCAAGATACTTCTTCCAACAGGTATGAGCCACTTGTTCCATTTGAGGACCCTGAGAAAAATCCTATGGCTTGGACTGCAAGAATGAAAGAGCTGGCTGCCTTAGATCAAATAAAGAAAGCAAAAGATCAAGGGCTAGACACTTCCAATATCTCTACCATGTCAGAGCAAAGGCAGAAGGAATTAGAGAGATATGCTTCAAGCAAATTTTTTGATGCAGACAGGTACATGGAGTTACATCCTGCTGCAGTGGTTCCAAGGACTTCTAAACAACCATATCTGGGAGCAGCTGATGATACAAGATCAAACAAGGAAGCATTAAATCCTAACAGGGAAATTAAAATGGTAAAAGGCAAAGAAAAGGAATAACTCTGTAAGGTGATAATTCTTGGTTTCTCTGACTGCCTTCTGGATATCATGCTTTTATATATCTCTGTGATGGTTCTGTGATGTATAGCTGCTATTGTTTTTATGTTTCTATGACTGTATGATGTTGTTTGTTTTTCCTATGTCTGTAAATAGTTTTCCTAACCCAAATAGGGGGAGATTGTTGGAACACCCTATTACTAATTTGGGTCAGGATCACTATGTCTCTAGGAATTTATGTTTTGACCTTCTGTATAGCTTAATAGGTCAATTAGAAATGAGTCTAAGGGTTAGAAGGCTAGGATTGGAAGCTGCTCTGAAGACCCAAGTTTTTCTGGAGACTAAGTCCAAATCGTCGAGCTCAGCACGACGTTTCGTCGAACTCCGGTCGACGATCGTCTAGCTCAACTTCTGCAGATCGTCGAGCTCCATTCGACGATCGCTGAGCTCAACCTCATAATATCGTCGAGCTCCACTCGACGATCGCTGAGCTCAACTTCGCAATATCGTCGAACTCCATTCGTCGATCGCTGAGCTCAGGTCGACGATTTTGGCTCTGCACTGGATCCTTATCTCTGAGCTCAGTTCGACGATCTTTGAGCTCAGATCGACGATTTCTTTGCTGCTTGCATTTTCCAATTCGCTGAGCTCAGCTCGACGATAGCAGAGCTCAGTTCGACGATTTCAGTTATCTTTCAGAATTCAAATTCAAATCAGATAGAAGTTATTCTGCATTTAATTCAGAAGATCTGCCAGCCGTTTTCATTTACTTCTGGAGCAAGTTTCAAGGGATTTTTCTAGGAACAATTTAGTGGACTTTCCTTCAGAACATATTATGCAATTAAGGCTGTAATTAATTCAGACCAACGGCTATCTTTGACAGAGCAATTTTCTATTCAGACTCAGAGAATAAAAGATAGAATGTTTTTGAATCAGACAGAGCATAGACAAAAAAAAGAGAATAGAGATTGACAAGAACAGAGGACACCTCTCAATATACAGAGACTCTGAAAAATATTCTGTCAACAAGAATTCAGAAGAACACTCATCAAGAGATCAAACCTTCAAACATTCTTCAGATCTCTTCAGCTCTCAAGTGTTCAAGGCCAACATCATTTCAAGACTCCAGACACTCAACATTTCAGCTTGCTGAAATCATCTTTTGCTGGAGATCCATCTTTGAAGGCCTATCACCCTCAGCAAAGCTCATCTTCCTGAAGATCAAGGACTCAGGGGGAGCTTTGAAATCAATCCACTTAGTCTTCTCAGTTGCTTGAGAAAAGAGAAGACTGCCATAACTCTCTCAACCCCCTCTCTGTAAAGGGTTTTTCAAACTCCCTTCAAAAGTTTGAATCTGGTTTTTGAGCACCTTGTCAAAAGCTCATTGGTGGCAAGACACCTGATCAAAAAATCTGTTTTGCTTTTTGAGCACCTTATCAAAAGCTCATTGGTGACCAGGACACCTGATCAACTCATCCTGCAGTGGATTCCTACCTAGGGTGGTAGAAGAGTGGATGTACCCAAGTTGGGGAACCACTATATTTCCTTGTGTCATCTGGTTCTGCATGTTTTCTTTTTGTTTCTGGCCTAGATTTTCTTGTGCTTAGGTTCTGCATAGCTTAGTTTTGTGGTTTATTTTACTTCTGCTTCCCTGCTTATACTCATTACAACAATTGTTGTAAAGTTTTGCAAAAGTTTTTTCCTTGTGTTTTAAAAAGCACCATATACTCTATTCACCCCCCTCTAGAGTATATCAGATCTAGTTTCCCCTTTCATAGGTTCTTCTTTGACATTCAGCACGACTTTCCACCAACAGACAGATGGGCAGACAAAGCGCACCAACTGGACACAGGAGGATCTTCTGCGCCTATGCATTTTGGACCGCAGAGAACCCTGGGAGAGACTATTGTCGCTGATCGTGTTCTCCTACAACAACATTAATAAGTCCAGCATAGGAATGGCCCCTTACAAGGTGTTGTACGGACGGAGATGCAGGACCCCACTATCTTGGATCCCGGATGAAAATCCAAATGCACTCGGCTCAGAGTTTGTGGAGCACACAGAAGCTTAGGTGAGATTGATCCAATATAGGATGCTGGAGGCCCAGAGTAGATAGACCAAATACTACAATGTGTGGCATTGTTAGGTGGGTTTGTAGGTGGGAGACCGGGTTTTTTGAAGATACGGCCGATGCATGGAGTCTTGCGAGTGCACGGGCGAAAGAAACTCAGTTCGAGATACATGGGGCCTTATAGGATACTAGAGCGGATCGGCCCCTTGGCTTACAGTTTGGAGCTGCGACTGGACTTAGTGGGATTGCACAACATCTTCCACGTCTCTTCACTTCGGAGGGCTCTACTATGACCTGAGCAGTTGATTTCCACTATAGATGGCCCAGTGGCTTCAGATCGATCAGTCGGCAGGGAGCCTGCCAGGATCGATGATACAGCAGTGCGGGCCTTGCGGCACAAGAAGGATCCGCTTGTCAAGGTCCTGTGGAGGAATCATGGGCAGGAGGAGCACACCTAGGAGCCAACAAACCTGATGCAGTAGAGGTACCCGGATCTCTTCAAGTCAGGAATACCTTCAAATTTCTAGGGATATTACATACTTTTACTTTAATAGAAAACCCGTAGGCCTGACCTTAATTTCGGGGACGAAATTTTTATTTTTGTTTATTTAAATTTGCAACATCCCTCAAACTTCTAGACCCCTAAGAGTTGTTTTGTCATGACTAGGTCATGACAAAACCCTAAGAAGCCCAAGAAGACCAAATGAACTTAGGCATGAAGGAGAAAACCACCTTGGGATGCAAATTGTAATTTTCAATTACTCAACATAGGGCTCGACTTTAGAGCTTCAACTTGACTCCATGACCCCACCATAACAACCTTAACCCTTGAAGAGGTACATGTAACAACCCAATTTTTCAGCAGGCAAATTTTTGGGTGATACGGCCTGGGACACGGGAGTGTCCCAAGGCGTGTCCTGCTCGGGTACGGAGTCGTCGTATGTTCCATGAAAAATGAGTTCGACGTTCGTCGACCGCGGGAACATGCCAGGTGACACGGGCGTGTACCATTCGAGGAGGGCGTGTCCCCCTGTGTTCGACGAACTGCGTTCTTCATTCGACAAACTGCGTTCGATGTTCGTCGAATGCGGGAACACGCCAGGGTACACGGGCATGTACCATTTGAGGAGGGCGTGTCCCCTTGTGTTCGACGAACCTTGCTCGATGATCGTTAAGTATGGGGTACACGGCCTGTGACACGGGCGTGTCCCGTTGTGTCGAGAAGTCAACACTGTTCTCTCGAGTAAGTGGAAAAGTACTCGAGTAAGAGGGCGGTGACACGAGCGTGTCCAATCCGAGTACTAGAGTAATCGGTTTTCTCTCGAGTAAGTCCTCTCGAGTAGGTCCTAAGAAAGGTACATGCACTATGTCACGGGTGTGACCTCGCCGTCACGGGCGTGTACCCTGGGTGTTATTTCGGGATAATGCTGTTGATAAGGTGGTTTGTGCACCGCTTAGTGTGACACATCCTGTGACACGGGCGTGTCACAGGGCGTGTCGGACCCGAAATAAGATTTTGCAGGTTTTCGCGGTCATCCATTATTCTTCAGATGGGATTTAACAGCTGAGAGCCTTCCCTGTTTCCTTAAGGCCGAAAAGTGAGAAGGAAGACTCATTTTTATGTTAGTCTTCATCTTTCTAAACTTCTAGAGAGAGAAAGGGAAAGGAAGGAGGAGGAAGAAGAAGAGGGAGTTGATCTCTTGTGGAGATTGAGAGTGTCAAGCTGAGATTCGAGGCCATCGTTGTGGAGGAAAAGCTTTTACGGTTCTTTCTCGCCAGCTAGGAGTTCATGACATAGAAACGGTCTTCAAGGGTAATGACCTTTCTTCTTAGCCATGTGAAGGCTTCCTTTTTGGCATATGCATTATTCCCCCAACAATGGGTGGCTGATGTTGTGAGTTTTTTGGGTTGATTCATGGAATCCCCTTTTGTTGGCATATAGATCCGGAAATGGAGTACGAAATAGGGATGTTGTGTGAAGCCCATCTGTACATATTGGTCTGGATTGGTGAAGTTGCATACGAACTGGAGAAGAATCCATGCTAAATGCGTAGTTTAGGAGTCAACTGGTTGGCCCTGTGAAAGAAAGTAGCAGGAAGTACTGGAGTGGTAGTCTAGGAAATACCCTTATACTGCTTCTGTTGCTTGTGCTGTTGGGTTCTACCTGTGAAATGAAGTAGCAGGAAGTACTGGATTGGAATTCTAGGAAATACCCTTTGTAATGCTTAATGTTCATGGGGAGTCCACCTGTGAAGAGAGTAACAGGAAGTACTGGCATGGTAGCCAGGAAAGACCCCGAACATTTGTTATATTTTCGGTGTACACTTGCGAAGAGAGTAGCAGGAAGTACTGGTGTGCCCAGGAAAGACCCGCTGATGTTGTGAGATGAATGGGTGTAAGAGAAATACATAGGCTTGAATGCTAGAATAGGATCGGTGAGACCTACCTGCACCTTTATTTAGCTGCGAGTACGACGTACTCGGTGATGGCAAGGCGATTTGAGCAACAGGGGGTGGAGGATGCGACCTGCATTATGTTCGTTCGACGTGAGACCAGAAGGTGCGGTCTATTGGAGCGCATAGCAAGAGTCTTAGGCCTACGTGTCGTGATACAATGGGGGGCGACGGGCCAGTCCCGGTTCACTAAGACTATAAAACTCCGGCTGCAAGCCATGGAGTAAATGCTCAAGTGAGTTGTCGTTAGGATGTGACCCTGATACGGTGGTGGGCAACTAGTTTGCTAGTACACCAAGAATGTGCCCTGAGTGGACGGACCGTCGGGCCTGGTGGCTGATGGTTGTGATGTCATGTGTGCGTGAAAGCACATTATATGATATATATATATATATATATAAAAATAATATATATATATATATATATATATATATATATCCATGCTTGTGATATGTTATGCCTGCAGAGAAGATTACCGCTGCCCCGAGAAAGGGGTAGGGTCGTTATAATTTGGTCAGTTGAATGCTGACCGTTCCCTTTGTTTGACACTGTTGGGTGGATTATCCCTGTACAGGTGCTGGAGAGCCAACCGGGATGAAAACGGGTTGATGTCCGTGCTGCTTTAGCTGCTACTGCTGTTGTTAGCCCTCGAAGGCTAATTTGGATATAAATGTTATGTTTTCTTTTGATGTGGCCGGCTTGTGTGCCAATGTTTGGGCCACTGTTTGAAAGCTCTGTAAGGCCATAAGGCCAACTATTTGTGTGTGTTGTACGACATTCCTATGATGTATAAAATATGGAGTTTTATATGTTGGACATTCAAGAGAGGAGTTCAATTGTAGTGTTATAGGCTCCGCTAGAATGCAATGTGTTAGGTGCGCTGTGCTACTCTAGTATCAATCCGTAGCTTCATCGTCTATTTTGTGGTATATGCTGTTGGGCCCCAGACGGACCTTCTAGTATATATTATATGAACGGATCGGGTTGTTACATTTTTGGTATCAGCTGTCTTGGTCTTTCCCTCACGAAGTCATGGTCGACTTCTTTTGTGGGGTGGCGAGCACGTGTCTGTGCAAACCACGTTAACACATTTGAACTCCTGAATGTCCTTGATAGGAGTGCACATTCTTGTGTTTGAGGAACCTACGAGTTCCTATTTTGTGTTGTTTGCTTGTGTTAGGCCGCTAATATGTGTGTCTTGTCCCCTTTAGGTGACTTGGAGTAGTGCAGGGCAATCGGAGCCCCAGCGTTCAGATGAAAGTACGACACTAGTTGAGGTGCCTACCCCTCAACGGACTGCATAAACTGTGTGACAAATTTCTGAGGCTTTATTTGTTATGGTTCCAGGACAGCCGGTTTGGCAGGCGCAAGGGCAGGCGCAGCCGGCCGTGAGGCCAGAACAGGTGGAGGCGAGGCCATAACCTGTTGTAGATGTGAATCCTCGAGCAGCTGAGAAGCAGTTGACGCGGTTTATGAGTTTTCATCCGCCGACGTTCTCGGGAGTGGGAGCTCCTGCACAGGCTGAGGATTGGTTATCACGTGTCAACCAGATCATGACGACGATTGGAACGGAGGAGCATCAGAAAGTCACCCTAGCTACCTTCCAACTTGAAGGAGAGGCTAGACTGTGGTGGGACAAGATGGAGCTGCATCACTTGGTGGGTCGTCCCTTAACATAAGTATCGATGGAAGAATTCTCTCGACTCTTCCTCGCGAAGCACCTTCCTACGCCACAACGGATTGCCATAGAGAATAAATTCCAAAGGCTGACGCAAGGTGATGGCAGTGTTGATGCCTATCTGCATGAATATACACGCTTGGGGCGGTATGCGGGTTCGATTTTTGCTAATGACCAGAGGAAGAAGAATAGTTTCTACGAAGGACTGCGGGACGAGTTGAGATTCCTTCATTATAGTTCTGTGAACCTAGGCTTCCAGGCATTAGTTGATACTGCCTGCTCGTTGGAAAAAGACATGTAAAGGGTGTAGGGGAAGAGGGCATTGGCTGTAACACAGCCGGAGTTTAAAGTGCCCCGACCGACAAGGTCATTTTATAAGAAAAAATGGGGCAAGTGGACCAAGATGGCTGGACAAGCTCCTTCTTCAGTTGCATCGGGAGCAATGTCGGGGGCCACCTCAAAGCCGGATACTCATACATGCTTTAATTTTGGACAGGTGGGGCATATAGCTCGGGATTGTCGAGTGCCGCCAAAGAGTGAAAAGACGGCGGGAGCGTCATATGCGAGAAAAGGAAAGGCGGTGGTGGAATCCTCTGCCTCTCAGGTGTAGCCCCGGGTCTACAATCTTGGCCTACAGGAGGCCATCAAGCAGAGTGACATCGTCACAGGTACGAGTTAAGTTTTGCGTATTATATTTCTTGTATGTTTTGCTTAATGCATATGTGTATGCGGCTTGTGTGTGTGACATGATTGTCACAGGCTTTGTGATGATTCGGGACACGCTGACGCGAGCACTTTTGATACGGGTGTGTCGCATTCTTTTCTGTCTAGCGAGTTTCTAGCACGGCTTGGGATACCTAGTCGTGTGAAGATAGATAGCGTCAGAGTAGTGTTGCCGAATGGCAGTTGGATGCTTGCGGATCAAGCTTGCGATGTGGCGGTCCAAATAGAAAGTCGGGATTTCAGTTGGACTACATATGTATTGTCGATATCAGAATTCGACGTGTTATTTGGTATGGATTGGCTTGCGTAGTAGCATGCCTTGATTGATTGCCAGTCCAAAGAGATCACGTTGTGCCAGAATACCGAACAGGAGACAAAGTTCGAGGGTATGCGAGGAGTGGGCGGGACGTTGTTGTCTGCACTCCAAGTCTTGAAGGCTGTTTAGAAGGGTGCAGAGTGCTACTTCGCCCTGATTCATGCTGTTGAGCCTAAGGCCAGTGTGTGTGATGTTCTGATTGTGTCGGAATTTGCAGATGTATTTCCCAAGGATCTCCCTATGCTACCACCCCAGCGTGAGATTGACTTCACGATCGAGTTGGTGCCAGGTGCGAAAACTGTGGCCCGCTCGCCATATCGCGTCGTGCCTAAGGAAATGGCGGAGTTGAAAGTCCAACTATAGGAATTGATGGAGCAGGGGTATATATGCCCAAGTATATCACCTTGGAGCGCCCCAAGGCTTTTTGTGAAGAGGAAAGACGGTGGCTTGCGGTTATGTATTGATTACCACGAATTGAATAAGCTGACCGAGAAAAATAAATATCTGATACACCGAATTGACAAGTTGTTCGATCAGCTGGTGGGATCGTCCGTCTACTCGAAGTTGGACTTGAAATCTGGTTATTACCAGTTGAGGATCCGGGAAGAAGATTTTCCCAAAACCGCATTTGGAACACGGTACGGGCACTACGAGTTCACGGTTATGTCGTTTGGGCTGTGTAATGCGCCCTCAGTATTTATGGACTTGATGCACCAAATATTCTACGAGTACCTGGATCTGTTTGTGATAGTGTTCATTGATGATATCCTGGTGTACTCGAGATCAGAAGACAACTATGAGAAACATTTGCGGTTGGTGTTGAATACATTGAGGCAAAATCAGCTCTATGACAAGTTCTCGAAGTGCGAGTTTTGGCTATCGTCGGTGGCTTTTCTCGGCCATGTCGTGAGTGGAGCGGGCATAGCTGTGGATCCAGCGAAGATAAGGGCAATAGAGGAGTGGCCAGTGTTGTCTTTAGTGGCTGAGGTCCGGAGTTTCCTTGGACTGACAGGCTACTACCGATGATTTGTTGAAAATTTCTCGCGGATTGCTTTGTCGCTAACCACGTTGATGCGAAAAGACCAGAAGTTCGTTTGGTCGCCAGAGTGCGCGCGAGCTTTTGAAGAGGTTAAGATTCGGTTGACCACGGTGCCTGTGTTGTCATCGCCATATGGTACCGATGGATTTGTAATCTACAGTGATACTTCAGGGAGCAGCTTAGGCTGCGTGCTTCTGAAAAATGGATATGTGATTGCTTATGGCTCACGCCAGCTGAAAGTGCACGAGCGGAACTATCCCGTCCATGATCTTGAGTTGGCGGCGGTGATATTTACACTAAAGCTGTGGTGACACTATCTTTATGGTGTGAAGGTGGAGATCTATACAGATCACAAGATCCTGAAGTACATATTGGAGTAGAAGGACTTGAATATGCGACAACGAAGGTGGTTGGAGTTCCTGTAACGCCCCCGGTTTTTCTGTGTTTGTTTGATTTTGGATTGGCGTTACGATGACGCATTTCCGGCCCTTCGTCGTTGTAGAGCGCGGTCCTAGCTCTGTAGGTTCCTTGTGTAGCCTGGTTGTAGCCAGTTGGCAAGTTTCCCCAGCTAGCCGGAGTCTGTTTTGGTGACTCGGTTGGGCCTCTTAGAGAAATGCTTGCGTTTTGGCTTCGGGAGGTGTTAGCCCGAGTGTTCGATCGTCGGATGTTGTTTTCGACCTCGCCGTTGTTTTCGTGGCTTGGTTGTTTAGCTACAGTGCGAGTTTTGGTCGAAATCCGAGATCGTTTGCCTTCGCGTCGTTTCGGCGTTGTTTTGTTAGCTGCAGGTTTGTTATGTTTGCTGTGCTGTGCGTGGCCTGTTGTGCCTGAGCTTGTAGGCTGGTGCCTTGTATCTTGTTTCCTAGGTGTTAGCAGGTTTCTTTTCTGTGTAAGTTTGGGTGACACGGCCTGGGTCACGCCCGTGACCCAGGGCGTGTCGTGCTCGGGTAGAGCTCCCGTTTCTCCAGTCGACGAATTTTTGGTCGACAGGGTTTTTTGTTGGAACACGGCCGTGACACGGGCGTGTCACGGGCGTGTCCTCCTTCGATTCGTCGAGCTGCGCTCGATGGTCGTCAGGCAGTGTTTAGTGAGAATACGGCCATGTCACGGGCGTGTCGTGTAGAACACGGGCGTGACCTTGGGGCGTGTCTCTCTGTTCGACGATCGGCGCTCCACGATCGTCGGGCGGTGTTCGAGTTGGTACACGGCCGGTGACACGGGCGTGTCACAGGGCGTGTCCCTTGCTTCGTCGAGCGGAGATCGACTTTCGTCGAGTGGGTAGGTGCATGAGTACACGCCCCGTGACACGGGCGTGTCGGGCCGTGTCACGGGCGTGTCTGGGGGGCGTGTCCCGTGTTTTCGTCGAGTAGAGATCAACGTTCGTCGAGTGTGTGAGTACACGCCCCGTGACACGGGCGTGTCGGGCCGTGTCACGGGCGTGTCGTGGGCGTGTTCCGTACTTTTTCCTGAAATCGTCTTTTGTTGCCGTGAATTGTTTTTCCTCCTCATTTTTTTTCATCGTTCCCGAGTCTGGAGAGATTCCAGCGGAAGGGTTTTGAGAGGAGGCGGTGGTTGTTTTGGCCGGCGATTTCGGGAAGGTTAGAGCCCGTTTTTCTCGTGTGATAGCTGATTCGGTTTGCTCTCGGCTAGATCTTCCCTTCCATGTAAGTTTTTCTTGATTTAGGGTTCGATTCCAGGAATTTCTAAATATCTGATTTCTTTCTTCCCTCAAGTTTCAGCTTTGATCTTCTTGGTGGTCGATCTTGCCGCCGGAGCCAAACCGTGGTGCTGCTGTTGTTTGTTTTTCGTAGAGGTAGAGGCAAGTGGCCCCTTGCCCTTGCCAAATTTATTTCTAACCCATGATTTTTTTTTTATTTCTTCTGCAAAGCTCTGTTCTCTTTGTCTTTTTTCCTCCCTAGGGCAGAAGGTTAAGTTATTTCATCAAGCTTCTAATCAAGTGCTGATCCTTTATTTTCTTTTCTGGAATTTTAATTCAATGTTCTCTTTTGTCGGAGGTTTGGTGTTCTGTGGGTAGCTAGAATTAGAGTGAGGCTGCGGTAGAGGTGGTTCAGGTTCGGTTGCGATAGTCCCGAGTAGTTAGGACGGAACGGAGGGTTGGGATTAAATTTCCAACTCTCTGCTTGCTCGCAATGAGAGAGCTTAGGCTGCGATTTTTAACGAGACTTACGTTTACCCTAAGTGGAAAGCGCTGACAGCATCGAGTGAGCCGAGCTCACTCAACGCCGTCACCTAGCTTAGGTCTTGCGGCTAAGTATTCTTAGGCGTCAGGTGAGTGGAGTTTACTCAACGCTGCGTCGAGTGGGCTCGACATTTCTGTCTTGAGTTCTTGTGTACCTTAGGATTGTTAGTGTGACTTTTCCCTTCCTTTAGGGGGTGGTATTGGGTGTTCGGCAAATTTTTGCTTGCCGACTCTTGGGTTGTGGCAGGTGGTGCATGTTTAGTGGCCTCTAAGAGGGGTGGATTTTGATGTGGAGAGCTGTGGCCACGACCTGTTTGCCCTGGTTTGGGTTGGTGTGGGACCCTAAAGCTGCCACTGGCGACCCCTTAGCCCTTTTTGGATCTGATTCTGGTTATGTATTCAGATCCATGTTTTTTTTGACCACTGCCACTTACCCACGTATTAGGAATGTTAGACTCTTTTGTGGAGCATGTTGCTTTTGTTGCTCTCACTTGGTGTGCTTTGCTGTGCTTTAGACAGTGCTCTTTTCTTACTGTCATGCTCTTTCTTTTGCTTATAGCAGCTTGTTGTCGGGGTGGTAAACCCTTCTTTTTGCTCTTAACTCTAATGCTTTATTTACACTTTTGATTATTTCCTTGCTGAGGTGTTCTTTTCTTGAATGCCTCAGGTCCATGTTGCAGCCGGTTCAGCGGCTAGTTCTTTTGGAGGGGCTGGTTTGTGGCCTCTTGGGTAGCTGAGACAGCTGATCTCGATTTTGTGAGGTAGTTCTTTACTTTTCTGTATAGACATACATACTCACCAGTGGGTTCGTGTCAGGTTGTTGGCGCCCACTGGTGGCTTCTTGCGATGCTGGGTATGAACTTAAACTGTTGTTTTTGCCTTTTAGTGGTTGTTTACTTGCTTCTGGGAAGGATTTTTGCTAGGTTGCATGTTAGATATTTTAAACCCTAAAAGCATTATTATATGTATATCATGCATAGCATAATTATAAAACAAAGTCACTATATTTCCTTAGCGTAAAAAGATTACCTTTTTATATCTATTATATTCACTTTAGAGTTGTGCATACCATGAGTTGTCCCTCGGGGACACTTATGCTCACTAGGGTGTCAATTTAATTGAACCAAACTATTTTCTGCTGCGTATACTTATACTTTTAACTGTGGACTAGCTGATCCACCATGACGAGGGATACGGCCAATCAACATAACTGCTTTTCTTTCACAATTAATCAACGTTTTTCCCTAAATCTAAGGTCTGGAGTTTTGCCTGAGCGCGTGCAGTTATCCCCTGCACGGCATGGCATCACGGCACGTGTTTTCTCTTGCTCTGATACGATTTTATCGTTGAGAAAATGCGGGTTGTGACAGTTGGTATCAGAGGGAGGTTGCTTGACAAATGGTCGGGCAACCTTTCCCCTTGTTTGCATTAGTGGTTAGCGTCATATCATACACACACCGATATGTCATCAGCACGTCTTGGCTAAAGCACGAACACTACACTCATGAGCATAAAGAAGTATACGGGGCATATTATGTAGTATGGGATGCATAATATGTGTTTGTATATGGATCCACCATAGGAGGCAACATGTGAGGGTTATGTAGTATGGGATGCATAACCTCACCACATGAATGCGGCTAGCACGTTTTCTTTTTTCGTTGCATGGGAATGTTATGTAGTATGGGATGCATAACATTTTCATGTGTACGCCGCCCATGGCATGCATTAAGGCCTTTTTTTTAGAATGCATAGCACATCATGCATAGCATAACATTTCATAAGCACAACGTGTTAAGCTAAAGATTTGCAAGATGACATATGTACACACATGGTTTTGAGTCAAAACGAATACAAATACATGCATCCATGGTTTATGCACATGAGTTAGTATGATGGTGGTGAACCATCTTAGGTTAAGCATAACATCATCATGATAAAACAACTCCCAGAGCAAGTTTTGCAGTTGAAGTTCATATTTAAGTGTGTTTGTCTGTACCGGGTAGTTTTGTTCTAGCGGTTGGGCTAAGTTTCGTCTAAAGCTTGTGCGATTATAGGATGGCGAGACGTCCTGCAACGAGGTCGACCCCCCAATCCGAGGGTGAGACGTCAGGAGCGCAGAGCGAGGCGTTGGTAGAAAACCTGCGGCAGAGTAATGAGACCCTATCGAGGCAGGTGGTGGCTATGCAGGCTCAGATTCAGTCCCTTGTGGCAGTGGTGGCGGGACAGGCCCCGAGAGTTCCGTACCCCGCTGTGGGGGTAGCTGTTCCTGCCCCTCCTGCTCCTCCCGTGCCTTTGGTTGTGGTGCCCCCAGAGATGGCGTTTATATCCCAGTTTCAGCGACTGAGACCCCCTACTTATGATGGGCAAGCAGATTTCATGATTTTGGATGACTGGCTGATTACTATTGAGGAGATGTTCTCTTATTCGGGGATTTCGGATGATCAGAGAGTGATGCTCGCTGCCTACCAGCTCAAGGGCTTAGCAAAGAATTGGTGGTTGAGGGAGAAAGAGAGCTTGGTGGCAGGATGCTCTTGGGAGTCATTTAAAGGGATGCTGTTAAGTAAGTTTTTGCCTTCAGTCGAAAGGGACTGGCTGATGAATGACTTTCTCCATTTGAAGCAGAGGAAACTCACGGTCAGTGAGTATGAGATTGAGTTCAGTAAGTTGAGTCGGTTTGCTCCTGGTCTGGTGAGTGTTGAAGCAGACCGAGTTAAGCGATTTCTGGGTGGACTAAGAAGCGACATTCAGCAGTTAGCGAATGCCTATGGTGCAGTCAGTTATGCCAGCGTGGTCGAAGCTGCCTTGAGGGTTGAGGCCATTGAGAATGCCAAGAATAGAGGTCAGCAGTTGTGGAAGGATAAGCGAAAGTCCGGTGGAGGGAAGAGCCCTCAGGAACCCGATGCGGTCTCGAGAAAGAGGAGCAAAGAGGTTTGTAGTTTCTGTGGCCGACCAGGCCACCCCTTTGAGAAGTGTTTCAAAAGGTTTGGAGCGCAGAAGAAGGATCAGGTACACGCAATTCAGGGTGCTCCCAGAGGAGACTTGGTGTGTGCCTTGTGTGGAAGGAAGGGGCATGAGGCTGCCCGTTGCTGGTCGAGAGATAAAGTCTGTTTTCAGTGTGGGCAGAAGGGTCATCTCAAGACAAAGTGCCCACAGTCCCAGCCTATTCTGCAGCCAGTACCCCTCCAGGCTTTTCCACCGCCTCAGCAATTGGATAGAGGAAAGGGGAAGCTGAATGTGCTTTCGGCAGACGAAGCGCAGACTTCGGCCCAGGTTATCTCAGGTTTGATTTCTCCTCAGTCGTTTCGTTATGCTCCCTTTGTGGTTGTAGTTTTCGTTTTAGCGTTTGTTTCCTTAGATATGCGTGCGCTATTTGTAGGACGATTTAAGGTAAAGAACCGCTGGGCGCGCGTTCTCTTCGATTCAGGCGCTACCCACTCGTTTGTGGCTAGAGCCTTCGTGGAGCGGTTCAGTTTGGGCCTAGATCGTGTTGGTGGTGCCTTTTGCGTTAAGTTCCCCTCCGGTGACTCTGTGGTTACGGACCTGGGTGTCCTTGATTGTCCGATTTTGTTGGGGGATTTTCTAGCCAAGGCAGATCTGAAGGTGATTGACCTGGAGGACTTCGATGTTATCTTGGGCATGGACTGGTTGTCAAGGTACGATGCTGTGATCCAGTGCAAGGGTAAGCGCTTGGACTTCGTCAAGGACAACGGTCAGCCAGGGAGCGTTTATGGGTATTCTCTCCAGGAGTCTCCAGTCATTTCTGCGGTGCGTGCTCGGAAGTTGCTTGATTCTGGTTGTTCTGCCTGTGTGGTCTCTCTGGTAGGGGTTGTTGTTAGAGTGCCGTGTTTGCAAGAGATCCCTGTGGTGTGTGACTTCTCTGATGTGTTTCCTGATGATCTTCCCGGTCTTCCACCCGATCGAGATGTCGAGTTTGCTATAGATTTGGAGCCAGGCACGCGCCCTATTGCCAAGGCGCCGTACCGGATGGCCCCGCGAGAGCTGGAAGAGCTGCGAATTCAGCTGGATGAGATGTTGGCAAAAGGGTTCATTAGGCCGAGTTCTTCACCCTGGGGTGCTCCAGTGCTGTTCGTTAAAAAGAAGGATGGGTCGATGAGGCTTTGCATCGACTATAGAGAACTGAACAAGGTTACTATTAAGAACAGGTACCCTTTGCCTCGGATTGACGATCTGTTTGACCAACTGCGTGGTAGTGCCGTGTTTTCCAAGATAGATCTTCGATCGGGCTATCACCAGTTGAAGATTCGGGAGTCAGATGTTCCGCGGACGGCGTTCCGTTCTCGTCATGGGCATTTTGAGTTTTTAGTTATGTCATTTGGTTTGACTAATGCGCCCTCAGCTTTTATGGATCTGATGAACAGAGTTTTCAAGGACTTCCTGGATAAGTTTGTGATTGTCTTTATAGACGATGTTTTGGTGTATTCAAAAGATGCGGAGGAGCATGATCGGCATTTGCGACTGGTCTTGACGACTCTGAGAGACCATAAGCTATACGCCAAGCTGAACAAGTGCGAATTTTGGTTGCCTCAAGTTTCTTTTCTCGGCCACGTGGTGAATAAGGAGGGAATATCGGTGGACCCAGAAAAGATCGCTGCTGTTATGGAATGGGCGAGGCCTGTTACTCCCAAAGAGATCAGAAGCTTCTTGGGCTTGGCTGGATATTATAGGAGATTTGTAGAGGGATTCTCTACTTTGTCTGCGCCGTTGACCAGGTTGACGCAGAAGAATGCAGCCTTCATATGGGATGGCAAGTGTGAGGAGGCTTTTAAGGAATTAAAAAGAAGGTTGTGTTCAGCTCCAGTTTTGTCTTTGCCTACTGAAGATAGTGAGTATGATATATATGTGGACGCGTCGCACGTCGGACTGGGCTGCGTTTTGATGCAGGGAGGGAAGGTGATTGCGTACGGGTCGAGGCAGCTAAAGACTCATGAGAGGAATTACCCTACGCATGACCTGGAGTTTGCAGCTGTGATCTATGCGTTGAAATTGTGGAGGCATTTGCTGTATGGTGCGCAGTGCAAGATTTTCACGGATCATAAGAGTTTGAAATATGTCTTCACTCAGAAAGAGTTGAATCTGCGCCAGCGGCGGTGGTTGGAGTACGTGGCCGACTATGATGTTGAAATCCAGTATCATCCGGGTAAGGCGAACGTGGTGGCCGATGCCCTAAGTCGGAAGTCAGGAAAGATTTTCAATCTCTCCGCCGAGCGTCTTGTGGAAGAGTTTCTTTTGATGGACATTTCTGTGGGAAGCTGCGATTCGCAGAGTAGCCTGGCAGTGGCAGAACCTTCGTGGATTGCGCTTACGCGACTGCATCAGAAAGATGATCCCGATCTTTTGCATTTGTACCTTCGAGCTGAGAAAGGTGAATTACCAGATTTCTCTATAGATGATGCGGGTACCTTGAAGTATCGTGGCAGGTTTTGCATTCCCGCAGTTGGAGATATCCGGAATATGGTGTGCAGAGAAGCCCACGGATCTAGTGTTGCCTACCATCCAGGGTCTACCAAAATGTATCATGATTTAAAGCAGATTGCCTGGTGGTATGGGATGAAGAAGGACGTAGCCAGATTTGTCTCTGAGTGCTTCACTTGCAGGCGTGTGAAGGCCGACCATGGGAGGCCTGGTGGCAAGCTAACTCCCTTAGAGATTTCGATGTGGAAGTGGGAGAGTATCTCGATGGATTTCATTACAGGCTTACCGAGATCTCCTAAAGGGCATGATTCAGTTTGGGTGATCGTGGACAGATTGACGAAGAGTGCTCACTTCGTACCATTTAAGATTGATTATCCGATGAGGAAGATAGCCGAGCTGTATTTGGATGAGGTTATTAGATTGCATGGTGTACCCGTGAGTATCATATCAGATCGAGACTCCAGGTTTACGTCTCTTTTTTGGAAGAGCCTTCAAGAAGGGTTGGGTACAGATCTGAGATATTCCACAGCCTATCATCCCCAGACCAATGGTCAGACGGAGCGAGTAAATCAGATTGTGGAAGATATGATCCGATGCTATGTTCTGGAGCACGGAGGAGCGTGGGATGAGCGCTTGCGGCTTATGGAATTTGCGTATAACAATAGTTATCAAGAAAGCTTGCAAATGGCTCCTTTCGAAGCTTTGTATGGGAGGCGCTGCAGGACTCCCTTGTTTTGGGCTGAGGTTGGCGAGAGACCTTTGTTGGGTCCAGAAGCACTCGAGGAAATGGAAACTGCTATGAAGCTTATTCGGGAAAAGCTTCGGATAGCCCAGGAGAGATATGAGAAAAATGCCAATCGGCGTAGATCGGATTTGGAATTTTTGGTGGGGGACTCAGTGTTCTTAAAGGTCTCCCCGTTGATCGGAGTCAAGCGTTTTGGCAAGAGCAGGAAGTTGGACCCGAGGTTCGTGGGGCCGTTTCCGATTGTTGAGCGGATTGGGATATCAGCTTATAGGCTGGCGTTGCCCGCAAACTTCCCTGGCGTGCATAATGTCTTCCACGTCAGTCATCTGCGGAAATGTGTATCGAATGGCAGGCAGGTTTTGGATTCTGTCCCTCAGTTGGAGCCGAATCTTTCTTATGTGGAGGTGCCTGTCCGCATTCTGGATTCTCAGGTTCGTGCGCTGCGGAAGAAGTCTATTCCGATGGTTAAAGTTTTATGGAGGAATCAGGATGTAGAAAGCGCGACTTGGGAGTTGGAGTCGGCTATGAGGGAGGCTCACCCTCACCTGTTTCCCTGAGCTTGTGCCTGGTATGTTTTGTTTTATTTATGATTATTTAGCCCTTTCCTGGCTCTTTCTCTCTCCTTCTTCTTAGGAGTGTGGTGAGTAAAGTTTCGAGGCGAAACTTTCTTTTAGGGGGAGTGGCTGTAACGCCCCCGGTTTTTCTGTGTTTGTTTGATTTTGGATTGGCGTTACGATGACGCATTTCCGGCCCTTCGCCGTTGTAGAGCGCGGTCCTAGCTCTGTAGGTTCCTTGTGTAGCCTGGTTGTAGCCAGTTGGCAAGTTTCCCCAGCTAGCCGGAGTCTGTTTTGGTGACTCGGTTGGGGCTCTTAGGGAAATGCTTGCGTTTTGGCTTCGGGAGGTGTTAGCCCGAGTGTTCGATCGTCGGATGTTGTTTTCGACCTCACCGTTGTTTTCATGGCTTGGTTGTTTAGCTACGGTGCGAGTTTTGGTCGAAATCCGAGATCGTTTGCCTTCGCGTCGTTTCGGCGTTGTTTTGTTAGCTACAGGTTTGTTATGTTTGTTGTGCTGTGCGTGGCCTGTTGTGCCTGAGCTTGTAGGCTGGTGCCTTGTATCTTGTTTGCTAGGTGTTAGCAGGTTTCTTTTCTGTGTAAGTTTGGGTGACACGGCCTGGGTCACGCCCGTGACCCAGGGCGTGTCGTGCTCGGGTAGAGCTCCCGTTTCTCCAGTCGACGAATTTTTGGTCGACAGGGTTTTTTGTTGGAACACGGCCGTGACACGGGCGTGTCACGGGCGTGTCCTCCTTCGATTCGTCGAGCTGCGCTCGATGGTCGTCAGGCAGTGTTTAGTGAGAATACGGCCCTGTCACTGGCGTGTCGTGTAGAACACGGGCGTGACCTTAGGGCGTGTCTCTCTGTTCGACGATCGACGCTCCACGATCGTCGGGCGGTGTTCGAGTTGGTACACGGCCGGTGATACGGGCGTGTCACAGGGCGTGTCCCTTGCTTCGTCGAGCGGAGATCGACTTTCGTCGAGTGGGTAGGTGCATGAGTACACGCCCCGTGACACGGGCGTGTCGGGCCGTGTCACGGGCGTGTCTGGGGGCGTGTCCCGTGTTTTCGTCGAGTAGAGATAGACGTTCGTCGAGTGTGTGAGTACACGCCCCGTGACACGGGCGTGTCGGGCCGTGTCACGGGCGTGTCGTGGGCGTGTTCCGTACTTTTTCCTAAAATCGTCTTTTGTTGCCGTGAATTGTTTTTCCTCCTCATTTTTTTTCATCGTTCCCGAGTCTGGAGAGATTCCAGCGGAAGGGTTTTGAGAGGAGGCGGTGGTTGTTTTGGCCGGCGATTTCGGGAAGGTTAGAGCCCGTTTTTCTCGTGTGATAGCTGATTCGGTTTGCTCTCGGCTAGATCTTCCATTCCATGTAAGTTTTTCTTGATTTAGGGTTCGATTCCAGGAATTTCTAAATATCTGATTTCTTTCTTCCGTCAAGTTTCAGCTTTGATCTTCTTGGTGGTCGATCTTGCCGCCGGAGCCAAACCGTGGTGCTGCTGTTGTTTGTTTTTCGTAGAGGTAGAGGCAAGTGGCCCCTTGCCCTTGCCAAATTTATTTCTAACCCATGATTTTTTTTTATTTCTTCTGCAAAGCTCTGTTCTCTTTGTCTTTTTTCCTCCCTAGGGCAGCAGGTTAAGTTATTTCATCAAGCTTCTAATCAAGTGCTGATCCTTTATTTTCTTTTCTGGAATTTTAATTCAATGTTCTCTTTTGTCGGAGGTTTGGTGTTCTGTGGGTAGCTAGAGTTAGAGTGAGGCTGCGGTAGAGGTGGTTCAGGTTCGGTTGCGATAGTCCCGAGTAGTTAGGACGGAACGGAGGGTTGGGATTAAATTTCCAACTCTCTGCTTGCTCGTAATGAGAGATCTTAGGCTGCGATTTTTAACGAGACTTACGTTTACCCTAAGTGGAAAGCGCTGACAGCGTCGTGTGAGCCGAGCTCACTCAATGTCGTCACCTAGCTTAGTTCTTGCGGCTAAGTATTCTTAGGCGTCAGGTGAGTGGAGTTTACTCAACGCTGCGTCGAGTGGGCTCGACATTTCTGTCTTGAGTTCTTGTGTACCTTAGGATTGTTAGTGTGACTATTCCCTTCCTTTAGGGGGTGGTATTGGGTGTTCGGCAAATTTTTGCTTGCCGACTCTTGGGTTGTGGAAGGTGGTGCATGTTTAGTGGCCTCTAAGAGGGGTGGATTTTGATGTGGAGAGCTGTGGCCACGACCTGTTTGCCCTGGTTTGGGTTGGTGTGGGACCCTAAAGCTGCCACTGGCGACCCCTTAGCCCTTTTTGGATCTGATTCTGGTTATGTATTCAGATCCATGTTTTTTTTTGACCACTGCCACATACCCACGTATTAGGAATGTTAGACTCTTTTGTGGAGCATGTTGCTTTTGTTGCTCTCACTTGGTGTGCTTTGCTGTGCTTTAGACAGTGCTCTTTTCTTACTGTCATGCTCTTTCTTTTGCTTATAGCAGCTTGTTGTCGGGGTGGTAAACCCTTCTTTTTGCTCTTAACTCTAATGCTTTATTTACACTTTTGATTATTTCCTTGCTGAGGTGTTCTTTTCTTGAATGCCTCAGGTCCAGGTTGCAGCCGGTTCAGCGGCTAGTTCTTTTGGAGGGGCTGGTTTGTGGCCTCTTGGGTAGCTGAGACAGCTGATCTCGATTTTGTGAGGTAGTTCTTTAATTTTCTGTATAGACATACATACTCACCAGTGGGTTCGTGTCAGGTTGTTGGCACCCACTGGTGGCTTCTTGCGATGCTGGGTATGAACTTAAACTGCTATTTTTACCTTTTAGTGGTTGTTTACTTGCTTCTGGGAAGGATTTTTGCTAGGTTGCATGTTAGATATTTTAAACCCTAAAAGCATTATTATATGTATATCATGCATAGCATAATTATAAAACAAAGTCACTATATTTCCTTAGCGTAAAAAGATTACCTTTTTATATCTATTATATTCACTATAGGGTTGTGCATACCATGAGTTGTCCCTCGGGGACACTTATGCTCACTAGGGTGTCAATTTAATTGAACCAAACTATTTTCTGCTGCGTATACTTATACTTTTAACTGTGGACTAGTTGATCCACCATGCCGAGGGATACGACCAATCAACATAACTGCTTTTCTTTCATAATTAATCAACGTTTTTCCCTAAATCTAAGGTCTGGAGTTTTGCCTGAGCGCGTGCAGTTATCCCCTACACGGCGTGGCATCACGGCACATGTTTTCTCTTGCTCTGATACGATTTTATCGTTGAGAAAATGCGGGTTGTGACAGTTCCTCGGGGACTAACCTTTGAGATTCACTATACTCCCGGGAAGGGGAATGTTGTCGCAAATGCCTTGAGTCGGCGGACTCCGACAAGAGCAGCTTGGTTGCAGAGGCATGATGAACGTCTCATCCAGGAGCTGGAAGCGTTAGAGATTTCTTGTGTTGACAAGAATTCCACTGCCAATGCATGTTTGAACTGGAAGGAAGAGCAATTTGACCTTATGGACCGAGTTCGACGGGCAACGGAGTTGGATGAAGATCTCCTACGCTATGCGAAAGCTGGGCCAGAAGGAAAGTTCTCCTGGGATGACAGTCTTTTGCGGAAAGAAGGATCTTTGTGCATCCCAAATGTGGGTAAATTGAGGGAAGAACTGTTGTATGAAGCGCATTATACAAAGTACTCAATCCACCCAAGGAGCATGAAGATGTTCAGAGATATGAAAAAGCTATTTTGGTGGCCAGGGCTCAAGAAAGATGTTGCTCTTTATGTGGCCAAATGCCAAACTTGTGCTATGGTGAAGGCGGAATGCCAAAAACTTGGCGGTTATTTGAAGTCGTTGCCGATTCCAGAATGGAAATTTGACGATATTTCCATGGATTTCGGGCATGGGTTGCCGAGATCTCAGCGAGGGAACAATTCCATCTGGGTGATTGTTGATCGGTTTACAAAAGTAGCACACTTCCTCCCGAACAAGCGAAATGATTCGGTAGAAAGTTTGGCAAAGATGTACGTGGAAAAGATTGTACGGCTCCACGGTGTTCCTCGGAGCATCGTGAGTGATCGAGATAGGAGATTCACGTCAAAGGATTGGAGTCTAGTTCACCAGCTGTTGGGCACGAAGTTGACTTTCAATACGACCTTTCATCACCAAACGGACGGCCAAACTAAACGAACCAACAGAATGATGGAGGACATGCTCTAAATGTGCGCCCTAGATTTTGGAAAGAGATGGGAAGATCATCTCTACATGTTGGAGTTTGCCTATAATAACAGCTACCAGGCAAGCATCGGGATGACACCGTATGAAGCTCTATATGGAAGGAAGTGTCATACTCCCTTGGCTTGGGTAGAAGCGAGCGAAGCTAGAGTTTATAATCGTAATGAAGTCGATGAAGCAAACTCAACCATTTGTGCTATTCGAGAGAGGCTACTCATAGCCCAAGATCGTCAGGCGATGTACTACAATTCCAAGCACTGGAATGTGGAGTTTGCGGTAGGCGATTGGGTCTACTTGAAGATCAAGTCATTCAAAGGCGTATCCAGGATTCGACGTTTGAAAAAGTTGAGTCCAAGATATTTGGGTCCATTTGAAGTGGTTGAGCGGATCGGAGAAGCTGCGTATCGGCTAGCTCTTTCGGCAGAATTGGGTAGACTACATGATGTGTTTCAAATCTCGGTGCTTCGGAAGGCCGTTAGAGATCCAGCCCAAGTGATCACGGATGATCGTGCGCCAGTAGAGTATGGGCTAACAATGAGAGTTAGACCCATTCAAACCCAGAATCGAGCCGAGAAATAGTTGCGGAACAAGATGGTCGGGATGGTTAAAGTTCGGTGGAACAACTGCAGTCGTGAAGAGCTTACATGGGAGCGAGAGGAGAGCATGCAAGCTGAATTTCCCGAGCTGTTTCTGTAACTGAGTGGATATTGAAAAGTTATTGTAACAAGAAATTTTGATGATTATAACTTTTTAGTTGTTGATTGCCTTCCTGTGTGCAAATTTCGAGGATGAAATTTTTGGTAAGAGGGGAGGGTTGTAACAGCCCAATTTTTCAGCAGGCAAATTTTTGGGTGACATGGCCTGGGACACGGGCGTGTCCCAAGGTGTGTCATGCTCGGGTGTGGAGTCGTCGTACGTTCGACGAAAAATGAGTTCGATGTTTGTTGACCGCGGGGACACGCCAGGTGACACGGGCGTGTACCATTCGAGGAGGGTGTGTCCCCCTGTGTTCGACGAACTGCATTCTTCATTCGATGAACTGCTTTCGATGTTCATCGAACGTGGGAACATGCCAGGGTACACGGGCGTGTACCATTCGAGGAGGGCATGCCCCCTTCTGTTCTACGAACTTTGCTCGACGTTCGTCGAGTATGGGGTTCACAGCCTGTGACATGGGCGTGTCACAGGGCGTGTCCCACTGGGTCGAGAATTCGACATTGTTCTCTCGAGTAAGTGGAAAAGTACTCGAGTATGAGGGCGGTGACACGGGTTTGTCATTCGACACGGGCGTGTCCAATCCAAATACTCAAGTAGTCGATTTTCTCTCGAGTAAGTCCTCCTGAGTAGGTCTCGAGTGCGGTACACGCCCTGTGTCACGGGCGTGACCTTGTCGTCACGGGTGTGTACCCTGGGCATTGTTTCGGGTTAAGGCGGTTGGTAAGGCAGTTTGTGCTCCGCTTAGTGTGACACGGCCTGTGACACGGGCGTGTCATAGGGTGTGTCGGACCCGAAATAAGATTTGGTTTTCATGGCCCTCCATTCTACTTCAGCTGGGATCTAACAGCTGAGGTTTCCCTGTTCCCTTAAGGCCGAAAAGTGAGAAGGAAGACTCATTTTTATGTTATCCTTCATCTTTCTAAACTTCTAGAGAGAGAAATGGAAATGAAGGAGGAGGAAGAAGAAGAGGGGGCTGATCTCTGGTGGAGCTTGAGAGTGTCAAGCTGAGATTTGAGGACATCATTGCGGAGGAAAAGCTTTTGTGGTTCTTTCTCGCCAGCTAGGAGTTCATGGCACCGAAACGGTCTTCAAGGGTAACGACCTTTCTTCTTAGCCATATGAAGGCTTCCTTTTTGGCATATGCATGATTCCCCCACCAACGCGTGGCTTATGTTGGGAGTCTTTTGGGTTGATTCATGGAATCGCCTTTTGTTGGCATATAGATCCGGAAATGGAGTACAGAATAGGCATGCTGTGTGAAGCCCATCTGGATAGGTTGGTTTGGATTGCTGATGTTGCATACAAACCAGAGAAGCCTCCGTGCTAAACGCGTAGTTTAGGAGTCAACGGGTTGGCCCTCTGAAAGAAAGTAGCAGGAAGTACTGGAGTGGTAGTCCAGGAAATACCCGTGTACTACTTGTGCTGCTTGTGTTGTTGGGTTCTACCTGTGAAAGGAAGTAGCAGGAAGTACTGTATTAGAATTCCAGGAAATACCCTTTGTAATGCTTAATGTTGATGGGGAGTCCACCTCTGAAGGGAGTTACAGGAAGTACTTGCGTGGTAGCTAGGAAAGACCCCTGTTATTTGTGATTTTTGTGGTGTCCACCTGCGGAAAGAGTAGCAGGAAGTACTAGTGTGCCCAGGAAAGACCCGTTGATGTTGTGAGATAAATGGGTGTAAGAGAAATACCAATGCTTGAATGCCAGAGCAGGATCGGTGAGACCTACACGCGCCTTTATTTAGCCGCGAGTACGCCATACTCGGTGATGGCAAGGAGATTTGAGAAACAGGGGGTGGAGGATTCGACCTGTGTTATGTCCGCCCGACGTGATACTAGAAGGTGTGTTCTTTTGGAGCGCATAGCAAGAGTCTTAGGCCTACGTGCCGTGATAAAATGGGGGGCTACGGGCCAGTCCCGGTTCACTAAGACTATAAAACTCCGCCTGTACTCCATGGAGTAAATGCTCAAGTGAGTTGTCATTGGGCTGTGACCCTGATACGGTGGTGGGCAACTGGTTTGCCAATACACTAAGAATGTGCCCTGAGTGCACAGACCATCGAGACGGGTGGCGGACGGTTGTGATGGCATGTGTGCGTGAAAGCACATTATATGATATATATATATATATATATATATATATATATATATATATATATATATATATATATATAACCATGCTTGTGATATGTTATACCTGCAGGGAAGATTACCGCTGCCCCGAGAAAGGGGTAGGGTCGTTATAATTTGGTCAGCTGAATGCTGACCGTTGCCTTTGTTTGCCACCGTTGGATGGTTTGTCCCTGTACATATGCTGGAGAGCCAAGCGGGACGAAAAAGGGTTGATGTCTGTGCTGCTTTAGCTGTTGCTGTTGTCCCTCGAAAGCTAATTTGGATATAAATGTTATGTTTTCTTTTGATGTGGCCGGCCTGCGTGCCAATGTTTGGGACACTATTTTAATGCTCTGTAAGGCCATAAGGCCAACTATTTTTGTATATTGTAAGACATTCCTATGATGTATAAAATATGGAGTTTTATATGTTGGAAATTCAAGAGAGGAGTTCAAGTGTAGTGTTATAGGCTCGGCTAGAATGCAATGTGTTAGGTGCGCTGCGCTACTCTGGTATCACTCCGTAGCTTCATCATATGTTTTGTGGTATATGCTGTGGGGCCCCGGCCGGACCTTCTAGTATAGATTATATGAACGGATGGGGTTGTAACACTACATAGGGTCACTAAGAACCCATTGGTTTCAACCAAAGTAGTCAATTTGACCAAAGTCAACTCTAACCCTAAATGGGTCACACTAACATATATAGGGCCGGTTACCCTTCCCTTAGCCAAACTGACCATACTTACACCTCCCTAACTCTTAAATTAGTTCAATGGGTCACCAAGGACGCATTGGGGTAAACTAAAGAGGTCAAGTTGATCAAAGTCAACTCTAGCCCCAAAATTGTCAAAGTACCCTAACAAAGGGTCAAGTGGAGTCCAAGGTGCCAAACTAACCCCACTCAACCCATCTTAGAACTTAGGGGAGTCCAATGAGTCAATAGGTACCCGTAGGGGTCAACCTAAAAGGCCAATATTACCAAAGTCAATTCAATCAAGGTTTAGGTCAAACCAGCTCAAGTTGAACTAACCTAGCCCAATCCAATTGCACTAAGCCCAATTGAGGTGATCCACTAGCCTCATGTTGTGTGGAATTATCCAAAATGCCACTCATTTTCTGGAAGTGATGACTAGGAGAGAAAAAGAACCATTTTTTTCCTTTAATGGAGGAGAGAGAAAGAGAGGAGAAAGAGGTAATTCATGGCTTGGAAGGCCAACAACCTTCTATCTTCATTCGATTGATTTGATTCATCTCCCCCATCAGTGCTGAGAAGATCAAGAGCCTTTCCATGCCCTTTCAGTGGCTGGATGCATTCGACCAGACTTGGCCGAGAACCACCACTCAAGGCCATTAATGTCATTGAAGCCCTGGCCCTTCCTCTCCTCCAATTAAGCAATTTAGAAGCATCCCTAGACTCCCAGCAGTCGTTTCCACCATTCCATTGAAGGAGCCGAGGCCTCTGGCTGTACAGTTCCAGAGCACCCAAAGCTTCAAAATACAACAATGGTATCCCGTCGATGGGCAAGGCTTCACGCCTCCCAAAAGGTCTTATCCCTCTACTCCTCCTTAGTGAATAGATCTCTATCCATTGGCCGCATGGTTTGGGATCAATTGACCGCAAATCAGCTAAGCCGAAAACTCCAGTTTTGGAACTTTAAATTCCATGCATAAATCCCAATTCTGACCACCTCCAGCCGGCCTACCACCGCCAATCGCCGACCACCACCTAAACGAAGGTGGTGGTGGCATTGGCCAGCAGGGGAGGTGCTTTGGTTGCCAAGAAATCACTTCCGAAAACTACACAGGATGGGCTGCTGTGAGCCGTTGATTTCACAGGGATGATGAACCGATCCCGTCCATCCTTGCACCAAGATTCGTGCAGGATCAATTAAATATATTTTCATTTAATTCAATTTTGTTACATAAAATGCAGTGAATTTTTTGATTTATTAAAAATATTTATGTCTTTTATGGAAAAATAATCTCTATGAAATTTATATCCCTTGATGTATAGTTTAATTTAAAATTAGTTTTCAACCAATTTTGTTCTCTGGTATGACCACAACACTGCATATGGTGCAGCCTATACATAGGCTTGACCACAGACAAATTATTGTGCCCCCACTAAACCACTCATCCAAATGCTATGAAATTTGGCTCATAGTTTATTCTCACATATGTCTCTGACATATCTAAAAATGTAAATTTTTGGAAAATATTTTTCTATAGTTTTTGTAAGAATTTAATAAATTATTTATGATTTAACTAGAGGGTCGAATGACCACATAACTCACCAAATGTTTGGTGGATGATTCTTAAGGTCATGGTATTACCCTGGTAATATTCTCAGCCTAATTGGGGCAGATTTAATTAGGTATTGAGTTCACCAAAATTTGGTCCCTTGAGGGAAAATTTGGGAAAATGTGTGCTTGATGGGTTGAGTGGCCAATCCTCACCCAAAAGGGATGAAACTTAGGCCACTGCCTCAAAGTCCTCTAAAACACCCCCTCAAGAGAAATTGAGTGGTTTTGGGTGGAGATGCCTTATAACCATAGTGTAGTCCCTAGAGTTGATGTTTGGGATCTTGTGAAGGACAGGAGACACTATGTACTTGGATGGCCTTAGAACATGGATGGGGAGTTCCTAGGGTTAAAATAGACCCTAGAGAATAGTTTAGGATTTTTAGGATCTTATACCTTCTTTAAAATAATTATGGATGATTTTGGGTGTAAGACCCCCCCCCCCTTTTTCTTTTTTAAAACACCGGGGTCTTAGGCCCAGAACCGCCGTTTTGCGGTGACTCCTTCATGCCCTGAAAGGTCATCACCACAAAGCGCCGATTCTCTCGGCCAATTCGATGACAAAAAAGTAGCAAAACAAAGTAAACGCAAACTAGCAGTTCACAGAAAATCACATATCATATAGATAATCTCCACAAAGGGAGTGTCTACAGAATAATATATCAGAGTACTAAAATACGGGCTTATGCCCGGTACATCATATCCTCACTACAAATCACTCATGCGGAAGCAAAAACAGAACATCTACTCAAGGTCGAGACTCACAGTCCCGGCTGTATGAACTCCGGAGCTAGACTGCCCCATCTCCAAGCGCACCGGCCTCTGGGGCTACTCCCCCGTGTTGGGCTCCATGATTCCCTAAATGATGCGGTTCGAAAACCGTTAGTCTAAAAGACTAAGCCCTATCATCCCCCACCCCTTACACCATGGCTCCTAGGCACCGAACGGAGAGGAAGAAAGGGGAGGACTTGAAGGTGGAGAATAATCAAAAATAGATGGCAGCGGACCTATACTAGCAATTCTATAATAGATATTGACAATAAGATGAAATATGAAAAGTAACCTTCACTTATGTCAGAACACATAAGCCAAGGGCAATTCTGCAAGGCTACCATCATATAAAGAGTCTCATACCAATTTATACGTTGGGGTGTAGGTTATCAAACAGTATATATATATATATATATATATATATATATATATATATATATATATATATATATATATATATATATATATCAAAATTGACCTTAATTTATAAACTTGTCCACACAAGCTTATAGACCAAGGGATCGTTTTGCAGGTCCTAATGTATAAGCATCCCATTCCACTTATACTTTAGGTGTCAGGGTTAAATGAATCGATTATGCTATGACATGCGAGTGGGTATGATGGAACATGCAAGTGCAAGACACACGCCCGACTCTATGCACACAGACCTTTCGTTCCCCCTTTTATGGAGCCGTAACCTCCCAAGATACCTCCGTAGTGGCAGACGGAAGCGGTGGGTTGGGCCTCGCCCACCTCTAAACCAGTAAAGCACTACCGGTCAGACCTATCGTATGCCTCAATGCTTAGTGCACGAAGCGGACTCCTGCGTACTCTTGTCGACTGGCGCATCGGACTTCTGTTGGCGAAGTGCTAACCACACTTGCCGAGTCAGCGTATTGGCGTCGGTGCATCGACCATCCAATACCGAAGACCCACCACCTTAATTTTCTTTTCTTTTATGCATATGCAAATTTAACGTATCCAAAACCGAGCCGAGGCTCCCTGGACTAAAATGTCCGTCTCAAACAATCGAGCCGAAGCTCCCCGGACCAAAACATCCATCTCAAACAATCGAGCCGAAGCTCCCCAGACCAAAACGTCCGTCTCTTAACCATCCAAGCCGAAGCTTCCAACTATCTTCCTGTGCTAACTGTGTTTCGTGAAATGTGCAACCCTAATTACTAAGTTACTCTTTTCAGCTTGTTAATACAGTTTACGTTAACCTAGGACTGCCCCCGGTATTCCCTGTGAAGGGCTCTCAAGGGCACTAGGAACTATGTTGGGATTACACCCCGCATTACCTTTCGCAAGATACTTATTATTATTGTTGGTTGATTCACTTACCCATTACCTTCTCATATTACAATAGGCTAATCCTAGGGTGATTTGACTCCACCTCACCTCCGGAGAGACGATCTTTCGTCGAACCCGAGCGCCTCCAAACTCTAGCCAGCACCACTTCTCACCAACCCTTCCTATCCTTCTATGGTGAACTCATCCACAACTATTCAAAATGACTAACTCTTACACCATACCCCATCGTATCTTATTGCAATTTACCCAATTTGTCAAATACAGACCATCCTAGGCTATATGTCAGACCGGACAGGAGATAATCCAAATATTCATCCAAATGTCCTACCTTATTCACTGGAGACTTATCATGACACAAATAGACTAAATCCAGGAAATTATATTTTTCCTAATTTATCTGGCATTTAATTAATTTCCCTTAAGCTTCCAAAGGCTACCAGTTTGAACATGAACTACCCTAAATACTCATGAAAGATGTCTAACAAAATTATGATAAATATTAGGTTATCTCAATGTGGTAAATCCAAGTATCACAAATTTTCTATCATTAAAAGGGCACTAAAACTATTTTAGCAATATTTACTATCTTCGGTTATTTATGAATCGAGTACGGAAAATATCCATCCAAAAATTATAGAAAAATTATATGATGCAGATACAACCTTAAAAGTATCATTGGCCAAGTTTCATAATTTTTCAGCAATTATTAATCTCTGAATAAATTAATTATCAAAAATCTCCAAATTGTGGACTTGTAAAAAAAGTACTGCAATTAACCATCTAAAAATTATGAATAAATTCATACAATCATATTTTGGCCTGAAATCATCAGTACCTAAGTCTCATTATTTTTCAACAATTATATCATCTATAAATAATTTTATACCACCAAAGCCCCTTTTTGAAACTAGTGAAGGAAGTACTAAATATAATCCATTAAAAATTGTAACAAAATTCAGGGATATTCACTTAGACATAGATTATCTTCTGACCAAATTTCATCAGTTTCAAATGAACAGAATAATCAAATTAATTAAAACACCATTTTGGGCTTTTTGATAGTTAACAAATAAAGTACCAGTGATAAAATCCATAAAATTCTAATAAAATTACTAGGGGATCTAGATGGTCTAAAACGTACTCTACCCAAGTTTCACAATCTTTGGATAAGGTTTAGTGTCTAAATTTACAAAATTGTGCTTCAACCCTAAAATTAGTGTTAGGGTTTTGAGGTGCCTACCTTCCTCCAAGTAATCTAAGTTTCCTTCCAGAGAACTTAGGTAACACTACCTTCAATTCTACTGAGTTTTCAAGGTCATACAAAGGCATTAGCCCCCATGTCCTTCATAACCCCCAAAAGTCCTTCCTTAGGGTTTGAGGTTGAACCCTAGGGTAACTTAAGCCTAAATCATATTAGCACGAATCTTGAAGCACCACTAGACGGGATCTATTCATCTTCCACCTTGAGCCGATGGCCAGGATTCATCCCGCCTCGAGCCACTTCAGAGCACTGCTGCCGGCGATCCGGCCACTTCCCCGGCCGGCCACCGCCACCACCATCTCCGTTGAGGTGGTGTATGTCGCCAGGCGGCGGCACAGCCGCTGGAGTTGCGGATTCCGACGGTTCCACCAATCAATTTTTCGGCCAAAATCCATGAAAACCAGGATTTAGATCGGGCTCAATTGAGCCCGAACCTCGCACCTAATGAATTCTATGATCTACCCATGAGTTAAGGAGAGGAGGAGGACCTTGCTGATGGTATGGAGTCGAGTAGATCTTCGGGTTGCCTTGGTGGTGGTGCCGCCGGCCGGATTTCTGCAACAGTGCAGTCAAGTGGCTCGAAATCTCCAGGTAAATGGTGGGAAGGGCTCCTCTCATGTCACTGATGGTGTTTAAAACACCAGTTGGGGGAGGGGAGAGGCCAACAATCAATGGCCATTAATGGCCATTGAAAGCTTGGTTCGGCCAAGTTGGTGGGGAGGTGAATCTGGCTTGGGGTGGCCAAGAAACTGCTGGAAACACCCCCCCCCCCCCCCTTCTCCATGGGAGTTGAATTCAGCCATCAAGGATGGCTCTTGGCCTCCCTAAGCCATGAATGGCTTCTTCATCCCTCTTTCTCTCTCCTCCATTAAAGGGCAAATGGAGCTTTCTCTCTCCTAGTCCCCCTGTTGACTGGTCAACTCCGTAGGATATGTGCAGCCCACTTAATCATAATAATTATGAAAAGTGAGGTTAGCCTAAGGGAAAAATGGCTTGAGCTTGGGTTAGCCAATTTGGGCTAGGTTTGACTTGGCTTAGGCTAGGGTTGTCTTGGGTCAATTTTGTAACACCCCAAAGTCCATTTAGGTTTGAGTTGGGGTGACACGGCCTGTGACACGGGCGTGTCCCAGGGCGTGTCGTGCCTGTCTTGAGCAGTTGGGTGTCTGGTAGACGAAATTGGGTCGATGGAACGAACACGCCAGGTGACACGGGCACTGACACGGGCATGTCCGTGGCCGTGTCCCTCTGTTCGACACAATGCGCTCGACGATTGTCGAGTGTCGAGTGTGGAGGACACGGCCTGTAACATGGGCATGTCACAAGGCGTGTCAGCGCGGTCGACGAACTTAGCCCGACGGTGAGCCAGGGCATGTTTGCGAGACACGGGTATGTCCAGGTGCATACGGCCTGGAACACAGGCGTGTCCAAGTGCTGTGTGAGTCTCGAGTAATTTTGAGGTTGTGCAGCCTGATGCACACGGCCACAGACACGAGCGTGTCTGGGGGCGTGTCAGGGGACACGGCCCGTGACTAGGCCGTTTCCCACGGCCGTGTACTGGTTGGTTGTAGTCGGTTGACTGCCGCTTTCGGGGACACGGCATGTGACACGGGCGTGTTACAGGGCGTGTCAGGCTGTGTTTATGCTTTTCTAGACATTTCTGAGCCGTTTGATTCCCTATTTCTAGATCCAATGGATAGGCTTTGTCCATGTATTGATTAGGTTGGGAAAAGGGGATTTAAACCCTTCCTCTTCATTTTCTTCCTCTTCTTCTCATTTCAAGAGAGAGCAAGAAGAGGGGAGTGCAAGGGAAGGAGGAAGAGAAAGCCAGCTACTAGAGGAGCTGTGGAGTGCGGAACGAAGATCCGAGAGCGGATTCGTGAAGGCTAAGTCAAGGCGGTGACTTCCGTCCGCCTACTTCATGGTACCGAAGCGATATTCAAGGGTAACGATCTCCTTCTTGGACATCGAAGTCCTTTATTTATGCATATGCGTGGAATCCTCCACCAAAAGGTGGATCCGCAAAGTGATTCCTTTGTTGAGTCTGGATCTAGAGCCGAATTTGTGGAGTACGAAATAGACATGCTGTGTGAAGCCCATCTGGACCGTTAGTCTGGATTGGTGATGATCATGGGTAAACCGGAGAAGACTCTGTGGATTTATAAAGATGTTATGTGCTTTATGTCTTGGATGTTTGAATGCTATGTGTGGATGGTATGCTCATGCGTGAGCCAGCCATGACTATGATCTTGGATGCTTTGCGAAGCTCCTTGTGGTTTTCTCTGCGAGAGAGGAAACCTGCGGCTACCCAGGAAGGGAAGGCCGACCCGTGTCATGGTGCGTCAGTGACAATGTGAGCACGGGCAAGGCTAACCTATACCTAGGCATGTTGGAGAGATCAATTGGGGGCAGTGTTCGGGAGCGTGCGATAGCCCGACTTGCTACACCGAAATAAAAGCAGGTCGATCTGTTGGATGAATGCTCATATTTTCCATGCGGTACGTACCTCTGCTTTTTTTGGGCGGAATGCAACGACCATGCGTATAGGGGTGACTAGGACCGGCCAGCCAAAAATTTAATTACCGTGCGATTGGTTGTGTTACCACGGGTTTTCGGTACACCGTAAGGTGCCCTGAGTGTATGAAGAGTTCGGCTGCGGTCGACATTTGTCATTTGATATGTGTGATTGTGATTGTTAGCTATTATACTTGCAAGTGCATACAAGGAAGGAACCGCTGCCCCGGTCATGGTATATGGTCGTTATAATTGGTCAGCTGTTGCTGACCGTTACTTTGTTTGCCGCTCTTTGGTGGATGTCTACTTGCAGGTGCTACAGATTGAATTGAAATAAGCGGATTCAAAGCTTGTTGTTAAGGCACTTGAAGGCCTAGTGACCCGTGGTTGGATTTCATGTGTGGCCGGCCTGCGTGGCGATGTATGAACTTGTATATGTGTATAAAGAGAAACATGTAAGGCCTTAAGGCCATGTGTGTATCTGTTGTATACATTCCTGGGTTGGATATATAAATGTGGAATTTATGTATTCGTGGACAATCATGGAGTTGAGTTCATATAACTTTAAATGCTGCGCTAGAATGGTTTGGGTTAAGGACACGAATATAATTTGATCACCACAAGTAATTCCGTCACTTGTCTGTGACCTATGGCGTGGGTCCCCGGCCGGACCCACCATTATATGTCATGTGATGAGTGGGGCCGTTATAAAGTGGTATCAGAGCCAGGTTGAGATTGTTTGGGAGGAGAGAACAGAATTGAACTCACGAACGTCCACTAGGAATGTATTTCATGCACGTGACGTGCGTGAGTGTGTAGTCAATGTATTAGTACCGTTATTATATGAATTATTAATGTTGTTCTGTACATTGATAGGTGGTGAGGAGTGGAGTTGGGCCGTCTGAGCCCTAGCGTTCTGATGAGAGTGTAGCACTGATTGAAGAGCCTACGCCTCCTTTGGCGGAGACCATTCGGGTGGTGACGGAAACAGTGCTCGCAGTATTGCAGACACAACCTGTAAGGCCTGCAGTGGTAGCTATGCAGCGTGGTGGTCGGCAAAATCCTGTTGATGAGCAGTTGAAAATATTTATGGAATTTCATCCACCTACGTTTGGTGGGGCGATTTCCCCAACGCAGGCGTAAGATTAGCTTGCAAGAGTAAAACGAATCATGACTGCAATCAGTACGGTAGAGGAGCAGAAAGTGACTTTAGCCACGTTTCTATTAGAAGGAGATGCGAGGTTATGGTGGGATGAGATAGAGGTGTATTACTTGGCCGGTCGAGGGTTAGCGGAGGTGTCCATGGAAGAATTCTCCCGCTTGTTTTTCACCAAGTATGTGCCAATGTCCCAGCGGATTGCTATGGAGAATGAGTTTTTACGTCTGGTGCAAGGTGAGAGAGATATTGATACGTACCTGCATGACTTTACAAGACTGGGGCAGTATGCGAGATCTACTTTCGTCGAGGAATCCCGAAAGACGAATCGATTTTATGAGGGCCTTCGGCATGAGTTAAGGTTGGCACTCCCGAGTTCGGTGAGCCAAGGCGACCAAGTGTTGGTAGACACAACCCGTGCATTGGAAAAAGATATGAAGCGAGTGCATGAAACGAGGAGACTGGCGGTGGATAAGCCAGAATTCAAAGTGCCGCAGTCAGAACAATTGGATTTTCAGAAACGAGAGAATAAGAGATTCAAGCCTGCAGAACAAACCTCCTCGAATGCTGCGTCAGAAGCAACGTATGGACAAAGATGTGTTGAGACACATACATGTTTTAAATGCGGAAAACAGGGGCATATAGCCTCTAATTGTCGAAGCAGCCCTCCTCGAAGTGAGAAAACTACGGGTGCGTCTTATGAAGATAAGGGTAAAGTAGTGGCCGAGTCATCTGCATCCCGGACGCAGCCTCGATTGAATCATATGGAAGTTCAAGAGCCGCAAAGTGCACTTGGTGAAGTTCAACCTTGGATTTTCAATTTGGCTTTTACCGAAGCATTTAAACGATATCTGCAAAATAATATGGATCAGCAAAAATAAGTGTGACCCGTCTTCCATGTGTGGATGTGAATATTATATAAATGTATTTGTGACATATGATATGTAAATGGCGGGTTAGATGGATATATGATGGATATATGACCGTGTCCTTATTTGATTTGGTTGTGCTATTGTTCGAATGATGTGTTTGTTCTGTTGAGCACTTTTGTTATGACTGATTAGAGTGAGGCAAATTTTGAGGTTGAAATTCTTCGAAGGTGGCGAGGATTGTAACACCCCAAAGTCCATTTGGGTTTCAGCTGGGGTGACACGGCCTGGGACACGGGCGTGTCCTAGGACCTGTCGTAACTAGATTGAGCAGTTGGGTGTCTGGTAGACGAAATTAGGTCGATGTAAGAACACTCCAGGTGACATGGGCACTAACACGGGTGTGTCTATTGGTGTGTCCCTCTGGTCGACACAATACGCTCGACGATTGTCGAGTGTCGAGTGTTGAGGATACGGCCTGTGACACGCCCGTGTCACAGGGCGTGTCAGTACGATCGACGAACATAGCTCGACGGTAAGCCAGGGCGTGTTTGCGGGACACGGGTATGTCCAGGTGCACACGGCCTGGAACACGGGCGTGTCCCAGGGCCGTGTGAGTCTCGGGTAATTTTGAGGTTGTGCTGCCTGATGCACATGGCCACAAACACGGGCGTGTCTGAGGGCGTGTCAGGAGACACGGTCCGTGACACGGGCGTGTCCCACGGCCGTATACTGGTTGGTTGTAGTCAGTTGCCTGCCGCTTTCGGGGACACGGCCTACGACACGGGCGTGTCACAGGGCGTGTCAGGCTGTGTTTATGCTTTTCTGGACATTTCTGAGCCGTTTGATTCCCTATTCCTAGATCCAATGGATAGGCTTTGTCCATGTATTGATTAGGCCGGGAAAAAGGGGATTTAAACCCTTCCTCTTCATTTTCATCTTCTTCTTCTCATTTCAAGAGAGAGCAAGAAGAGGGGAGTGCAAGGGAAGGAAGGAGGAAGATAAAGCCAGCTACTGGAGGAGCTGCGGAGTGCGGAATGAAGATCCAATAGCGGATTCGTGAAGGCTAAGTCAAGGTGGTGACTTCCGTCTGGCTACTTCATGGCACCGAAGCGATCTTCAAGGATAACGATCTCCTTCTTGGACATCGAAGTCCTTTCTTTATGCATATGCGTGGAATCCTCCACCAAAAGGTGGATCCGCAAAGTAATTCCTTTGTTGAGTCTGCATATAGAGCCGGATTTGTGGAGTATGTCATAAGCATGCTGTGTGAAGCCCATCTGGACCGTTTGTAAGACCCCTCCTCCCCGGATCCCAAAACACGGCACGAAGGGGGAGTCTTATGCCCGGAATTTAGGCGCAGGTTGAATCTGGACAGCAACTTTGACCGGAGATTCTCGAGACTACAGGAATCTGGTGAAGACGTGTAACCCCACGATGGAAAGGTCTTTCCGAGCTCTACAACTCTCGTATTCAGACCTCAACCCAGATTCGACATTATCCTATTTGAAATCGGACTTGAAGTCTGCTGCGTACAGAACACAGTTTCTACATACAGGATTTATTGAACACCATTTTCGTTTAGAATTTCCTGTGGCTACAGACTTCGCCAGAAGTCGTGTAACCATTCGTTGGAAAGGTATTTTCAAGGGCTTCAACTTTTATGTTTAGCCTAAAGCCCAGATCTGGACATGGCACACTTAAACATGGCCACTAAGTTCGCTGCGCGCAGAATAAAGATTCTGCGCGCATCTTAAGGCGGCATGAACGACATCGGTTCATCTTCCTCCTCAATGCGATCATCCCAAATCATTCCAGAATTTCCTCCACCCTTATTCAACCTCATGAGGCCAATACTCTTCACGAAACCATCCTCCATCATCACATAGAAGAAGAGAGTGGTTGAAGAGATATAAAATCTAGAACACAAGTCCTAGCATGGCCAAACCTAGAAGACTTCTTCTCTCCATCAAGACTCATTTGAGCCGATGTCTCTCCTAGGAAAATAACTATAGATCTAGCACCAAGGGAGAGGGTAGGAAACTCACATTGGCTACAGCGGTACCACCATTTGTCAGTCGATCAACAATAACCCACACTGAATCATTCCCGGAGCGGGAACGAGGTAACCCTTGAACAAAGTCCATGGAGATATCCTCGAACTTCCATTCGGGGATGGGCAGCGACTGCAACAAACCACCGGGACTCCTGCATTCAGCCTTCACTCTTTGACATGCTTCACAATGAGTGACATAATACCGGACATCCTTCTTCATTCCCGGCCAACACATGGTCTTCCGCAATCTGGCGTACATCTTAGCAATACCCGGGTGCACTGAATATTGAGAGGAATGTGCCTCTCTCAATATAACCTCCCGAATTTTGCCGCCCTTGGGAATATAAAGTCGGCCACGAAAATAAACGAGGCCGTCTTTTAGTGTGTACTCATCGGTGGTCCCATCTTCAATTGCCTTGATTGTCGGGGCCAAGGCCGCATCCATTCCTTGCTCCACCCGAATCCGGTCTCGGATATCACAAACTATGCTCATGTTGGCCAAATACTCCGCATACTCTGCCGAAGGAGCCTTGAATACTAGAGTAATTTCCAGCTCTTCGACCATCCGAGCCAACTCCATACTCATCAACCGAGACTCTGGGCTAGAGCCTGACGCTTTCCTACTCAAGGAATCGGCTACGGAGTTCGCTTTCCCGGGGTGGTAGTTCATGGTGAACTCATAGTCGCATAGAAATTCCAACCACCGCCGTTGTCTCAGGTTCAACTCCTTCTGAGTGTGGACATACTTCAAGTTTTTGTAATCGGAAAAGATCTCGCAATGGACGCCATATAAATAATGCCTCCAAACCTTCAAAGCGAACACCACTGCTCCCAACTCCAAATCATGAACCGGGTAATTGATTTCATATTTCTTTAACTGCCTTGAAGCATAACCGATCACATGCCCGTGCTGCATCAATACCGATCCCATCCCTTGAAATGATGCGTCCGTATAAACCTGAAATCCTTCCTTCCCTGACGGAAGTGCAAGGATGGGGGCGGAGGTAAGCCTATCCTTCAACTCTTGAAATGCTTCTTCACATTGAGGTGTCCACTCAAACGACACACCCTTCTTCGTCAAGGAGGTAAGAGGAAGGGCAATCTTGGAAAACCCTTTCACGAACTTGCGGTAGTACCCAGCAAGTCCAAGAAAGCTTCGTACATCGGCCGCCGACTTCAAGGGCGACCACTCCTTCATGGCTCGCACCTTTGCTGGATCCACCGTTAATCTTGCTCCACTGATCACATGCCCCAAGAAGGCAACCTCCTTAAGCCAGAATTCACACTTGCTAAACTTGGCATACAAGGCGTGCTCCTTCAATTTCTTCAAAACCAAGGTCAGGTGCTCGACATGCTCCTCCTCCGTCTTTGAGTAGACCAAGATGTCGTCGATGAAAACAATGATGAAGATGTACAAATATGGTTCAAACACCTTGTTCATCAAGCTCATGAACGCCGAAGGGGCATTTGTGAGCCCAAACGGCATTACTGTGAACTCATACAAACCATATCTCGAACTGAAGGCTGTTTTATGAATGTCCCCTTCTTGTATCCTCAACTGATAGTATCTAGAGCACAAATCCAGTTTAGAGAACCAATGTGCTCCCACTAATTGGTCGAACAACTCGTCGATCCGAGGTAGCGGGTAAGTGTTCCGCACCGTCAGCCGATTGAGTTCCCGATAATCTATGCATAATCGCAGGGTTCCATCCTTCTTCTTCACGAACAACACAGGGGCTCCCCAGGGTGATGAACTGGGGCGAACGAACCCTGAATCCACCAGTTCTTGCAATTGAACTCTAAACTCTGCGAGTTCTTTCGGAGCCATTCTGTACGGAGCCTTAGATACAGGCTTGGCACCTGGTACTAGATTAATCTGGAAATCAACCTCTCTATGCTGGGGCAATCCTGGTAGCTTCTCAGGAAATACCTCAGGAAAATCCCGCACTGCCCGTACATCCTTTAATTCCAACGCTGCTTCCTTCAACTCGAACAAGATCATGAAGACCTCATCCCCCTTCATATGAGCCTTTACAGCCTGAATAGAAGATAATATCATACGTGGCGCGAAGCCAATACCTTGGAAGATGACGTCAGAGTCTCCATGTCTCAAATAGATCCGCTTCTCCGCGCAGTCGATCCTCGCAAAGTGCCAGTTCAGCCATGCCATGCCCAAAATGATGTCGAACTCCGGCATTCTCAGAACCGTGGCCGGTGTATCAAAGGCTTTCCCATCAATAAATAACTCCAACTCGCACTTAGCGGTCGCGATCATCTCCGAGCCGTCCGGAAGGCGTACACATCGGGCTATGCCAGTGAAGTACTGTACATCCCCCACGTCTTTTATGAAATCCTCGGACACAAAGGAGTGTGAGGCACCGGTATCAAACAGCGCATAGGCCGTCTTCCCGCCAATAATCACGATGCCTAAGTGCCAACAACCAAAACTTATTGCTAGTGTCTAATAAGTTCTAATCAAATCATGTTAGGCCATGCAAATATGTGAATTAATTAAATCATACCTGCAATCACATCTTGGGGGTTCCGTTCCTGCGCCATGTCAAGTGCGTACACTTGATCCCTAGCAAGGCCGCGATTACCTCTTGGCGGTCCTCATCCTCGACCATGCATATATCCCCGCCCTCGTGGAGCTGCTGGAGGGAGAGCAGGAGGGAGAGCAGGAGGGGCGTTCCCATATAGCTGCGGGCAGAAACGTCGGATGTGGCCCGGCTGGTTGCATTCGAAGCACACCAGACTACGACGCCCATCAGGTTGTTGAAATTGCTGAGGCTGTGGGGGTGGAGGCAATGCAGGCGGCTGCGGAACTGGATGCTCCACCCTATAGTTTCGGTGGACACGCCCTCCACCTCTTTGGTGTCCTCTTCCTCCTCTAAAGTCTCGCCTCCTTCTATTCCATGGGACGGCTTCCATCACGTCCTCCGCAGGCCTCTTACTACATCCCATGTGGTCCGCCTACAATCTTTTTGCCATATCAATGATCTCCGCCAAGCTACCAACCGCTATAAACAAAAGGGACTGCCTTAGGGAATCTCGCAGCCCTTTGTAGAAGCGCTTGGCATAGCCTCTGTCATCCAACTCGTAAGAATCTCAAACCTTGCGAGATGCCGGAATTCCCGCTGGTATTCCGTAACCGTCTTTGATCCCTGCTTTAATAGAAGGAACCTCTGCTCAAGCTCATCTCGGGCCGACGTAGGGATAAAGTTCTCCAAGAAAACACCCGAGAATTCACTCCAACTTATCTCCGTGTAGATCCGGCCTTGAAAGGTAGATCCCATGAGGGACTTCCACCACCTCTTCGTATGGAAGTCCAAGACGGACACTGCCAATGTCACTGCCATGTTGGCCAGGCAACGGATACCAGCCAACAACTCCTGTATCGTGTCTAGCCATTACTCTGTACGTACGGCTGACTCGGCCCCAAGGTAGACGGGAGGGGAGAGAGCCCGGAAGGTGCTCAGCCAGTTGGAGCTCGGGGCCTGTTGTTGCACCTGAGCCTGCTGTGCCTTAAAAGCGTCAAGAATGGCGGTGAGCGTCTGCCCCAACTCAGACTGTTGCAACTGAGTGGGTATGGGAGGGGTAGGAGTACCCCCCATCGGCTCAACATGCAGTGGAACCTACACGTACACGACAAATTTGTGGTTACGTTGGCTAAACTCAAGGTCAAAGTTGGACAAACTTAATGTGAATTACATATGGGCACACCACTGCTTCCGCTAAGTCAGTTTGTCCCCAAACCGACTAACCAAACGGGGGTGGCACCATTGTTGAATGACTTCTTTAGTTGAGGATCGTGGCAAACTGATACCATTTGTAAGACTCCCCCTTCGTGTCGTGCTTTGGGATCCGGGGAGGAGGGGTCTTACACCGTTAGTCTGGATTGGTGATGATCATGGGTAAACCGGAGAAGACTCCGTGGATTTGCAAAGATGTTATGTGCTTTATGTCTTGGATGTTTGAATGTTATATGTGGATGGTATGCTCATGCATGAGCCATCCATGATTATGATCTTGGATGCTTTGCGAAGCTCCTTGTGGTTTGCTCTGCGAGAGTCGAAAGCTGCGGCTACCCAGGAAGGGAAGGTCGACCTACGTCACGGTGCGCCAGTGATTATGTGAGCATGGTCAAGGCTAACTTGTACCTAGGCATGTTGGAGAGATTGATTGGTGGCAGTGTTCGGGAGCGTGCGATTGCCCGACTTGCTACACTGAAATAAAAGCAGGTTGATCTGTTGGATGAATGCTCATGTTTGTCATGCGGTACATACCTCTGCTTGGTTTGGGCCGAATGCAACCAACATGCTTGTTGGGGTGACTAGGACCGGCCAGCCAACAAGTTAATTACCGTGCGATTGGTGGTGTTACCACGGGTTTTCGGTACACCGTAAGGTGCCCTGAGTGCACAAAGCATTTGGCTGCGGTTGGCGTTTGTGATTTGATATGTGTGAGTGTGATTGTTAGCTATTATACTTGCAAGGGCATACATGGAATGAACTGCTACCCCGGGCATGTGGTAGGGTCGTTATAATTGGTCAGCTGTTGCTGACCGTTACTTTGTTTGTTGCTCTTTGGTGGATGTCTACTTGTAGGTGCTGCGGCTTGAAATGAAATAAACGGATTGAAAGCTTGTTGCTAAGGCCATTGAATGCATAGTGACCCGTGGTTGGATTTCATGTGTGGCCGGCCTGCGTGCAGATGTATGAACTTGTATATGTGTACAAAGAGAAACCTGTAAGGCCTTAAGGCCATGTGTGTGTGGGTTGTGTACATTCCTGGGTTGGATATATAAATGTGGAATTTATGTATTCGTGGACATTCCTGGAGTTGAGTTCATGTAACTTAAAATTCTGTGCTAGAATGGTTTGGGTTAAGGACAAGAATAGAATTTGATCACCACAAGTAATTTTGTCACTTGTCTGTGACCTATAGAGTGGGTCCCCGGCCGGACCCACCGTTATATGTCATATGACGAGTGGGGGCGTTACAAATTTGATCCTTTGGGTTGACCCCAATGGGTCCTTGGTGACCCATTGGCCTCCCCTAAGGTCTGTGTAGGGTTAGGTAGGGTTAACTTGGCACCTTGGAGGTCACCTGACCCTTGGTAAGGGCACTTTGACCACTTTGGGGCTTGAGTTGACTTGGGTCAACTTAGCCACTAGGTTTGACTCCAATAGGTCCCTAGTGACCCATTGACCTCACTTTATATTCAGGAAGCCCTGAGTAAGGTTGGTTGGGCACATTGAGGGTAACTTGACCCTTATTTGTGGACTTTGACCAAATTACGGGTTAGAGTTGACTTGGGTCAACATGACCATTTGGGTTGACACCAATGGGTCCTTGGTGATCCCATGGCTTCCCCTGAGGTCTAGGAAGGGTAATGTATGGTGAAAGTGAAAGGTAGATCTGAAATACTCTAGAGGGGGGGGGGGGGGGGGTAAATAGAGTATTATGCTCTTTTTAAAAATTCTTTACAACTTTTGTTGTATTCATAAGTGAACAGGTCAGTAAATAAAACAATAAGCACAGCAACCTAACTAATCATAGATAACAAAACAACACATCCAAAACAAAAGAGGAGAACAACCAGACGACGCAAGAAATTTATAGTGGTTCCCCAACCTGGGTACATCCACTCTTCTACCACCCTGGTAGGAATCCACTCAGGTTTTTGATGTTAGCAGATTTGCTCCCCCTGAGATCAGGAAAACTGGAGCACTGTTTCAGGGTGATAGATCTTGAAAGCTTGAGTGCCTGGACCAGAGATTGCTTTAGGAACTCCTTTGACCGATAGAGAATTGTTGTTCTTCTGAAGTTGTCCTGGAGGATTGAAGGAAGAAGACTCTTGATAGTGATTGATTGTTCTTCTTCTTATTGAAGATGTTCTCTGGCCTGGGCTGATTGCATTAAAGAACTTTTTGATTGTTGTAAGATTGTCCTTCTGTGCAATCTGTCTGTGTGTCTTGTATTGCTGATTGTCTCTTACTGATTAATCCTTTTCTTTTGTGTGTCCTTCTTTGACTGAGGAACATTCGAAATTTGAATGTTGAGCAGTAATTGCAATCGTCCTGGGATGGAAGCGGTAATCAATGATTTCCCTAACTGTCCCATGGAAAAATGGCATGTAATACTCCATAGTCAATGCGCGTTCTAACGGTAACATTCCGAGAAGATTGAGCATTGATTACTCCGGAATCATTGCCAAGAAACGGGACGGGAAACTGGAGAAGACCTAGTATGGAATCGTCGAACGAAGAACACCAATCGTCAAGCTGAGTTTGAATTCGTCGAGCTGAGCTTGAGTTCGTCGAGCTGAGCTAGATGAGTTCGTCGACCAGACAATAGCAAACAGTCTTCAAAAGAAACTTGTCAATTCTTCTTCAATCTTCGTCGAACTGACAATCTTCATTCGTCGAGCTGAGATCCAAATTCGTCGAGCTGAGAATGATTGTGGACTTAGAATCTGAGAAATCTCTGACTGAGGGAGATTTAAATCGTAGTTCAGAAATCGTCGAGTAGAGTACTGAATTCGTCGACCTGAGAAATTGTCAACTTGAGGTCCAAGTTCGTCGAGCTCAGATTCTAGTTCGTCGACCAAATCCTGAAGTTGGACTTAGAAAAAAAACTCTGGATTTATCCTGACTCTAGCTTGTTGAAGTATCTCAGTCTTCGTCAAACAGAGAACAAAGATCGTCGAGCTCAGCACAAAGAAATGTCTCACGATCGTCGAGCGCAGAACACCATTCGTTGAGCTGAGTTCAACGAACGTCTAACTTACTTTACTTAGTCTTGAAATCTTCTAAGACTGGAGTCTCTGATGGTCTCATTGATAGATGGTCCATCTGGGGTTGACTCTAAGGACTTGGCCTAGACTCTAGGATACAAATTGACCCTGGCTATACATGTTGGGTCACATCCTAAGTTAGTGAACCTAGCCCAAATCAACTAGGGATCCAACAATCTCCCCCTATTTGGGTGAGGTCACTATGAGACTCAGAACATAAACAAACAGATAAACAAAGCAAGAAAAGAAATATATCTGCTAGAGAATTACTAACACATGCAATAGATATATATATACATGCTTTTTTTAAGACACATATCATAGTTTGAAAGCAAATGCAGACATAAATGAAACAAAAATAAAGATTACTTCTTCTTTTTCTTCAAAGACTTGTCTTTAGTTGTCTTCTCTCCTGGCTTTTTGAAAATAATTTCTCTGTTAGGATTTGAAGCCTCTATCTGGGTCATTGTCATATCAGCTGCCCCAATAATCTTCAGTGATGTAGCTCTGGGGAGAACTGCTTCAGGATGGAGCTTCATATAATCATCAACATTGAAGAGCTTGTTGCCTTTGTCAAACCTTTTTAACTATTATTTCCTATACTTTGACATAGTTGTTAAACATGAAATGTCTTTTCCTTCAGCCTTTGCTTTATTGATCAAAGATAGGCCAATTAGCTCCTGGAATCTGGCCATTTTTGCAGTATTGTCTGTTTCAGGGTCTTCAAATGGAATAGGAGGAGAGTATGGCCTTTTTGGACTGTCAGCTTTTTGAACTTCAAATGTTTGTTGCTTTTGCTGCTGATACTGATGTTGATTTCCTGAAAATGGTTGCCTCTGCTGGCTGCTTCCAGAGGATCTCCCTGAATATCTCTGATAGGTTTGCATGGGGGTAGATCTCTGAGAGCTAGAGCTAGTGGCACCAGCTGCTGGAGGAGGAGGAGGAGGTAGATCCTTTCTATATCTGTGAACGTGAGGAGGAGAATATCTCCTACTTCTTTTCCTTTCCTTCTGCTAGTTGTTTGATAGCCGCATCCATGCAGCATTCCCTTATAAGGAGTAACATTGTGCAAAATGTAATATGGAGTGTCCGCAGTGGGGTTAGGCTTAGGAGCTAGAGGAGGAGGAGCCTTCCTTTTCTTGGACAGTAATTTCTTTTTCTTCTTGGAAGCTTCTTCATCAGAATCATCATCATCCTCATCAGCATCATCTTCAGTATCAGAACCCTGAGGGTTATCATATAAAGAATCCAATACTTTTAAAGTTTTAGCATCAATAACAGCTTTTGTTGTAGCAGGGGCAGAAGTAAAAGTTTCAGGAACTGGAGTTTCAGCAACAGTTGAGGAGGAGACTGTACAGGAATCAGAAATAGTTGGGACAAAGCTTTCAGCTACTGTCTTATTCTCCTCTTCAATATTAGCCAAGATTAGCTCATCCAAATCTAGCTTAGGGGAATCATCCATAACAAAAACTGGTACTGAGATATCTTCTGGGATAACTGTAGATGATGGAGCAACAACTCGAAGAGCAAAACTGTCACAGAGTTGCTTAGCAACTGCTGGACTTATTAGAGATGTATAGGGAACAAGAGCCAATTGTGGCTTAGTAAAGTATGCTGGAAGAGACTGCATATGTACAGTATCAAAATGTTGCAGTAATTCTCGTAGATTAACGGTGGGATTGAGAATAAAAACACCAACAGTTTCAGCAGTATCCATGTCAGCAATATCCATATTAGTATCAATAAAATTAATCAAATCAATTAATTATGTATTTGTAGTATCTGGATATACTTCTGTGTGGACTGAAAAATCTGCAGTATCTGCTGGAGAATCTGTATCTGAAGCTTGTGATGCTGCTTCATCATCAGGCATCTCCCCCTGCCTGGGTTCCGTGGGGACTGAGGCCAGGCCCTAGACTGAGGAGGGGGCAGCAGAAAGGGCAGAAATTTGAGCAGATAAAGAATTAATAGAATGCACAAGAGGTGTAATGGCCTCTATGATAAGGGATTTGATGAGGGGAGTGAGAATGGTGAGGATAGATGATATGGTAGATGAATCAAAGTAGGAAGGGGAAGAGGATGGAATGGTGGGTAGTACAGCTGATATATGATGAGTGGATGGTGATGAAGATGGAATGGTGCCATTTGGAAAGGCAATGTCTGTGGGTAGGGTGTAAGATGGAATGGAGGACAAATGAGGGGGAAGTGGAGACTGAGGAGGTGTAGGAGTATATGTGTCATGAGGTGAAGCTGGAGGTGTTGATGGTTGATTAGCTTGTAGAGGGGAAGATGGAGGTGGAGATGGGATGTTGGTGATGTCCAGTGCTGGAGATGGAGGAGGAGTAGGCACATGAGGAAGCTGCTTTTCTAGAAGGGGTGCTGGAAGAAATGGTGCAGGGGGATGGATCTCCTCAGCAGGTGTGGGAGTGGCTTTAACATCCCTGGTGCCTTCTGAAGCAGGGATGGAAGAGGAGGAAGCCTTGGATGGCTTGGAGATCGTCCTCTCCCATCTGCCAAATAGAGTACAGGTGAGGCGCTTGATGACATTGATGAAGATGGTCGGGGATACCATGAATTCACCAGCCTTTTCCTTGAGGAAGATCCCCACGATTCTTCCAAAACAAACCTCTTTCTTGCTGATTTTTTTTATTTATCAGATCAAAGAAGATCTTGCTCCAATCAACATGATGCTTATTCACCACAGCACACATGATAAGGAATTGTTGTCGGGTTATGTAATCATGTGCGGTGTGCTTGCCCATCAATATTTTTCCCACAATGTCTGCTAAGAACTGATAGGCGACATAGAGTTGATTCTTTAACAACTTGTTAGGGTTGCCTCCAGAAAACCACATCAACTTCGGCATCGATGTAAACTCTTCAGAATCCATATCCATATCATCTTCTCCGTTTACCAAACCAAAAATCTCAGAGAGAATGGCGGGAGACAAAGAAACGGCATTACTCTCGATATTTCTTGTCAATGTATCATCCTTAGAAACAGTAGAAGTGTATACCCATTCTCTAATTTCAGTTCCATGCAGTTTAATCCTTCGGGTCATGAAATTCTTGAGACCCTGTTCCTCTAGTTGCTCCAGAATATAAAGAAATATAGGGTCAGAGTGCTGGAAGGAATCAAAGTCCATGTCAAAACGGGTGTCGAATTTCATTGCGGCTAAGGTGCTTGCTGGAACTGCCATTGATGACCTGCAAGAGAGACAGAGAAAACGACGATCAAGAATAAGAGAACTAAAAGCGTGGGACGGAGTTCGAAGAAAACCTAGATATAATGTTTTCCAGAATATGAATAGACAATCTCCGTTCCACGAAAACGAAAAATTCTTCGAACTGAGGTCGACGAAATAAATTATAGATAGATAATCCGTCGATCTCATCCAGAAGAATCGAAAATAGTTCGTCGAACTCCGTTAGATGAAATATCTTCTGAAGCAAAGTTCGTCGATCTCCGGTCGACGAAAATTGTTTCCACACAGAGAATTCGTCAATCTCCGTTCGACGAGCATCTTTCAAACTTTCCCTAATTCGTCGAACTCTGTTCGACGAACTCTTGAAAATTCGTCGAATGCAGACTGAAACTAATTTAACTCTTCTCCATTGATCATTCCCAGTTGATTTATAAAGAACAGATGATTTTTATCATCCAAGGGTTTGGTGAAAATGTCTGCTCTCTGTAAATCAGTAGGAATATGGATTAAGTTAATTTTCTTTTTGTCTACATTATCTCTAATGAAATGATGTCTTATTTCAATATGTTTAGTCCTAGAATGGAGAACTAGATTCTGTGTTATAGCAATAACACTAGTATTATCACAAAATAATATTGAATTATTTAAGTTGACACCATAATCTAAGAGTTGGTTTTGTATCTATAACATTTGTGAACAGCAGCTGCCAGCAGCCATATATTCTGCTTCTGCAGTTGATGTAGACACAGATGTTTGTTTTTTACAAAACTAGGAGACAAGTCTCATACCCAGGAACTGACAAGTTCCAGAGGTACTCTTCCTGTCAACTCTATATCCAGCATAGTCAGCATCTGAATATCCAGTTAACTTAAATTCTAAATTTACAGGATACCAGAGTCCTAGATTTGGGCAAAACTTTTTATATCTCAAAATTCTTTTTAAGAAAATATGGTGAGATTCTTTAGGGTTCACTTGGAACCTAGCACAAAGGTATGTGGCAAACATTATATCATTGCTACTAGCTATTAGGTATAATAGGGATCCAACAATTGCCCTATAATGTTTCTAATCTACAGGTTTACCTGCTACATCAAAATCCACAATAGCATTTGTAGCCATAGGTGTTTTCATTCCTGAAGCATCACCCATCCCAAACTTTTTGATAAGCTCTTTAGCATACTTAGCTTGGGAGAGGAAGATACCATCAGGGAGCTGCTTCACTTGGAGACCAAGGAAGTAGGAAATCTCACCCATGCTACTCCTCTCAAATTTGGAATGCATGAAGTCAGCAAACCTCTTGTATAATTTGGGATCAGTAGACCCAAAAATGATGTCATCCACATATATTTGTACTAACAAAATTTGGTCCTTATTATGTCTAGTGAAAAGATTTTTATCTATGCTTCCTTTTGTAAATTTATGCTCTAAAAGAAAGCTTGCTAAGGTCTCATACCAAGCTCTTGGAGCTTGCTTTAAACCATAGAGAGCATTATGCAATTTAAATACAAAAGAGGGTTGAGTTAGAGAGATAAAACCTGGAGGTTGTTCTACATAAACTTCTTCTTGAAGCACTCCATTCAAGAATTCACTCTTGACATCCATTTGGTAAACTTTGAGTCTCCTGTGAGCTGCATAGGCAAGGAATAATCTTATGGCCTCTAACCTTGCAACAGGGGCAAAGGTTTGGTCATAGTCAATTCCTTCCTCTTGTCTATAGCCCTGAGCAACAAGTCTAGCCTTGTTTCTCACTATGTTTTCTTGAGCATCCAACTTGTTTCTGTAAACCCATTTGGTTCCAATAACTGGGTAGTTATGAGGTCTTGGAACTAAATCCCAAACTTTACATCTCTCAAACTGATTTAGTTCCTCTTGCATTGCAATGATCTAGTGGGGATCTTGCTCAGCTTCATATATGGAGAGAGGTTCAATCTGAGAGAGAAAATAGGCATGCATGGTGGGCCAAAACCCGAACAGGCAAGCGTACCTGTCGAATCGTAGTACCAAGGTCGTATTTAAACACGGGGCTGTCAATTACTTCTACTCACGCTCTAACTATTATCCTACCGGAAAACTAAAGGGATTTGAGAATCTTTTAGAATAAAACAAAAGACAATTTGCGAGACGAAAAACTTATAATAAAAAGCTAGCATTCGATCAATGATTCACCATGAAATTAGATGAGAGAGATAAAAATAAAGATAGTTTTAATTTTGCAAATCATACTCGACCGTGACGGATCTGAAAATAAGACAAAATCTCGCTAGAGCATTAGGTCTCCTAACTTATAGACTCTTCGATCGAAATCTCTTTACAAACCAAAGAAGCCTAAAGTTGCATTATCGAGGTGATCCGCACTATTGGATTTGACTCCAATCCGGAGGATTTACGTCGTCCTATCTCTAGATTGCGTTCAACTCCTTCCTTCTTTGAGTGATCTTTCACATTCATGAACCTCTCGGCTACTCAAATATGAGATCCCAAGCCTACTACCGTATACCGGAAATACAGAGTCGACGCAAAATAAATCAAAGAAGGATCGAGCATGAAATAACAAAAATAAAACTAAGAAAGAAAATAAACTCTCATCTCACTTCATGGATCCTCACGATCGAATGCTATAGGAAATTAGCTATGCATAATTGAAAGGGAAGACAAAACAAAATAAGAGAGAAATATTTTCATTACTTGCAAACAAAAAGAGTACACAAAATATTAAAAAGACTAGACTATGCTATAAAGAAAACTTGCACTAATGAAAACTTGCACTAATTGAAGAAACTTGCACTAATTGAAAAGAAAACTAATACAATAATAAAACTAACACTCACAAGCACTCTCCACTTAAACTAGCACATCACTTGCTCTCCAAAATTCAACTCTCCAAAGCATGAGACCATGGTGCCTTTTATAGATGAGGAGGGAAGATTCTAGATGGGAATGACGAGAAGGAGGCAAGGGGGGTGGCCGACCATGTGTAGGGGAGAGTGCATGCATGGCATTTAATTAGGTGGAGAGAATTCATGCATGATATTAAATGAAGGAAGAGGGAGAAGATACATTCATGCATATAAATTTAAAAGAAAACAAATAAAATAAAGAGAGTAAATAAGGGGGAATGGATGATAATAAAGAGTGGAGAAAAAAATAATAAAAAGGAGAGAGAGGAGGGATGGATGTAGAATAATAAAAACAAGAAATAAAAGAGGAGGGAGGAATGTGGAGGGGCCGGCCAAGTAAGAAAAAATGAATGCATGCATGCAATAAATGGAAGGGAGAGAGAGAGAACATGCATGTATGACATGAAAGGTGGCCGGCCATGTAGAGGGATTCATGCATTTGGAAATTAATGAGGAGGGGAGAGAGAGAGAGCATGAGGTGGATTAAATAAAGGAAAAAAAAGAAAAAAAAGAGGGAGAGAAAGAGGGGTGGCCGGCCATATGCTTGGATGAAGTGGATGAATGCAATAAATGATGAGGGAGGGGGAAATGAGTGGCCGTCCATGTAAGGATGAAGTGGGCTGCACTATGTGGGCTTGGGAAGCTTGAAGAGGGGCTGAATGCACCATATGGGCTTCAAGGAAAAGGGTCGGGCTGCTCCAAACTTCAAGGGCTACATGTAGGGGGCTGCATTATGTAGAGGGGCTGCACCATATGTGGCCGGGCTGCACCATGTGGGCTGTTTTGTTGGAAGAGGGCTGCTCCAAACTTCAAGGCTCGGGTTTCACTTGAAGGGGAAATTTGGGCTGCATGGTTGCATCATGTAGCATGGACCTACAAGAAAATAAAGCATAATAACATTAGTCATATAACAAAACATAACACAAATAAGTAACATAATATTAGTTGTTAAAACTAAACTAAACATAACAAACATAACATACTATTAATTAATTATATTCATAACAAAACACTAGTAAACATAAAACATAAGACCTATACTAAAACTATAGATTTTTATATCAAAACATAATAAAATAAATTGCAACATAATGAGCAAATAAAACTAATAATAAAACTAAGAATTATAATATCCTAACACAAAAAGACTTTAAGGAGAAGTAAAACAAAACATGCATAAAAATACTTGAAACATATAATTAAACTAGGATTTTTTGCATACTAAACTATCCCAAAAAACGATGACTAAAATAAGTCATCAAATTCCCCCATGCTAGAGTATTTGCTTGCCCTCAAGCAAAAAGAAATAAAAACTAGGGAGGAGCAAAAAGAAAACAAAAGATATATATATTTTTAAGTTCCATAGTTAAGAAAAACAAAACATGAAAAATTAAACTATCTTTATATTCATATTATCAACTAGTGGGGTGAGAAGTGCATAATAGAAAATTTGAAAATGGAACCCTAAAAATCTCATTAAATATAAGAAAAGTCTACTAATTTCTAAATCTTAAACAAGGCATCCAAAATAAATGAAGATAAGGAAAACAAAAGTAGAGGTTCTAAATAAACGGCGCATTAACAAACTACTCGATTGCTAGATAAACATTAACCGTAAAACACTCCAAGATAACCTCCAAAGAAATCCATCAATGATGGTGGCCATAGGCTTGTACGTTCACACTTTCTCCACTACGCGAATTTACGTTCTAAGATCAATAGGACTTGTACTAGGCATTAAAACTTGGCTTAGGTAAATGATTAGGAAGTGGAGTCAAAGATAAACATGAATGTTTTAGGCACTAAACCAAGGTGAGCTCAAAAATTAACATAGCATAAAAAAAATGAGAGATAACGAGTATGTCATTTTTCCAATATGAAACTACAAAAACAAGGCCATGAAATTTTTTTTTCTTTTATAAACTTGGCCAAACATAAACTTTTTGCATTCATTTTTTTTGATTTTGTAATGATATATTTTTTTTTTCTCTTTCTCAATTTTTTTCTTTTGAATAGCATTGGATAAGAAAGCTCCAAAAATAAGCTTGAGAATTTCCTATTCATTTCAAAAATAATACCCTTCCCACAAAAAAATAATTTTTAAGCTCAAATTTATAGTGCAAAAATAAGAAAGATTTTTGGCTTTGGTGAATATAATGAAATGAAAGGTGGAGCTAAAACAAGGAAAAAAAAGGAAAAGGCCCAAAATTGTTTTGCAAGGGTTTTGTTTTTGGTGGGCAAGAAAAGCTCAAACTATTCAAGTGGTGGCCTAAATCATTTCTAAAAAATGTAAAAACGGCGCAAATGCTTCGAGAGTAGCTTGGTACAAGTTCTAGACACCAAGAAAGACTACCCCGCAAGTGAAAAAGAGATAACATTACCTAGCAACCATTCGTAAGCAACTAACCAAATAAAAAGACATAACTACAAATTGCTAACTTATAACGTAAAAATTGGATGCCTATATTTAAGAAAAAGAAACTAGTAAAACTAAGCTATGTTAAACTGATAAATTTAGAAAACCAATTCAAAGAAATCTAAATAGAACTACAAAAACCGCACGGGCCTACACTTCACTAGAAGAAACATGAAAATAAAGATAGAAATAATTTTAGATTTTGTTTTTCAAATCGATTTAAGCACAATTTTTGTTTTAATTTTTGTTTTTCTAATTTTTTTTTTTGGGTTTTATATTTTATAATTTTTTTTTGGATTTGGATAACATAAAATACTATACTAATATAAAACATAATATTATGTTTTTTTTTTGAAAGAAGAAAAACAGAAAGAAAAGACCAAAAAAAACTAGACCCCCCCCCCCCCCCCCCCATGCTTAAATTTTTCATTGCCCTCAATGAAGAAAACATAAAGAAAAAGAGAAGGGGACTGAGAAGAAGAGAAAAAGAAAAATGCAGGAAAAATAAATAAATAAGAACAGGACTTCCCCGGGTTTGTAAGGCCGAATGCTGATTTCGTTCCCCCATGCTTAAGCTGGATACCGGCTCAGGCCTAAGGAAGAGAAAAAGAAAGATGGAGCAAAACGAACCGCCGGAGGTTTTATTCCTGCAAAACACAATAAGCAAAAAAAGAAAAAGAAATAGAAAAAGAATAAGCAAGGGGTGCCTCCCAAGAGCGCTCTTTGTTTAACGTCGGTTGAGCCCGACGTTATTGGTTAGCTAAATGGAAAATAAAAAGTGAAGTGCAGTGGTAAATCCCTAAGTATGCGCTTAGGAGAGTAAATTAAAAAAAAGAAAAAGTGAAGAATCGCACCGACATGCGGTGGAATCTTCAAGGGAATGATGCCCAAAAAGGAACAAATGGAGTTATAGAAGAACTCCGCTGTAAATAAGAAGGGGTCGTCAACAGGAGAAGAGAAAAAAGAAGAAGAAATAGAAAGAGGAATAAAAGAAAGTGAAAAAGAGGTTTCATTAACGAAAATTTCACAAGGAGAAGGAGAATCTTGAGAAATTTTGGGAGGAGGGGGGTAGAAAGAACTAAAGAAGAAGTATCTAAAATAACAGAAGAAGATTCGCTAAAAATAGAAAGATTCGGAACAGTTGAAGTTGAAATTAAAATGGAATCACAAACGTCTTCAGAAGAAGAAATAAGAGACGTCTCGTCATCCTCAACGGGTAAGAAGCATGCCGGAATATCCATAGAGGTGTCATCCAAAGGAGGAAGGAAACAATCTGGAATATCCAAATAATTATCCTCCTCGAGAGGAAAAAAACACACTGGGATATCCGGTGACTCATTACATGAAGAAATTGGAGGAGACGGAGAAGAAGACGAAGAAAACGAAGCGGCCTCATGAGAAAAATAATCGATAATGGTCTTTAAATGTGAATTAATATTATCAATAGAAGTTTGCAATTCAACATACCCATTATCGATTGAATTAAAATTTAGAGGCGCGGCGCTTTGCGGGACAAAATCATAAGAAAAATAAGACGGGTTCCCCATCTCCCAAGTAGGATAAAAATTGGAGTAAGGGTCAAATTGGCCTCTTTGACTTGCTCCATAAAAATTGAAATCAAAAGAGGGAGGGGGTCCTGAAAGACATTCAGAATAAAAGTGGTCAAGCGACCCGCAAAAATTACAAAATGCGCCAAAATAAGACGATTCCATAAAGAAAAACTGTTACCCAAAAAGAAAGCGAAAAATTTAAAAAAAAAAAATTTTTTTGTAGAAGTAATAGCGTAAGCGTTTTCAAAATATTGACGAAGAAGTCCCCGGCAACGGCGCCAAAAACTTGGTGGGCTAAAACCCGAACAGGCAAGCGTACCTGTCGAATCGTAGTACCAAGGTCGTATTTAAACACGGGGCTGTCAATTACTTCTACTCACGCTCTAACTATTATCCTACCGGAAAACTAAAGGGATTTGAGAATCTTTTAGAATAAAATAAAAGACAATTTGCGAGACGAAAAACTTATAATAAAAAGCTAGCATTCGATCAATGATTCACCATGAAATTAGATGAGAGAGATAAAAATAAAGATAGTTTTAATTTTGCAAATCATACTCGACCGTGACGGATCTGAAAATAAGACAAAATCTCGCTAGAGCATTAGGTCTCCTAACTTATAGACTCTTTGATCGAAATCTCTTTACAAACCAAAGAAGCCTAAAGTTGCATTATCGAGGTGATCCGCACTATTGGATTTGACTCCAATCCGGAGGATTTACGTCGTCCTATCTCTAGGATTGCGTTCAACTCCTTCCTTTTTTGAGTGATCTTTCACATTCATGAACCTCTCGGCTACTCAAATATGAGATCCCAAGCCTACTACCGTATACCGGAAATACGGAGTCGACGCAAAATAAATCAAAGAAGGATCGAGCATGAAATAACAAACATAAAACTAAGAAAGAAAATAAACTCTCATCTCACTTCATGGATCCTCACGATCGAATGCTATAGGAAATTAGCTACACATAATTGAAAGGGAAGACAAAACAAAATAAGAGAGAAATATTTTCATTACTTGCAAACAAAAAGAGTACACAAAATATTAAAAAGACTAGACTATGCTATAAAGAAAACTTGCACTAATGAAAACTTGCACTAATTGAAGAAACTTGCACTAATTGAAAAGAAAACTAATACAATAATAAAACTAACACTCACAAGCACTCTCCACTTAAACTAGCACTTCACTTGCTCTCCAAAATTCAACTCTCCAAAGCATGAGACCATGGTGCCTTTTATAGATGAGGAGGGAAGATTCTAGATGGGAATGAAGAGAAGGAGGCAAGGGGGTGGCCGGCCATGTGTAGGGGAGAGTGCATGCATGGCATTTAATTAGGTGGAGAGAATTCATGCATGATATTAAATGAAGGAAGAGGGAGAAGATACATTCATGCATATAAATTTAAAAGAAACAAATAAAATAAAGAGAGTAATAAGGGGAATGGATGATAATAAAGAGTGGAGAAAAAAATAATAAAAAGGAGAGAGAGGAGGGATGGAAGTAGAATAATAAAAACAAGAAATAAAAGAGGAGGGAGGAATGTGGAGGCGCCGGCCAAGTAAGAAAAAATGAATGCATGCATGCAATAAATGGAAGGGAGAGAGAGAGAACATGCATGTATGACATGAAAGGTGGCCGACCATGTAGAGGGATTCATGCATTTGGAAATTATGAGGAGGGGAGAGAGAGAGAGCATGAGGTGGATTAAATAAAGGAAAAAAAGAAATAAAAGAGGGAGAGAAAGAGGGGTGGCCGGCCATATGCTTGGATGAAGTGGATGAATGCAATAAATGATGAGGGAGGGGGAAAATGAGTGGCCGGCCATGTAAGGATGAAGTGGGCTGCACTATGTGGGCTTGGGAAGCTTGAAGAGGGGCTGAATGCACCATATGGGCTTCAAGGAAAAGGGTCGGGCTGCTCCAAACTTCAAGGGCTGCTTGTAGGGGGCTGCATTATGTAGAGGGGCTGCACCATATGTGGCCGGGCTGCACCATGTGGGCTGTTTTGTTGGAAGAGGGCTGCTCCAAACTTCAAGACTCGGGTTTCACTTGAAGGGGAAACTTGGGCTGCATGGTTGCATCATGTAGCATGGACCTACAAGAAAATAAAGCATAATAACATTAGTCATATAACAAAACATAACACAAATAAGTAACATAATATTAGTTGTTTAAACTAAACTAAACATAACAAACATAACATACTATTAATTAATTATATTCATAACAAAACACTAGTAAACATAAAACATAAGACCTATACTAAAACTATAGATTTTTATATCAAAGCATAATAAAATAAAATTGCAACATAATGAGCAAATAAAACTAATAATAAAACTAACAATTATAATATCCTAACACAACAAGACTTTAAGTAGAAGTAAAACAAAACATGCATAAAAATACTTGAAACATATAATTAAACTAGGATTTTTGCAAACTAAACTATCCCAAAAACGATGACTAAAATAAGTCATCAATGCATCAAGTCTTGGCTAAGTTGATGCCTTGTCTGTACACCTGCTGAAATGTCTCCAATCACTTGAGATCTGGGGTGATCTCTAAGTGTGACAAGATCAATTGGTGGAGTTTGTTCAGCAACAGCTTCTGTAATTAATTCCTCTTGGGGAATGTTATTAACTGTTGAGGGAAGTTCAGCCACTTTCTCTTGAATTTCTTCTTCACTGTCTTCAGGAACCTGTGGAGAAGGATGGGTTGACACCTTTTGGGTAAGGTTTAGTCCATCCATAGACTCACACAGTTATGGAACCTGCAAAGAGCTATTGGTAGAAATCCCTTTCTCCTTATAAGACATGTTAGCTTCATCAAAGGATACATGGACTGATTCTTCAATTTTAAGGGTGGATTTATTAAATACCCTATAAGCCTTGCTTACTTGGGAGTATCCTAGAAAAATCCCTTCTTCAGCCTTAGCCTCAAACTTTTTAATGTATCTTTTGTTGTTAGTGTGAATGTAACATATACAACCAAAAACTTTAAAGTATGCGATTTTAGGTTTCTTCCTTTTAAGCAATTCATAGGGGGTCTTATTTTTCAGCTTATGTATAAGGCTTCTATTCAGGACATAGTTAGCAGTGTTTACAGCTTCTGCCCAAAAGGATAGAGGCATGTAAACATCTGCCAATAATGTGCCTGTAGCTTCAATGAGTGTCTTATTTTTCCTTTCAGCTACCCCATTTTGTTGGGGAGTTCTAGGGGCTGAGAAGCACTGCCTGATACCTTCCTTCTCACAGAACTCATGCATAAGAAGAGACTCAAACTCTGTGCCATGATCACTTCTGATCAATGCAACATGAGTAGAGAACTCAATCTGTATGGTACTGAGAAAATCTGTAAGAACCTTGAATGTATCTGACTTAGCTCTCAGAAATGCTACCCAACTGAATCTATAGAAGTCATCAACAATTACTAAAGTGTAAGACTTTCCTCCTAGGCTTTGTACAGCAATGGGTCCAAATAGATCCACATGAAGCAAATACAAAATCCTAGGTGAATCACTTTTATTAATGGATTTGAAACTAGTTTTAGTTTGTTTGCCTAATTGACAAGACCTGCAAAGGTTTTCCTTCTTGTAGGGACCAAAAGGTAAACCTCTAACAAAGTTGTCTTTAGATAACCTAGCCATATTATTAAGGTTTACATGTCCTAGTTGTTTATGCCACAACTCATTTTGGTTACTAGTGATATTGAGTAAACAAACATCAGATTTGGCAGAAATAAAATATACTAGATATATATTACCTTGTCTAATTCCAATTAAAACAGTTTGGTTTTCATTATCAATAATAGAACAAGAGGTAGAGTTAAAATGTACCTAATAACCTTCATCACATAATTGACTTATTGATATTAGGTTATGTTTGTGTCCTCTTACATATGTTACTTTCTTGAAGGTAACTGATCCAATCTTTACTGCTCCATATCCTTCTGACTGGCCACTCTTTGAATCTCAAAAAATCACCTTCGGTCCTAGCTTGGACTTGTAATTGGATAGATTTGCCTTGCTGCCTGTAATATGCTTGAAGCAACAACTGTCCAAGTACCAGGTCTGACTCACTCTTGGACAGCTCTTCACCTGTACCTGTAATGAAAAACAAAACTCAATTATTCTTGACCCAGGTTACCTTGGGTCCTCTATTTTGTTGAAAAGAAAAACTGGATATAACTGATAAGGTAGGTTGAGATTTATAACCTAAGGGGTGATATCTCCTAGGTGGAATAACCCAATCAGCTACTGGATTAAATGGTTTATTGGTTGGCTTAGAATTTCTGTGAGAGAAATGATTTAAGTTTGGTCTTTCGGGGTTCGACGAATTTCTGTAAGTTCGTCGACCAGAGTTCAATGAATAGGGCTGAGATCGTCGATCTCTGCTCAGAGAATGATAGTAGTCATTTTCTGCGCCCCAAGTTCGCCGACCTCTGCTTGACAAACCATACAAAGTTCGTCGATGGAAGCTCGTCGAATTATTATAACTGAAGTTTGTGTTCAGTGTTCGTCGATCTGGGTTCGACGAACTGGTCACATTTCATCGATCTGATTTTGACGAATGTTGCTGAACCATGTTTTTATTAGCTATTTTCTGATTCCTGTTGCTCTTGTCTATGGGTTTTGGATTGCTTTCTGACATTGGTTTGTTAATTATCTTTTCTTTTCCATTCGCAGAAACAAACTTAATGGGTGTTGTAAGAATATTTTTCTTAATTATAGGGGCAAACTTGATGAAGCACCCAAGCCCAACTTGCCATTTAATCTGGCATTCACTGTGCTTGTTATGTCCATCAGCTTGAAACTTCTCACATTGAGAGATTGTTCAAGTTGTTTGACCTCACATATTTCAGATTTTAAGTTGATTATCTATTCATTGGCTAAAGTTAGTTGATCTTGTAGTTAAATATTTTCTGAGTTGACAGATTCAAGATTTCCTAGTCTTTCTCTAAAGATTTTTATTTCTTTTTCTGAATTAATTAAATCTACACACATGGTTTTAAATTCAGTTTTTAATAAATCAGAATTGAAATCAAAGCTTGACAGAACCTGTTCTGCCTCTGAGTCTGAGGCTGCTTCATCTTCAGATTCTCCTTCTGATCCAGAACAGCTCCTAGAGTCATTAATTGCCATAAGGCAATACTCCTTGGATCTTGCTTCTTCCTCTTCTTCACTTGAGCTGGAAGAGGATGATTCTTCCTCTATATCACTCCATGTCTCAGCAACAAAGACCTTGTCTTTCTTTTTGTATTTGCTGGAGGAGGGTCTGCTGCTGTGCGTTCTTCTGGAGTCCTTTTCTCTTCTTTTCTCCTTCTTCTGGTTTTCTGCAAATTCTGAGATGTAGTGTTCATGCTTTCTGCATCCAAAGAACACAACCTCCTTGGTTGGTGTCTTGTCAAATCTGGGCTTATTATCCTGCCTGGATGATTTCCTTATGAAATCCTTTCTAGCCATCTTATATAATCTTTTTGCAAAGAGTCTCATGAGTTCCTCATTGGATGATGAGGCCTCACTTTCCTCAGATGCTTTGAAGGCTATGTTGTGATCCTTTCTTACTAGGGTTGTTGCCTTCTGTTCTGCTGCTTCTCTTGATTTTATCAGCTGCTCATAAGACTTTAATTTGCCTAGCAGAGATTCAGTTGATATATCATTTAGGCTTCTGGCTTCTTTGATAGGCCAGATTCTTGAATCCCAAGAGCTAGGGAAGCACATCAAAATCTTATCATTCACCTCTGTCAGGGTGATGTCCTTATCCAAGGTTTTGAGCTCAATTATGATTGAACTCAACCTATTGTACATTTCAGCCACTGATTCAGCCTCATCCTTCTTGAAATTCTCATACAGGGATATGAGATTGGATCTCCTGTCTTTCCTTTCATCTACTGAGCCAGCTACCATTTGGTTGAGGGAATCCCAAATGGCCTTGGCTGAGGTGCACTCAGCCACCTTCTGAAATATGTCATCTGACATTGTCTGAGCCAAGATCTTAATTGCCTTTGCATCTGCAATTTTGGCTTTCTTATAGGCATCATTATTCTCTGGAGGAGGCACTGCTGTCATGTTGGTAGAAGTGCTTGTGGAAGCTGTAGGTGCTGGAGGTACTCCTATCAAGATGGAAGCAAAAATATCTTCACCAATAGAGTTCAAGTATAATCTGATTCTTGCCTTCTAGATGGCAAATCTGTTAAGATTGCAAACTGGAGGTCTGATGCTTGCATAATCTTTGTTTTGAGCCATGTCTGTGAGGAAATAAATCTAATAACAAAATCAAAACAAACAGATCTAACTAGAGGGATCTTTATGATTCAGGTGTTAGCCTGTACAACCACTTAATCTCTTAAGGTGTGGTATTTTAACTAACCTCTCTCTGATACCAATTGAAAGTGCAAGGTAAATCTGAAATACTCTACAGGGGGGGTGAATAGAGTATTGTGCTCTTTTTAAAATTCTTTCCAACTTTTGTTGTATTTCTAAGTGAACAGGTCAATAAATAAAACAATAAGCATAGCAACCTAACTAATCACAGATCACAGAACAACACAGCCAAAACAAAATAAGAGGGCAACCAGACGACACAAGAAATTTATAGTGATTCCCCAACCTGGGTACATCCACTCTTCTACCACCCTGGTAGGAATCCACTCAGGTTTTTGATCAGGTGCTTGACACCAATGAGCTTTTGTTCAGGTGCTCAAAAACCAAAACCTCAAGTCTTTTGGAAGGAGACTTGCAACCAGGAATAATTTTGAAGGGAATTAAAACCCTATACAGGAGTTGGAAGAGAGGTGATGGTGTATTCTCTTTCTCAATAATAGTTGAGAAGAATGTGGATTGATGTTAGTAGATTTGCTCCCACTGAGATCAGGAAACCTGGAGCACTGCTTCAGGGTGATAGGTCTTGAAAGCTTAAGTGCCTGGATAAGAGATTGCTTCAGGAACTCCTTTGACCGAGAGAGAATTATTGTTCTTCTGAAGTTGTCCTGGAGGATTGAAGGAAGAATACTCTTGATAGTGATTGATTGTTCTTCTTCTTCTTGAAGATATTCTCTGGCCTAGGCTGATTGTAGTAAAGAACTTTTTGATCGTTGTAAGATTGTTCTTCTATGCAATTTGTCTGTGTGTCTGGAATTGTTGATTGTCTCTTACTGATTAATACTTTTCTTTTGTGTGTCCTTTTTTTGACTGAGGAACATTCGAAATTTGAATGTTGAGCAGTAATTACAATCAGCCTGGGAAGGAAGCGGCAATCAATGATTTCCCTAACTGTCCCATGGAAAAATGGCATGTAATACTCCATAGTCAATGTGCGTTCTAACAGTAACATTCCGAGAAGATTGAGCATTGATTACTCCTGAATCATCGCCAAGAAATGGGATGGGAAACTGGAGAAGACCTAGTGTGGAATCGTCGAACGAAGAACATCAATTGTCGAGCTGAGTTTGAGTTCATCGAGCTAAGCTTGAGTTCGTCGAGCTGAGCTTGAGAGAGGTTGTCGAGCTAAGCTTGAGTTCGTCGAGCTGAGCTAGATGAGTTCGTCGACCAGACAATAGCTAACAGTCTTCAAAAGAAACTTATCCATTCTTCTTCAATCTTCGTCGAACTGACAATCTTCATTCGTCAAGCTGAGATCCAAATTCGTCGAGCTGAGAATGATTGTGGACTTAGACTCTGAGAAGTCTCTGACTGAGAGAGATTTAAATCGTAGTGCAGAAATCATCGAGTAGAGTACTGAATTCGTCGACCTTAGAAGTTGTCAACTTGAGGTCCAAGTTCGTTGAGCTCAGATTCTAGTTTGTCGACCAAAGCCTGAAGTTGGACTTAGAAAAAAAATCTAGAGTTATCCTGACTCTAGCTTGTTGAAGTATCTCAGTCTTCATCGATTCGAGAACAAAGATCATTGAGCTCAGCACAAAGAAATATCTCACGATCGTCGAGCGCAGAAAACCTTTCGTCGAGCTTAGTTCGATGAACGTCGAACTCACTTTACTTAGTCTTAAAATCTTCTAAGACTGGAGTCTCTAATGGTCTTGTTGATAGCTGGTCCATCTGAAGTTGACTCTAAGGACTTGGCCTAGACTCTAGGACACAAATTGACCCTGGCTATACATGTTGGGTCACATCCTATATTAGTGAACCTAGCCCAAATCAACTAGGGTTCCAACATAGGGTTACCTTGCACTTTGGAGGTCACCTACCCTTAGTAAGGGAACTTTGACCAGATGTGGGGCCTAAGTTGACTTGGGTCAACTAGGTCTCTAGGGCTTAACCCAATGTGTCCTTGATGGCCCATTGACCTCACTTTAGGGTTAGAAGGGCATGGGTGGGGTCCACTTGGCTAGGGGAAGGTCAATTGACCCTAGATACGCAAGTTTGACCCATTTAGGGTTAGGGTTGACTTGGGTCAACTGAGTCTCTTTGATTGACCCCAATGGGTCCTTATGGCTCTAATGGGCCTCCCAAAATGTTTGGGGGTGTTTTGGTAGGTTCTTGGGGTCAAGGTGTAGCCCTATGGTCATACCCTAGGTTTGGTGATGAGGTTGTGTCATAGGCAGACCATGGTGATCCTCACCTTGGCCCTCTATCTCTTGGCCCATTTCTGGCTTCCTAGGGTTTTGTCATGACCTAGTCATGGCCAAAACAACTCTTAGGGGTCTAGTTGGAAATGGGATACTTGGGTCCAATAATTATTTACATGCTCAAATGGATTTTGATAATCATGAAACTGAGGCAATAAACTTGATTTAGTGATATTGTTCCCTAGAAATTTTATTGTGAATTTTGGATTAATAATTGTAGTACTTCATTCACAAATCCTAAGTTTGATTCAATCACAAGATAATTAATTAGCGGTTATATGCTAACAGGAAAATTATGATACTTGTCTAGGGAATAATTTAGGATAAAACCTCACTCCGTGAAATTCTACAAAATTATTGGAAGCCCTTTTATACAAGTTATTTCACAATGTGCCTTTGTAGAAGATTATTAAATAAATTAATTATGGGTTAAATATCCACTAAAAATTGTGAAACTTGGTTAAAGGAAATCTTTGGGCATTTTATTATTCTGTAAATTTTTATAGAATTATTGGAAGGTATTTGATTTATGAACATACACAAAATGCCCCATGTTGAATATCTTTAAGTAATTTATTTATGTGTACAAATTGACTTAGAAAATCGAGTTTTTTGGTTAGTAAACCCTTCTGGTCATTGTTATCATCTGATAATTTATTTATTATTTTTGGATGAATAAATCTAGTACTTCCTTATTTACTTTGTTATTATGGTAGATTATTCAATAATTTGCTTGGAAGTCAAAAAATTATTGGAAAATTGATAGTTTCAATACTTAATGTTGTTTTAATGTGATACATCTGTCATAATTTTGATAGGACCATTCAAAGTCAGAAGAGTGTACTTGATGTTCAAAGACATTTTTCCCATATTTTGCAAAAATTAATTAAATAATAATAAAATTAGAAAAAAATATTATATTATGGATTTATTCCTAAAACATCATTATAGACACCCAGTAATAAACTTAGGTCAATCGAATGAATATTTGGATGGGTCACCATTCACACTCATCATGTAGGATAGTAGGTCTGCACATAGTAGAAACTGTAAAAGTAGAGTAATATGTGAAACCTGTTATGGGAAAGGGTAGTTAGTGTACCTGGTATGGTTGAGAATGAGTAGGGTCACCATTGGAAAGCAGGTTGAGAGAACTTGGTTGACTATTGTTAAGTGGTGCTCGGGATTGACGAAAGATCGTCTTCCCTGTGGAGAGAGAGAAAGAGTCAAAATACACTAGGGTTACATTTAGCATAACAATAAATGGGATTGTCTATGGGTAGATACAAAAAATAATAAGTACCTTGTGAATGGGATATTTGGGCTTCATCCCATCATAGTTTCTAGTGCCCCTGAGATCCCTTCACAAGGAATGCCCTGGGCAGTCCGAGGTTAGCCATAAACCATAAGATTAAAATGTTAAGAGAAATTAGATATATTAGAAGTTCACTTTCACTCACCTCAGTGACCTAAGAGGTTAGCTTAATTAGGTTATCCGTGTGTTCGGCTCTGTGGTTGTCCAAAGGGGTAGGTTAGCCCGACGAGCGAGGGCTCGAAAGGTATTTGTGACAGACATGTTAGTCCGGGGATCTGATTTCTTGGGAATTCATATGTGTATGTGCGTAAAGTGGTGGGTCTTCGGTATTTGATGGTCTTTCACACTGACATCGATACACTGACTCGGCGGTTGTTGTTTACACTCAGCCAAGGAAAATACCGACGGTTGGTGAGCATAGTACGCAGAGACCCTAGCGTGTCCTTCAGGGCCGTACGTAAGGGCTAGGCCTGGAAGTGTGAATACCTGTCTAGTTGTGTGGTGGCCCGACCAACTGTCTCCGTTGGCCACAATGGAGGCTCTTGGGAGTGAAGCTAGATTCCAAAATGGGGAAAATAAAGGTTTGTGCTCATAGAGTCATGTGCGTGTGTTGCACTTGCATGAATCATGACATAACATATCACTACACTCATACTTGTATATAACCTGACACCCCATTGTAAAAATTGGTATGAGACTTTTTATACGATGTGAGTCTTGCAAAAGGCCCCTTGACTTATAAGTTTGTATGGGCATTCATATAAGTTAAGGTAACTTATTCATAGTCTACCATATATGTACTTACTGCTCTGCTTTGCTTGATTAACCTAGTATTTTCTTATTATAGATCTGATAGCTTGCTTTCCTTTTATAGCTTTATAGATTTATAATATATCTGCTCTAATAGTTCCACCATCATCTGGTTTGTTCCTACTCTCCACCAACATAGCTTTCCTATCATTCCTCCCACATGTTGCCTAAGAGCCACTAAGGGAGCAGTGGGGGAAATTAGGCTTAGTATTTTGACTAACGGTAGGTGCACCAAACATTTCAGGCACTCCAGATGGGAGGCAGGGAGCAGCAGCAGTAGATGCAGAACCAGCGGAGTACGGTGCACATGGAGGTAGGACAGTCTTCTACGACAGCACCTGTCTCTGACTCCGTGAGTGTTGACATTACTTAGCTTTCGTGACAGTGTTATTGTGAGGTTTGTATGTACCGAGCATAAGCCCATTTATATTCCTATTATATTGATCTACATTAGAACTAATATCTTCAAGTGGACTTATTGTGATTTTCTATTTCATATTTTATTTGTGATTTTGTGGACTAGACATACTTGTCTGATTTGTTGTACTTCTACTTCTTGTTGATCTTCATTGTCGGCATAATCAACATTTTTTTGGCGACCTTCCTATGTGTTGGTGTCACAACAAAATTTTGGTTCTGGGTGTAAGACCCGGTCGCATAGCAAAAAAATGTGGTCTTACATGATGAGCGTCTGATCGAGGAGTTGGAGGCCCCCAAGATTTCCAGTGTTGACAAGAATGCAATTGCAAATGTGTGCCTAGACTTGACGAAGGTACAATATTTATACATACCTAAGGTAATTTGATTTTTTGTAGAAGAGCGACAAATGGATCGGGGATGACGTTTGATTACAACGGCTCATTTTCTTCCTGGAAGTTGTTAGTATAGGAAAAATAAAAAAAAGGCGTGTTAGAAAAGTTTTCGCAAGGAGGAGGCTCTTGTGAAACTATTTGATCAAATTTCTAATGTTTATTTTGTAAAATAATAGTATTATCTGAAACTTCATTTAAAAGAAAATTATTGTGAACCTCATTTTCATGAATTTGGAGGCCAAAATATTTAGAAATGGTGCTCCAAAATTCATGTTGAAGTTGAGAGAAATCGGGAGAAGTAGGAGAAAAAACATGTTCTTCTTCGACTTCACCCGTTGTGCCGATAATATTTATAAAGTTTTAAAATAATAATTTTTTTCTTCTTCAGAATAAGAAACCAAAAGGGCACATGAAGAATCATTTTCCTCTTTTGGAGAAATATTCGAAGACGGAGAAAAATCACTATGACATGTATTAATTTTTTTTATAAATTTTTGGATGGATGATCAAATTGAAATTGTGAAGAGGCCCTAAAATTAGAAGAAAAAGGTCACGATGCAGAAAAAGAAGAACAAAAATTCGGATTTAAAGAAATATTCTCATCACTCGGGAATCCTTCCATTTGATCTTATGAACTAGAAAAAACCAACATCCAAGGAGGGAAAAAATTATTTAAATAAATATAATTATTCTCATTAAAGCTTGATAAATAATTTTCATGAAAATTAGTAAAATTAGAAAATGGTTTTCATGAAAATTTGAAAAAGAATTATCATAAAAGTGAAAATAATTATTTTCATAATAAATAACAAAAAAATTTGCCAAAAGAAATTTTTTGATAATTAGAAGTGTTTGTTTTTAAGGTAGCTTGCAAACTAGAGGGGGTGAATATATTTGTTTGTATCTTATGACTTTCTTTTTATTTCTTCCTTTAGCTCTTGGTGTGTTAGTAGTTATAAGAATTCAAGAACCTACAATAAATAAACAACACAGAAAAATACATATAGAAATTATAGTGGTTCCCAAGATTATGACTACATCCACTCTACTCCCACCTTTCTAACTTTCAGTTAGATAAGGCACTTCTCCAAAACTCAGATCAAAGAGCTTACACCTCAGATCCCTCAGGATCTCTCATTCTCCTCCATGACTTACAACTCAGGCACTAAGCCCAACAACTTAGTGATCAACAGATCACCTACCTCAGGCCAAAGGCCCTACCACTTAGGCTAGGAGCACATCCCTACCTCAAAGCAAACTTATACCTTCCTCGGATAGAATGACTCTCCTACAGCTCAGGCCCAAAGGCCTTACCTCAGACCCAATGGATCCTATAGCTCAAGCATAAGTTCCCTACAACTCCGGGAGAATGACTCTCCTACCTCAGGCCCAGAATCCCTATAGTTCAATGATCAAAATATCACCTACCTCAAATCCAAGATGTATCCTACACTCAGAGAGTAACACTCTCCAACATCTCTGACAAAATTGCGCTATCTCTGGCCAATGGCCCTACAACTCAGATCCAAAAGGATCCTACATAAAAGTAGTTATTTTAATTAATTTGACACAGAGATATTTCTCCATGTCAACACCTAGATCTGAGTTATCTCAGCTTTAATGTTCTTCACGGCAGCAGGAAGATATTCTTCAATAGAAGGCTGCCTCTGCTGGAAGTAACTCATAATGTAGTTTCTAGACTTGTTATAGAAGACTGAAGATCTGCTGGTCTTGAGCTCTTCAAACATCTAACTGAACCTCCAGAAGACTGACGGCTCTCCCTGCTTTCTTTATCAAAAGTATTTCTGATCTTGTTGTAGCAATAGAAAATTGTACAGCTAACTGAATTTTTTGTTCTTCTGGAATACTTCAAGCTTTTTCTCGGCAGCAATGTCGAGGAAGATGAAGTCCAACCACACTTTTTCTTGTTTAGTAAAACCCTAATAGTTGTCTTCAACATCTGGGAGCCGTGCCTTTAATCTTCCGCCAATTAACGGCTCCAGGAATCTTGTGGGGATCACCTGCAGCATGGAGTTGCATCTTTCTTTAACGAAAGAAGTCTTACAATGGACTTCTGACAGTGTTTGTCATGGTTTGTAAATTTCTCGCACTTAATTTGAACACAGATGACATGTTGACTTTGCGGATGTCACCATTCTATGGACTTAGCAAAAATCAAGCATCATTAGTATAGGCGTTGAGTGAGTAAGCTTTACTCAATGCCAAAACACTTAGACAGATTTTGTCTATCTCAAGTGTTGAGTTAACAAGCTTCACTAAATGTTTGGCCTTAGCCAATCATTTTGTCACTATGCGTTGAGTGAGCAACCTTCACTCAATGCCAAAACACATAGAGAAATTTATCTACCATTAGGTATTGAGTGAGTAAGCTTTACTCAACGCCATAACACTTAGACAATCTTTCTGTCTCTAAGCATTGAGAGTGGTGAGTCCACTCAATGCTTTCTGACTTAAAAAATATTTTAGCTTCTCTATCATTGAGAGTGTTTAGTGTGTCTTCATCACTTAACATTTTTTGCCTTTTCCAGACTTTCTGTTAATAGGAGTTGAGTTAGCTTTCATTCTGTCTCAAGCGTTGGGTGAGTAAGCTTCGCTGAATGCCAAATTACATAATAATTATTCTTCTTTATTCTAGTATTGAGTGAGTAGTATTCACTCAACGCATTTGGACTTAGCCAAATTTCTGTGAAATCATAGTCTCTGACTGACAAAGGTTTAATCAACACTTTTTATGACATAACATTGAGTGAGTAACCTTCACTCAATGCATGTGGACTTAGTAAACTATTTGCATAGATTTTCTGTATCGTTGACTGTCTGAGCTATACTCAATAATTTATGTTGTATGGCATTGAGTGAGTAAACTACACTCAACGGCTGTGGACTTAGCTACGTCTCTGCCAGTTTTTCCTTATGCTTAGACTACGTCAGCCAGTCTCACAGCTTTTTGTTGTATGGCGTTGAGTGAGTAGACCACACTCAATGCATGTGTACTTAGACACTTTTCTATCTAGCTAATAGTTATGAATAGACTAACCAAGCTTTACTCAACGCTTTTATTTACCTGTCCTTGAGTGAATAGACTTCACTCAATGCCTATGGACTTAGGTGATTTCCATCCTATCAAGCATCTTCCATTTCTTCTGGCGTTGTGTGAACTTGGTTCAATCAATGCCTATGGACTTAACTGAATTCCTGCACTTGGCATTGAGTGAGTAAGCTTCACTCAATGCCTATGAACTTAATCAAATTCTTTCCTGTCCAGCATCTATCTCTGTGTCCACCTATCCAATCACTTGGAATACCTGTCCTATCAATGTTTCAAGGACAACCTGCATGCATGAACTTAAGAACACATCAAATAAAAATTTATGTATATCATTGACATGATTGACTTCTTAAATCTGGGACATTGCGGGCAATGGACCCAACAATCTCCCCCTATTTGAAGAATTCAAAACCCTCAAATAATTTTGTTAATGACACACATTAGCATATGCAACAGTAGAATATTAACTTAAAATAAGAGAAGAGGTTTTAGTTTCCAAACTTCCTTGCCTGCAAGGGTGATTATCATCACACCTGCTCCCCCTGAATTACTGCCACCTGGTGTTGATCAATTTGATCATAACCTTCTCATAGTTGTGATATCACTTGTATCCTTCTCCTCCTATTATTATGTAACACCCCAAAAATAGATTTGGGTTTCAGGTGGTGTGACACGGCCTGGGATACGGGCATGTCCCAGGGTGTGTTATGCCTGGATTAAGGAGTTTGGTGTCTGGTCGACGAAATGCTGTAACGCCCCGAAACTCAAAAGAGCGACGGGAGGCGTTTTGTACCAAATTTGGAATTTGCGGGGGTACACGGCCTAGGTCACGGGCGTGTCCCAGGGCGTGTCGGGGTCGTTCGACTTTCTGGCAGCAAAGTCTCTGTTCGACGATTTAGCCAAAGTCTGCGTTCGACGATTTTCCAGCAATCTGCGTTCGATGATTTGCCAGGGATCTGCGTTCGATGATCTGGCTGAGTTCAACGATTTTGCCAGGGATCTGCGTTTGATGATCTTGACATTTGATTAATCTGCACTTTACTTTTCTTAAAAACTTTGAACTTTATTCGAACTTTATTGTTAAACAATATTTCGGACAATCTTATTTTGATGTGTCGAGCTCCAACGACGCTTTAAACAAAGGGCGCTCTTGGGAGGCAACCCAAGTTATCTTTTTCTATTTTCTTTATTTTACACTTTTTGCCCCGAATGGCTCCGGCAAGCTGCAACTTCTGCGAGCGCCTGCTCCAACGGTTCTGATTCCATGCCAAAGTCCACCAGACAATGTTTCATGAAGATCCACAGCACAAGCATGGCGGAGCGACATCACTCAGCTTTCCCTACAAAATAAAACCAGGGAAGTACCTGCTTTTCAATTCTGTCTTTCATTTCTATCCTTTAATTTTCTCTCGTTCTCCAACCTCCTTCTCCATTGAGGACAATGTAGATTTTAAGCTTGGGGGAGGACTTCCTCCTTCTTTTTGCTTTTTGTAAATATCCAAAAAATCCAAAGAATCCAAAAAATATATATATAGCTGCATTTTGGTATTTCAATAAGTACCCCATGTTTATGTTTTGTTTTTCTCAAACTTTTTTATAAACAACGTAGTTAATTATAATTTTTCTAATCATTTTTTTATCATATTTCACAAGTAAAATGTTGACCATGCTGTGTTTCTAATTCACGGTAGCATGTTAAGGTGAAATATTTCTCTAAAACGTGCATTTCTATTATGGTTTTCCGTTCTTTATTTTCTTTACTTTCTCTAAAATTTATCATCCACTATTTTTCTTTTCGTCTTTAGATAATTTTTGTAAAGACAAATTTTGAATAACGTAGTAGATATGAACGATCCAAGTCACATATTATTTTTATTTTCAAGATAATTTCATCAATCTTCTTTTATTATCTCGAACTTGCTTTTTGAAATTTATCAACTCTATGTTTTAAATAAATTTAAAAAAAAGCATGAAAATGATTTAGGCCATTTTTGTTTACGTTTGAGCTTTCCTGCCAACCTAAAATCTTTTACCACTAGTTAGCCGCCTTTGAGCATTTTTTCCAAATTCATTTGATAACTCCACATAACATTTCATTTTCACCAAAGCCCAAATTCCTACCTATCTAATCACGCTAATTTTTTTGAGTTTCACTCTAAAATTTTCAGGATAGGAAATTTTGTGTTATCTTTGGAGAAGTTGTTGAAAACAGTGTACTCAAAAGCAATGTTTTGAAAAAGGAGAAAAAAATGAATGATGAAAAAATAAAAAAACAAATAATAATTTAGAAAAAAAAAGAAGAAGAAAAAAAAACATTATATATATATACATATTTTGTTTAAAATAATTTTTTTTGAAACTCGTTGTTTTGATTTAGTGTGATTTTTAAGCCTCCATGTTTATATTTGAATTCCACTCCTATTCATAATCCTAAACCAACCGTTTCGGTCCCATTAAGTCCTTTTGATTCACGCCTTTTTTTAATTTTATTTAACAACTAAGAAAAGAAGAAAAGTAAATCAGTTTTAGTTTTTGATTTGAACTTAGATTTTTGTTATTTAATTGATATAATTATAATGCGTTGCTTGGATCTAGTAATAACTCAATACGTTCTTTTCATTTTCATTGCCTTGCTTAAATCTATTTAAAAAATTTCGTCAAAATTCTGGATGATTTATTTTTATTAAGTAAAGTTTATAACAGTTGAACCATACCAAAATAATTGTTTTAGATTTACGTTTTACATTCTCCCTACCTAGAATTTCGCATAGTACTTGTGTAAGTATGATTAAAACTTTTTGAATTAGACACTTTTTATGATTAGCTAATCTTTATATCTTTGCTTGGGGACAAGCAAAACTTAAGATTGGGGGAATTTGATAATACGGTTTGCAGTCAATTTTATTAGGATATTTTCGGGGTTTTAAAGCAAATCATGTCTTGTAAAGTACTTATTTTGATTCCCCTTTGTATATATTTTTGTCGCTAATGCGTTTTTTCTGCTTTTTGCAGGTTTTCACGGCTTTCAGCCGAATTTTGCTGTGACACGCCCCAAGGTCACGCCCTACTCGGGCATGTACCTAGGGCGTGTAACCCAGAGGAATGAAGCAATTGGTCCGAAACTGCATTCCGTGGAAACTTAGTGAACACGCCCTCTGTCATGCCCGTGTCACATCCGACACGGGCGTGTTCCAGAGGCGTGTCCCCAGGTTCCGAGGAATCGCCACAACGCGCTCGTTTTTCCCGCTCCACCGTCGCACAGAAAGTGTCACGCCCCAGGGTCACGCCTGACCCGGGCGTGACATATGGGCGTGTACTTCAGCAATTCCGCCCGTCACCTCCAGCATTCAATTTCAGCTCAACAAAGACACGCCGCAAAGAACACACCCTAGGTACACGCCCTACCAGGGCGTGACATGTGGGCGTGTACTTCAGCTACTTCGCTAGAATTAAATTCCAGCCCGAAAAAGTCGCACCGAATGTGTCACGCCCCAGGGTCACGCCCGACCCGGGCATGACAGGGGGGCGTGACCCGACCCGAAAAAATCTATAAATAGAGCCCAACTCTAAGGGTTCAGTGACACCTTTTGCATTGAGAGGGGAGGTTCTGTCCTTTGTATTTTTGAACTTTTTTCAAGCATGTCTCTTCATTTTTAGTTCTTAGCTCTAGCTTTATGCTTTCCCTGTATTAGCTCCTGGCTTCTTTCTGTAGTATGATGCTAATGATAGTGTAGTTTACTTTCCATGAACTTGTAATCTCTAGTTTTCAAGTTGTAAGATCCCTGTTTCCATTAATAAAAAGTGTTGTTTTCTTTTTCGTTTCTGCTCTGTTTTCATTATTTTTCTTCGACTCATCCCCCCTCTTCCACCTCACCATGATTAACTAATCCTCCATGTACTTGATCTTGATGATCCGAGGTTCGAGTGATTAGGTTATGATGCTTTGAATCTTACCTTTTCTTTTTAGGGTTTAGCCTTGAATTACTCTTGATTTATCACGGGTTGGAGGTATATCATCGATATATACTCTCCAACTTTGCTTTCATTCTGGGCTAGCCGAGAGGCCGAAAGTTTGAAATGAGCACTCAAGAGTAAAGGGAGTTGTTCGCACCCCTCGAGAGAGACAGACGTTCAAATCTCCTGGATTGGAGTAAAATCCAATAGCGGGGTTCACCACGTAAAGCAAGTTTTAGGCCTCCGATTTAGGCGAAAGTCGGTCGGACCTTCCTAAACTCAGTTAGGCATGACCTTCGAGAGAAGCGTGTCAATATTCATGGAACCTCCACGGTCAAGGACCTTTACCCTAATTAGCTTAGGTTTATTTATCATATTTTTCTAACCACTCTTGCCGAGGTGATTTCTGATCGAGTGCATTTTCCCTTCATCGTTACTAAGCTTTAGTTTAATCGCTCTTTTAGCTCTCTTTATCTTTTCATGCAAATAGCTCTCTTTCATTGCAAGTAGTTCTCTTCCTTTAGTACGTTTAGCTTTCTTCTAAAACCTAATTTTTCTGTCGATAAAATAATAGATTTCGTGTTAGTAAGCTTAATTAACGGTTCCCGGAGTTTAATACGACACTTGTGTCCCATAGCTGCATTTCGATAGGTATACTTGCCTTGTTGGATTGTTAGTTTGGTTATTTTCTCCTTGCGAATATCTAAGAGATAATCAAAAATGCCAGGTGACACGGGCACTAACACGGGCGTGTACGTGGGCGTGTCCCTCTGGTCGACACAATACACTCAACGATTGTCGAGTGTCGAGTTTGGAGGACACGGCCTGTGACACGGGGGTGTCACGGGGCGTGTCAGTGCGGTCGACAAACCAAGCCCTACGGTGAACCAGGGTGTGTTTGCGGGACACGGGTATGTCCAGGTGCAGACAGCCTGGAACACGGGCGTGTCCCAGGGCCATGTGAGTCTCGGGTAATCCTGAGGTTGTGCAGCCTGATGCACATGGCTATAGACACGGGCGTGTCTATGGGCGTGTCAGGGCACATGGCCCGTGACACAGGCGTGTCCCACGGTCGTGTACTGGTTGGCTCTAGTCGGTTGCCTGCCGCTTTTGGGGACACGACCTATAACACGGGTGTGTCACAGGGCGTGTCAAGCCGTGTTTTTGTTTTTCTGGCCATTTCTGAGCCGTTTGGTTCTCTATTCCTAGATCCAATGGATTGGCTCTGTCCATGTGTTGCTAAGGATGGGAAAAGGGGATTTAAACCCTTCCTCTTCATTTTCTTCTTCTTCTTCTTCTCATTTCAAGAGAGAGCAAGAAGAGGGGAGTGCAGGGAAGGAAGGAGGAAACGAAAGCCAGCTGCTGGACGAGCTGCGTAGTGTGGAACGAAGATCCGATAGCGGATTCGTGAAGGCTAAGTGAAGGCGGTGACTTCTGTCCGGCTACTTCATGGCACTGAAGCGATCTTCAAGTATAACGATCTCCTTATTGGACATCGAAGTCCTTTCTTTATGCATATGCGTGGAATCATCCACCAAAAGGTGGATCCGCAAAGTGATTCCTTTGTTGAGTCTGCATCTAGAGCCGGATTTGTGGAATACGACATAGGCATGCTATGTAAAGCCCATATGGACCGTTAGTCTGGATTGGTGATGATCATGGGTAAACCAGAGAAGACTCCGTGGATTTGCAAAGATGCTATGTGCTTTATGTCTTGGATGTTTGAATGCTATGTGTGGATGGTATGCTCATGCGTGAGCTAGCCATGAATATGATCTTGGATGCTTTGCGAAGCTCCTTGTGATGTGTTTGCTCTATGAGAGCCGAAAGCTGCGGCTACCCAGGAAGGGAACGCCAACCCGCGTCATGGTGCGCCAGTGACGATGTGAGCACGGGAAAGGCTAACCTGTACCTGGGCATGTGGAGAGATCGATTATTGGCAGAGTTCGGGAGCGTGTGATAGCCCGACTTGTTGTACCTAAATAAAAGCGGGTCGTTCTATTGGATGAATGATCATGTTTGCCATGCGGTACGTACCTCTGCTTGGTTTGGGTGTAATGCAACCAGCATGTGTGTTGGGGTGACTAGGACCGGCCAGCCAACAAGTTAATTACCATGCGATTGGTGGTGTTACCACGGGTTTCCGGTACAATGTAAGGTGCCCTGAGTGCACGAAGCGTCTGGCTGTGGTCGGCATTTGTGATTTGTTACGTGTGATTGTGATTGTTAGCTATTATACTTGCAAGTGCATACAAGGAAGGAACCGCTGCCCCGGGCATGGGGTAGGGTCGTTATAATTGGTCAGCTGTAGCTGACCGTTACTTTGATTGCCGCTCTTTGGTGGATATCTACTTGCAGGTGCTGCGGCTTGAAATGAAATAAACGGATTGAAAGCTTGCTGCTAAGGCCCTTGAAGGCCAAGTGAACTGTGGTTGGATTTCATGTGTGGCCGGCATGCATGCCGATGTACGAACTTGTATATGTGTAAAAAGAGAAACCTGTAAGGCCTTAAGGCCATGTGTGTGTGGGTTGTATACATTCCTAGTTTTGGATATATAAATGTGGAATTTATGTATTAGTGGACATTCCTGGAGTTGAGTTCATGTAACTTAAATATTTTGCGCTAGAATGGATTGGGTTAAGGACACGAATAGAATTTGATCAACACAAGTAATTCCGTCACTTGTCTGTGACCTATGGCATGGGGCCCCGGCCGGACCCACCGTTATATGTCATGTGACGAGTGGGGGCATTACAAAGTGGTATCAGAGCCAGGTTGAGATTGTTTGGGAGGAGAGAATACAATTGAACTCACGAATGTCCACTAAGAATGTATTTCATGCACGTGACGTGCGTGAGTGTGTAGTCAATGTATCAGTACCATTATGATATGAATTATTAATGGTGTTCTATATATTGATAGGTGGCGAGGAGTGGAGCTGGGCCGTCTGAGCCCCAGCGGTCTGATGAGAGTGTAGCACCGGTTGAAGCGCCTATGCCTCCTTTGGCGGAGGCCATCTGGGTGGTGACGGAAATAGTGCTCGCAGTATTGCAGACATAACCTGCAAGGTCTGCAGTGGTACCTGGAAAGCGTGGTGGACGGCAAGAGCCTGTTGATGAGCAGTTGAAAATATTTATGGAATTTCATCCACCTACGTTTGGTGGGGCGATTTCCCCAATGCAGGTGGAAGATTGGCTTGCGAGAGTAAAACAAATCATGACTGCAATTAGGATGGTGGAGGAGCCGAAAGTGACTTTAGCCACGTTTCTGTTAGAAGGAGATGAGTGGTTATGGTGGGATGAGATAAAGGTGCATTACTTGGCTAGTCGTGGGTTAGCTGAGGTGTCCATGGAAGAATTCTCCCGCTTGTTTTTAGCCAAGTACGTGCCAATGTCCCGGCAGATTGCTATGGAGAATGAGTTTTTACGTCTAGTGCAGGGTGAGAGAGATATTGATACATACCTCCATGACTTTACCAGACTGGGGCGGTATGCGGGATCTACTTTCGCCGAGGAAGCCTGAAAGACGCATCGATTTTATGAGGGCCTTCGCGATGAGTTAAGGTTGGCACTACCAACTTCGGTGAGCCAAGGCTTCCAAGCATTGGTAGACACAGCCCGTGCATTGGAAAAGGATATGAAGCGGGTGCAAGAAACGAGGAGACTGGCGGTTGAGAAGCCAGAATTCAAAGTGTCGTAGTCGGAACAATTGGATTTTCAGAAATAAGAGAAGAAGACATTCAAGCCTGCGGAACAAACCTCCTCGAATGCTGCATCAGAAGAAACGTATGGACAAACACGTGTTGAGACACGTACCTATTTTAAATGCGGAAAACAGGGGCATATAGCCTCTAATTGTCGAAGCGGCCCTCCTCGAAGTGAGAAAACTACAGGTGCGTCTTATGAAGAGAAGGATAAAGCAGTGGCCGAGTCATCTGCATCCCGGACGCAGCCTCGATTGAATAATATGGAAGTACAAGAGCCGCAAAGTGCACTTGGTGAAGTTCAACCTTGGATTTTCAATTTGGCTTTTACCGAAGCATTTAAACGATATCTGCAAAATAATATGGATGAGCAGAAATAAGTGTGACCCGTCTTCCATGTGTGGATGTGAATATTCTATAACTGTATTTGTGACATATGATATGTAAATGGCAGGTTAGATGGATATATGATGGATATATGACCGTGTTATTATTTGATTTGGTTGTGCTATCGTTCAAATATGTGTTTGTTTTGTTGAGTACTATTGTTGTGACTGATTGGAGTGAGACAAATTTTGAGGACGAAATTCTTTGAAGGAGGGGAGGATTGTAACACCCCAAACTCCATTTGGGTTTCAGTTGGGGTGACACGGCCTGGGATACGGGCGTGTCCCAGGGCATCTCGTGCCTGGTTTGAGCAGTTGAGTGTCTAGTAGACGAAATTGGGTCGATGGAAGGAAAATGCCAGGTGACACGGGCACTGACACGGGCGTGTCTCTCTGGTCGACACAATACACTCGACGATTGTTGAGTGTCGAGTGTGGAGGACACGGCCTGTGACACGAGCGTGTCACAGGGCATGTCAGCGCGGTCGACGAACTCAGCCCGACGGTGAGCCAGGGTGTATTTGCGGGACACATGTATGTCTAGGTGCACAGGGCCTGGAACACTGGCGTGTCCCAGGGCCGTGTGTGTCTCGGGTAATTCTGAGGTTGTGCAGCCTGATGCACACGACCACAGACACGGGCATGTCTGAGGTCATGTGAGGGTACACGGCCCGTGACACGGGCATGTCCCACGGCTGTGTACTGGTTGGCTGTAGTCGGTTGCCTGCCACTTTAGGGGACACAGCCTATGACACGGGCGTGTCACAGGGCATGTCAGGCCATGTTTAGGTTTTTCTGGCCATTTCTGAGCCGTTTGATTCCCTATTCCTAGATCCAATGGATTGACTCTGTCCATGTGTTGCTAAGTCCGGGAAAAGGGGATTTAAACCCTTCCTCTTCATTTTCTTCTTCTTCTTCTTCTCATTTCAAGAGAGTGCAAGAAGAGGGGAGTGCAAGGGAAGGAAGGAGGAAAAGCAAGCCAGCTGCGAAGGAGCTGCGGAGTGCGGAACGAAGATCCGAGAGCGGATTCGTGCGGGCTAAGTCAAGGCGGTGACTTCCGTCCGGCTACTTCATGGCACCAAAGAGATCTTCAAGGGTAACGATCTCCTTCTTGGATATCTAAGTCCTTTCTTTATGCATATGCGTGGAATTCTCCACCAAAAGGTGGATCCACAAAGTGATTCCTTTGTTGAGTCTGCATCTAGAGCCAGATTTGTGGAATACGGCATAGGCATGCTGTGTGAAGCCCATCTGGATCGTTAGTCTGGATTGGTGATGATCATGGGTAAACCGGAGAAGACTCTGTGGATTTACAAAGATGTCATGTGCTTTATGTCTTGGATGTTTGAATGCTATGTGTGGATGGTATGCTCATGCGTGAGCTAGCCATGAATATGATCTTGGATGCTTTGCGAAGCTCCTTGTGATGTGTTTGCTCTGCGAGAGCGGAAAGCTGCGGCTACCCAGGAAGGGAAGGCCGACCCGCATCACAGTGCGCCAGTGACGATGTAAGCACGGGCAAGGCTAACCTGTACCTAGGCATGTGGAGAGATCGATTGGTGGCAGTGTTCGGGAGCGTGCGATAGACCAACTTGCTGCACCGAAATAAAAGCGGGTCGATCTGTTGGATGAATTCTCATGTTTGCCATGGGCTACGTACCTCTGCTTGGTTTGGGCAGAATGCAACTAGCATGCGTGTTGGGGTGACTAGGACCGGACAGCCAACAAGGTAATTACTGTGCGATTGGTGGTGTTACCACGAGTTTCCGGTACACCGTAAGGTGCCCTGAGTGCACGAAGAGTCTGGCTACAGTCGGCGTTTGTGATTTGTTATGTGTGATTGTGATTGTTAGCTATTATACTTGCAAGTACATATAGGGAAGGAACCGCTGCCCTGGTCATGGGGTAGGGTCGTTATAATTGGTCAGCTGTAGCTGACTGTTACTTTGTTTGCCGCTCTTTGGTGGATGTCTACTTGTAGGTGCTGCGGCTTGAAATGAAATAAACGGATTGAAAGCTTGCTGCTAAGGCCCTTGAAGGCCAAGTGAACCGTGGTTGGATTTCATGTGTGGTCGGCCTGCGTGCCGATGTACGAACTTGTATATGTACAAAAAGAGAAACCTATAAGGCCTTAAGGACATGTGTGTGTGGGTTGTATACATTCCTGGTTTTGGATATATAAATGTGGAATTTATGTATTAGTGGACATTTCTGGAGTTGAGTTCATGTAACTTAAATATGCTGCGCTAGAATGGATTGGGTTAAGGACACGAATAGAATTTGATCACCACAAGTAATCCTATCACTTGTCTGTGACCTATGGCATGGGGCCCCGGCCGGACCCATCATTATATGTCATGTGACGAGTGGGGGCGTTACACATGACAAGGCTATGATTGTGCTTTTTGCATTTTATCTTGCTGGAAAAGCTAGACTACAGTATAGGTATATCCACTAGAGCGAGCTAACTTCAATAGGGGATAGCCGTGCAGAGTTGGATTGTATGGAGATTGACGACAACCGGACTTTTCATCCTGATGAGGTTGAGGGTGAGTTTTGTGACCCAGATATAAATATTCAGGAAGGGTTGTGCGAGGCATAGGTTAGATACCCCATGCTTATGGCGGTACCCCCGTTTGACTAAGACAGATCTCTCGAGCTCAAGTCAGTCGCTTGCACGTTGAAGTATGTCTTTCTAGGAGAGAAAGAAACTCATCATGCCACTATTTCAGCTCTTCTTAGATCAGGATGTCCATCTCATTGAAGTGCTGAAGGTACATAGAAAAGCTTTTGGGTGGAAAATTTTGGATGTCAAGGGAATTAGCCCCATGGTGTGCATGCACAAGATATTGCTAGAAGATAACTTCAAGCATTCAGCTCAACCGCAACACAGATTGAACCTTATGTTGTAGGAGGTGGTAAAGAACAAGGTTATCAAGATTTTGGATGCTGGTATTATATATCCCATAATCGATAATGAATGGGTGAGTCTGGTGCAGTTGTTGCCTAAAAAGGGTGGAATCATAGTCGTTCGTAATGAGAATGACGAGCCACATACTATGAGGCATGTCGTTGGATGGAGAGTTTGTATGATTATCGAAAGCTTAATGCGGCAACCAGGAAAGACCACTTCCCCTGCCTTTGATGGACCAGATGTTGGAAAGGCTGGCCAGGAATGATTACTACTGCCTCCTGGACGGCTACTCGGGCTATTTTCAGTTTGCAATTGCCCCAGAGGATTAGGAGAAGACAATGTTTACCTGCCCTTTTGGGACCTTTGCTTTCAGGCGGATACCTTTTTGGTTGTGAAAAGTGGTAGCCAACTTCCAGAGATGTATGACCGCGGTTTTTTGCGAGATGGTTGGGGATTTCTTAGCGATGTTCATGGATTACTTCTCCTTGTTTGGTGATAGCTTCGAAAAAGCTCTGCAATGCCTCGCTTTGGACTTGCAACGTTGCGAGGATACTAATTTTGTGCTCAACTGGGAGAAGTGCCATTTCGTGGTGCGAGAGGGGATCGTTCTGGGGCACAAGGTTTCTCAGCAGGTGCCAGAGGTTGAACCGACGAAGGTAGACGTGATTAGAAACCTGCCCCCTCTGTAGACACTTTATGGCATTCGTAGTTTTTTGGGGCATGCTGGATTTTACCGGATGCTTTATTCGGAACTTATCGGCTATAGCTAATCCCCTATCTAATCAATTGGAGAAGGATGTCAAGTTTGTGTTCAATGACGATTGCAATCAGGCGTTTAATTTCTTGAAGGATTGATTGGTTTCAACCCCGATTCTCTCATCCCCAGATTGGGCAATGCCATTCGAGTTGATGTGTGATGATAGCGACGTCGCGGTTGGGGCAATGTTGGTGCAACATAAAAAATAAGACCTTTCATACAATTGCATACGCGAGTCGGACGTTGAACGATGCACAACTGAACTATTCCACTACCGAGAAGGAGTGTTTAGCTATACTTTTTGCCTTCGAGAAGCTCCATTCCTATTTAATTCTTTCAAGGGTGGTACATTCAGATCATGCGTCTATTCATTTTGTCATGCACAAGAAAGATGCTAAGCCACGGCTCATGCATTGGATTCTATTGTTGAAAGGATATGATATTGAAATCCGGGATCACCATGGCGTTGACAATGTGATTGTCGACTATCTATCAAGACTTGAAGGGGGAGAAGGCGAGTGCTCATAGGGAATTCCAATTTCTGATACTTTTTCGGATGATGTCATGTTCGCCCTTTCTTCTATTGCTTCTACTCTGTGGTATGCTGACTTTGCTAACTTCTTAGCAAGCAAGGCGTTGCCGCCACATTTAACATATCAGCAAAAGAAGAAGTTTTTCTCAGACATCAAGTATTATCTCTAGGAGGATCCTCTACTTTTTCGCACCTGCGCCGACGGGGTTATCCAACGTTGTGTCCCCGAGCTGGAATTTAAAGAGATTCTAAGGCATTGCTATGATCGTGAAGGTGGCAAGCATTTTAGTGCCGCACGGAATACCAGCAAGGTCCTACAGTGCAGTTTGTTTTGGCCCATGTTATTCCATGACTCTTTTACAAGCGTCAAAGAGTGCAATTAATGTAAGCGCATGGGGAACATTAATCGACAAGACAAAATTCAGTTGAACAGTATGCTGGTTGTGAGTTATTCGACGTATGGGAGATTGACTTTATGGGTCCTTCCCCCGTGTCGTATGGGAAGCAGTACATCCTAGTTGTTGTGGATTATGTTTTTAAATGGGTGGAAGCGGAGGTAGTCGCTTAGAATTATGCTCTCACCGTGCTCCACTTCATTCATGGGAATTTCTTCTCCCACTTTGGCACACCAATAACTATAATTAGCGACAGGGGCAGCCATTTCTGCAACCAGCAATTCGCGTAACTACTGAAATGGTTCGGTGTTCACCACATGGTTGCTTTGGTATACCATCCCCGGACATGTGGGCAAGTGGAGATTTCAAATAAAGAATTGAAGCGGATTTTAGGAAAGTCTATCCACTCCAACCGAAAGGAGTGGGCAAAAAAGGTGGATGATGCTCTTTGGGCTTACCGGACTACGTTCAATACACTGATAGGAATGACACCCTTCCAATTGGTATATGGAAAATCATGCCACCTTCTACTGAATTGGAGCACAAGGCATTGTGTGCCACCAAATTGCTCAACATGGACTTTAGAGAGGCTTCTGACAAGCGACGTGGTCAGCTTTATGATCTCGATGAATTCCGCTTTGGCGCTTATGAGAGCACGAGCTTATATAAGGAAAGAACCAAGCACTGGCATGATAGATGTATCTCGCACGTGTTATAGGCCGTGGACCCCAAGACACGACCTTGTCATTTGCCGTGTACTGGTCTGGATGAGGCGGTTCTGTGGTGCTTAAGGTATATGGCCTGTCATACGGGGGAGGGGGGTCACAGGCTGTGTCAGGCAAAAAATAGCCTTTGTGGCAAAATCGTGGCCATCCATTTTCTCAGCTGGGATCCAATGGCTGAGAGCCCTCACTGTTTCCTTAAGGACAAAAAATGAGAAGGAAATTCTCATTTGAGTTTGTCCATTATCTTTCTACAAAGCTAGAGAGAGGAAGAAGGAGAAGGGGGAAGAGGTGCTGGCCACCGGTGGAGCTGCGGAGTTCCAGTTAGAGATATGAAGCTAGCGTTATGGAGGCAAAGCCGCTGCGGTCCTTTCCAGCCTACTCAAAGTCCATGGCTCTGAAGCGTTCTTCAAGGGTAACGATCTTTCTTCCTAGCCATGTGAAGGCTTCCTTTTTGGCATGTGCATAGGATTCCCCCACCAGAGTGTGGCTTGTTACAGGAGTCCCTTGTGTTGATTCATGAAATCCCCAATCATTTGGCATATAGATCCAGAAATGGAGTACGAATAGGCATGCTGTGAAGCCCATCTAGACAGGTTGGTCTGGATTGGTGACGTTGCATATACGCACTGGAGAAGACTCCGCAATGAAACGTGTAGTTTAAGGAGTCGATGGGTTGTACCTGTGAAGAGTAGTAGCAAGAAGTACTGGAGTGGTAGTCCAGGAAAATACCCTTGTATTGATTGTGATGTTCATGGTATGTACCTATGAAGGGCAGTAGCAGGAAGTACTGGATTGAAGATCCAGGAAAATACCCTTGATATTTGTGATGCTTGGTGAGTTGTTCCTGTGAAGGGTATTAGCAGGAAGTACTGGCGTGAACGCCCATGAAATACCCACAAATGCTGGTTCGAGCTAGGGATGGAAAATGAGTTCTGTCACTACCGCTGAGTGTGGCACCTAACTAACCTATGATTGTGAAGCCAGTCCTGCGAGAACATTGATGAGTTGTAAATATACCTTGTTTTATGTACATTAAAGCAGTCGTTTTAATTTTTTTTTTTTATTTTTACGTATTTTTATTCAAATAAAATTCTCATATTTTGTAAATATTATGCTAAATTAATTTTATTTTGATTTCCTGAAATTTGCAGGAAAAATTGCAAAAAACTCATGGGTCACGCCCGTGTATATTGGGTCATGCCCGTGACCTGGGCGTGACAATTCAAATCCCGTGAAATCAACTCATTTGAAGAAGAAAAGTGTGACACGCCCTGTCACACGGCAATGTCGAATGTGACACGATCGTGGCCGACCCCGTGTCACCGCGCTCGACGTTCTGCACTCGACGTTCGTCGACCCAACAAGGACATGCCCGTGTCCCATTAGCGACATGCCCGTGTAATGTGACACGCCCCGTGACGAAGCCCGTGACCATCTCTCGATGTTTTGCACTCGACATTCGTCGACTCAACCCGACACGCCCGTGTGAAGATGCGACACGGGCATGTACTCCTCCACCTGGCCCGACAAACCACCGTAGGCGACTTTCGAAGCAAACGACGCCCAGTTCAACCTCCCCGACACGCCCACCGTCACGCCCGTGACCTGGGGCATGACCGCCGCGTTTTCGGCCGTAATGTCAAATCTCCAGTCAACACACCGGCCGCCATTTAAATAGTGCTGACACGCCTCCTGAGAAGCCCGTGCCAGAGGGTGTCCTATGAAAATTTTTGTCTATAAATTCCAACCTTCTGCTTGTAATCCTGTTCCCTTTCCTTGAACCATTTTGTATAAGTGTTATGCTGCGTAGATGAATTCCAATGCAATTTAAGGGATTTTCTCCCCCTCAGTTTTTTTTGTTTTCGTTCCTTTGTAACCCATGTTTTTACTTAATAAAATGTTTTTCTTTTTCCCTTTATGCGGTTTTGGAATGAATCTAAGCAACACACCTTATGGAATCTTATCTTTATTCCTTTGTTTTATCTTATTTTTCTTGTCTTTAAAATGGGTGTGTGTGTGTATGAGTATAGAGTTATACTTTTATGTTTTCGTAATTGTTACTAGCTTTGGTTAGTGTTAGGATTTTTCCGTACTTCTAATGTTCATCCTTATACATCCATAAAAATGGTTATAAAAGTGTTTTTTTTTATCTTATTTACTTTGCCTTTATTGTTATTTTTGTAAAACATTACATTATTTTACTCGTTCTTCCACTTTTTAACTGTTTTTGTGGTGAATAAGTCGTAGTATTGCTTTTTCAAACACTTCATTTTTGCTTTTATTTTTAAATATTTTTGCCCGTTTCATTTTTATTTTCTCTTTTTATTCATTTCTACCGCATTCTAGCGGTAGAAATGTATTCGTTTTAATTTTTTCGAGCACTTGCACTTTGCATTTATTTTAAAAACTTTTGCTCCTTTAAATTTTATTTTCACTTTTTATGCATTTCTACCACATTCTAGTGGTAGAAATGTAGTTGTTTTTATTTTTCAGTCACTTGGTTTTTCTTAATTTTGTACGTGTGCGTGCGTGTATGAGTTAGTTTTTATAGCTTTATTTCAATTCATGTAGAGTGTGTGCATGTGTTGTATTTAATTCTGCCTACTCGTTAAGAGTTAAATGACAAGTATTTCTTTATTTTCCACCTACTCATTTGAGTAGGATTTGTCTGTGTGTGTATTTTCTTTCTGTAGAGTGTCTTCATTTATTTTCTCCTACTCATTTGAGTAGGATCCGCTTTAATTTTCTCCTACTCGTTTGAGTAGGACTTGTGTGCGTGTGTTTTACTTTCAAATAGAGTGCGTGAGTGTTAGCATTTATTTCTGCCTACTCGCTAGGAGTTAAATGGCAAGATTTTATTTACCGCCTACTCATTTGAGTTAAATGGCAGGTCTTTATTTGTCTGTAATTATTTGAGTAATATTTGTACTAGCATTTATTTACCGCCTATTCATTTGAGTTAAATGGCAGGTCTGTGTGCGTGTTTAATTTTCAGTTGAGTGCGTGCATGGGTGCATTTATTTGACTCGCTTTATTTCTCCCGCCAACTCATTTGAGCCGGGACTTTTAATTTTACAGCTTTCATTTCAGTCCTACTCGTTTGATTAGGACATGCAATTTACTGCTTTCATTTTCCAGCTTTCTTTACTGTTTTCCATTTACTGCTTTCTTTTTATCGCTTTCGCCGCAAGCCATCCCCATTCCGATGAGTGGCTAATCATTCTTAACCCTCAGTATTGAAGAGCATTAGGACAAATAAAATAACTTTAAATAATTAAATGTCCTATTTTTCTAATTATTTAAATTTAACTTAATGTTTTCCTAGAGTTTACGACGCGTAGGACCACATAATCGATGTGTGGGCCCTATTTCTGTAGTCCATACGCTAGCTAGCCGAGAGGCCGTGCGTATGGACTGATCGCCCCTTGGTAAATAGAGTTCTGCACTAACCCTCGAGAGAGGAGGCACGCAAACTCTACCGGATTGGGTTCCCCACCCAATAGCGGTGTTCTTAGTGTAATACGGGCATTAAGAGGAATCATTCGTCGGACGAGAGCCTGGTCGAATAGTCTTAGCGTTCAAGTGAGCAATATTACTATAGCTAGGTGAGCTCATTATTTTGGAACCTCCACGGCCAAGTCTCCTCCTTAATAAATTTGAAACTTAGGATCTCTTTTTATTAAAAGTATATTTTAGTTCAAATTTAATTCGATTCCATCGAGCTAAGCTCTTCATAGACTCCACCTTTTAATTGCTTTTATTTTCTGCTTTTTTTGTTTTTTATATATATAAAAAATATAACCCGACAAGTTAAATATCAGTAAAATAATAGTCCCCTCTAGGGAAGAGTAGAAATAATCGGCCAGACCCCGAGAACAATACGACCTCGATATTCCACACCGAAATATCCTGTACTATACACGATAGGTGCACTTGCCTCCTTTCGTTAAAACTTGACTCAACTATTTTATATCCAAATAATAAATCTGCGCGCCCCGTTTTCTAAAAAAAACCAAATTCGCTTTTCTAAATAAAACCGCCCGGGGCACCGCGAGCTCGTAATAATTTATGGAGTTTTAACCAGCATCAGACATGATGGCTATGTATGAGTTGGAAGGGCTCTTACGGCTTGATACCAAATAGGTAAGGTGAAACCGACCCGTGACTTTTTAATAGTCGTGAGTACGCTATACTAGGTAATGACAAGGTGACTTGAGCGACGGGGGTTGGCTGATCCGACCTGCGTTATGTCCGTCCTATAGGAGACCTAAAAGTGCGGTCTGTTGGAGCGCATAGCAAGAGTCTTAGGCCTGTGCGCCACGACACCATGGGTGCTACGGGCCATTCCTGGGTCATTATGACTAAAATCTCCGGCTACACGCCATGGAGTAAATCCTCAACTTTTTCCATTGGGTTTCAGCCCTTATACGGTGGTGGGACCGTGCTTTGTCGGTACACCAATAATGTGCCCTGAGTGCAAGGATCGTAGGGCCGCGTGGCTGGCGATTGTGATGGACTGTTTGTGCATGAGTGTACAATATGTGATGAATATGTATATATATATATATATATATATATATGAATGTTATGCCTGCAGGGAAGAATGCCACTGCCCCAGGAAAGGGGTTGGGTCGTTATAATTTGGTCAGCTGAACGCTGACCGTTGCCTTGTTTTCCACTGTTGGGTGGGATGTCCCTGTGCAGGTACTGGAGAACCAAGCGGGACACATAAAGGCTGAATTCCCTACTGCTGCTATTATTGTTGTTGCCGCTAGCCCTTGAAGGCTAAGCTTAAAATGCGGTATTTTGTTTTTATGTGGCTGGCCTGCGCGCCAATGTTGAAAGCCACTGTTGGAAAAGGACTTGTAAGGCCATAAGGCCAACTTACTTTGTATTTGCTGAACATTCCTATTTATATTTCAATGTGGATATTTATGTGGTGGACATTCATGTTTAGAGTTCTGTTGTGTGATATAGGCTTCTGCTAGAATGAAATGAGTTAGGTTGCGCAACTCTAGATGAGAGTCTCCAATGCTATGCAAAGGACGGGCCAGAGGGCAAATTATCCTGGGATGGTGGCCTTTTGCGGAAAGAGGGCCGATTGTGCATCCCGAGTATGGGCAAATTGCGGGAAGAATTGATGTACGAAGCTCACGATACGAAGTACTCAATTCACCCTGGTAGCATAAAGATGTTCAAAGACATGAAAAAGCTGTTCTGGTGGCCAGGACTGAAGAAAGATGTCGCTCAGTATGTGGCCAAATGCCAGACTTGTTCGTTGGTAAAGGCGGAATGCTAAAATCCTGGTGGTTTCTTGAATTCGTTGTCGATTCCCGAATGGAAGTTTGATGATATTTCAATGGATTTCGTGCACGAATCGCCGAGATCTCAGCGCGAGAATGATTCAATCTGGGTGATTGTAGACCGGTTGACAAAAGTGGTGCACTTCCTTCCGAACAAACAGGACGATTCAGTGGAGAGTTTTGCAAAGCTCTATGTGGATCAGATTGTACGGCTACATGGTGTTCCTCGTGGCATTGTGAGCGATCGGGATGGGTGCTTTACTTCGAATGATTGGAGGCTAATCCATCAACTATTGGGCACAAAGTTGACGTTCAGTACAACTTTTCATCCCCAAACGGATGGCCAAACAAAGAGGACCAACAGAACTATGGAGGATATGCTCTGAATGTGCGCCCTGTACTTTGGAAAGAGGTGGGAATATCATCTCTATCTGGTGGAGTTTGCCTACAATAATAGCTACCAAGCGAGCATCGGTATGGCACCGTTTGAATCTTTGTATGGTCGGAAGTGTCGTACGCCGTTAGCTTGGGCAGAAGTAGGTGAATCTAAAGTGTATAGGCTTAGCGAAGTCGAGGAAGCGAACTCGATGATACGCACTGTCCGAGAGAGGCTACTGATAGCCCAAGATCGACAAGTGAAATACTACAACGCCAAGCATCAAAACATGGAGTTCACGGTTGGAGATTTGGTGTACTTGAAGATCAAACCCTTCAAAGTCGTGTCCAGGATTCGACGACTGAAAAAGTTGAGCCCGAGGTATCTTGGTCCATTTGAAGTGGTGGAGCGAATTGGGAAAGCTGTATATCGGCTTTCTCTTTCGGCAGAATTGGGTGGATTACATGATGTGTTTTACATCTCGGTGCTTCGGAAAGGCATCAAAGATCCAGCTCAAGTGATCGAGTCTGATCGTGTGCCGGTGGAGTATGGGCTAATGACGAAGGTTCAGCCTATTCAGATCGAGGATCGTGTCGATAAACAGTTGTGGAACAAGACAATCGGGATGGTCAAAGTACGGTGGGACAATTGCGGCTGTGAAGAGCTAACATGGGAGCGAGAGCAGACCATGCGAGCTGAATTTCCCGAGCTCTTTGTGTAACTGTTATGCAGTGTGTGTTGAGTTGTATGGAAACCTTATGGAATAGAATATCTTGTGTTCGACTTCCTTCCTGTGTGCATATTTTGGGGACGAAATTAATTATGAGGGGAGTGTTGTAACACCCCAAATCCCAGGATTGGGAAAAAGTTGGGTGAGACGGCCTAGGACAGGGGCGTGTCCTAGGGCATGTCCTCCTCAGGTGAGCAGCCAGCGAGTGTTCAACGAAATCCGTTTCTACGAAAAATGAGGGCACACGCCCTCTGACACGTGCGTGTCATAGGCCGTGTCCTCCTCTGCTCGACGAGCTTCGTTCGATGAAGTTAAGCTGGAGGCGTGTCTGCTACCGTGTATGGGCACACAGCTTGTGATATGGGTGTGTCACAGGCCATGTCCTTTATGGGATATGCCCAGGGCATTTAAGGCCAGGTGAACACGGGCAGGACACGGTCGTGTCTTGGGGTACACGGTCTGTGATACGGGCATGTCACTGGACGTGTCCTGATTGGGTTGAGTTGGTTTTGTGTAGCCTGAAGTACACGGCCACAGACACGGGCGTGTCTGAAGGCTTGTCAGGTGACACGGCCCGTGACGCGGGCGTGTCAATTGGTCGTGTACTGGTCTGGTTAAGTTCGGTTGTGTGCCGCTTAAGGTACACGGCCAGTGACACGGGCGTGTCACAAGCCTTGTTAGGCAAACTTTAGCCTTTTGTGGCAAAATCGTTGTCATCGGTTATCTCAGCTGGGATCCAAAGGCTAAGGTCCCTCCCTGTTTCCTTAAGGCATAATATGAGTTGGAAAAACTCATTTGATGTTTGGCCATTATCTTTCTACAAACCTAGAGAGAGGAAGAAGGAGGAGGAGGAGAGGAGCTGGCCATCAGTGGAGCTGCGGAGTTCCGGTTGGAGATCCGAGGCTAGCTTTGTGGAGGCAAAGCCGTTGCGATCCTTTCCAGCCGGCTAAATGTCCATGGATCTGAAGCGATCTTCAAGGGTAACGATCTTTCTTCCTAACCATGTGAAGGATTCCTTTTTGGCATGTGCATAGGGTTCCCCCACCAGAGGGTGGCTTGTTACGGGAGTCCCTTGGGTTGATTCATGGAATCCCCAATAATTTGGCATATAGATCTGGAAATGGAGTACGGAATAGGCATGCTGTGTGAAGCCTATCTGGATAGGTTGGTATGGAATGGAGATGTTGCATATACACACCGGAGAAGACTCCGCGATGAAACGTGTAGTCTAAGGAGTCGATGGGTTGTACCTATGAAGGGTAGTAACAGGAAGTACTGGAGTGGTAGTCCAGGAAAATACCCTTGTATTGATTGTGATGTTCATGGGTTGTACCTGTGAAGGGCAGTAGTAGGAAGTACTGGATTGAAGATCCAGGAAAATACCCTTGATATTTGTGATGCTTGGTGGGTTGTGCCTATGAAGGGTAGTACCAGGAAGTACTGGCGTGATGTAACGCCCCAAATGACCACGAATTCGAAAGGGAAAGACCAAGACAGCTGATACCAAAAATGTAACAACTCCATCCGTTCATATAGTATATAATAGAAGGTCTGGCCAGGGCCCCACAGCATATACCACAAAACAGGCGGTGAAGTCACGGAGTGATACCAGAGTTGCGCATCCTAACTTATTTCATTCTAGCGGAAGCCTCTAACATACAACAGAACTCTAAACATGAATGTCCACCATATAAAGATCCACATTTATATATATAAGGAATGTTCACCAAATAGAAAGTCAGTTGGCCTTATGGCCTTACAAATCCTTTTTCAACAGTGGCTTCCAAATATTGGCGCGCAGGCCAGCCACATAAAAACAAAACATAGCATGTTCAGCTTAGCCTTCAAGGGCTAGTAGCAGCAGCAACAACAGCAGCAGGGACTTCAGCCTTTATATGTCCCACTTGGCTCTCCAGCACATGTACAAGGAGATTCCACCCAACGGTGGAAAACAAGGCAACGGTCAGCATCCAGCAGACCAATTTTATAACGACCCTACTCCTTTGCACAGGGCATTGGAAATCCTTCCCTACAGGCATAGCAATTCTCATGCATATATATATTCATCACATATTCTGCAGTCACGCACAAACATTCCATCACAATCGCTAGCCACGCGGCCCGACGATCCGTGCACTCAGGGCACATTCTTGGTGTACTGGCAAACTAGTTGCCCACCACCGTATCAGGGTCACAACCAATTGGGCATTTAATCCATGGCGTGCAGCCAGAGATTTTAGTCTTAATGACTCGGGATTGCCACGTAGCCCCCCATGGTGTCGTGGCGCGTAGGCCTAAGACTCTCGCTATGCATTTCTGCCAAATGCCAATTATCCAGACACCCATGGAAGACAACCATAACGCGGATACAGTTCAACCTTTGCCCGTTGCTCAAATAGTTAGTTATATAACCAGACTAATGCGGGTCGTCATCCCCTTGTCCGTTCAGCAAATAGCCATAGTGTCCTCACATGACAAGCTTCACAAGTACATGTTAGCTTGGTGCCACACTCAACGGTAGCGACAGAACTCATTTTCCATCACTAGCTTTAACCGTTTGTGGTTATTTTCCTGGCTTTCCTACCAGTACTTCCTACTACTACCCTTCACAGGCACAACCCAGCAAGCAGCACAAGTATCAAGGGTATTTTCCTGACTTACCATGCCAGTATTTCCTGCTACTACCCTTCACAGGTACACCCATGAGCATTAAGAATTACAAGGGTATTTCTTGGCCTTCCAATCTAGTACTTCCTGTTACTATCCTTCACAGGTACAACCCATTTAGCACAAGCATTATACGGGTATTTCCTGAACAACCACTCCAGTAGTTCCTGCTACTGCCCTTCACAGGTCAACCTGTCGACTCCTAAAACTACACGTTTCATTGCGGTGTCTTCTGCGGTGTGTATATGCAACATCACCAATCCAAACCAACCTGTCCAGATGGGCTTCACACAGCATGCCTCTTCCATACTCCATTTCTGGATCTATATGTCAAATGATTGGGGATTACATGAATCAACCCAAGGGACTCCCAAAACAAACCACCCTCTGGTGGGGGAATCCTATGCACATGCCAAAAAGTAAGCATTCACATGGCTATGAAGAAAGATCGTTACCCTTGAAGATCGCTTCGAAGCCATGGACTTTTAGCCGGCTAGAAAGGACTGCAACGTCTTTGCCTCCACCATGCTAGCCTCGGATCTCGAACCGGAACTCCGCAGCTCCACCTGTAGGCAGCTCTCCTCCTCCTCCTCCTTCTTCCTCTCTCTCTAGGATTGTAGAAAGAGGATGTCCAAATGAAAATGGTCTTTCTCATATCCTTTTCCGTCATTATGGAAGCATGGAGGGCTCTCAGCCATTTGATCCCAGCTGAGAAAATGGACGGCTACGATTTTGTCACAAAAGGCTAAATTTTGTCTGACACGGCCTGTGACACGCCCGTGTCACAGGCTGCGTGTACCTTAAGCGGCACACAACTGACTCAATCAGACCAGTACACGGCCATGTGATACGCCCGTGTCACGGGCTGTGTCAGCTGACACGCCTTCAGACACTCCCGTGTCTGTGGCCTTGTACATTAGGCTCCACAAAACCAACTTCAACACGGCCAGAGATACTCCCGTGTCACAGGCCATGTACCCCAAGACACGACCATGTCCTGCCCGTGTTCACCAGGACTCAAATTCCCTGGGCACGTCCAGTAAAGGACACGGCCTGTGATATGCCCGTGTCACAGGCCATGTGCCCATACACGGCAGCAGGTACGCCTGCAGCTCACTTTCGTCGTGCTGAAATCGTCGACCAGAGGAGGACACGGCCTCTGACATGCCCGTGTCAGAGGGCGTGTTCCCTCATTTTTCGTAGAAATGGATTTTGTCGAATACTCGTCGGCTGCTCACCCGAGCAGGACATGCCCTGGGACACGCCCGTGGGGGTAGCAAGCACGTGTACGTGCAAACGATGTGAACACTAAGGAACTCTTAAATGTCCACTTTAGGAATGCAAATACATGTACTTGAGGAACCTGCACGTTCCTATTTTATTGTGATTGCTTGTGTGCGGTCGCTAATATGCATGTCTTGTTCACCTATAGTTGACGCAGAGTGGTGTTGGGCAATTGGATCCCCAATGTTCTGATGAAAGTACGACACCAGCTGAGGTGCCTACACGTCCGCCTTCTGCGGAAACTATGTGATTAGTTGTTGAGGCATTATTTGAGATAATTCAAGCACAGCCTGCTGGGCAGGCGCAAGGGAAGGCGCAGCCGACATTGAGGACAAAACAGGTTGCAGTGAGGCCAGAACCTGCTGTGGTTATGGCACCTCGAGCAGCTGAGAGGTAGTTGAAGCAGTTCATGAGCTTTAATCCGACTATGTTTTCGGGAGTAGGATCTCCTACGCAAGCTGAGGATTGGTTGTCGCGCGTCAAGTGGATAATGATGGCGATCGGGATGGAGGAAGATCAAAAGGTCACATTAGCCACCTTCTTACTAGAAGGAGAGGCGCGTTTATGGTGGGATGAGATGGAACTACACCACTTAGCTGGGATGCCGTTAACACAAGTGTAGATCGAGGAGTTCTCACAAATGTTCCTGGCAAAGCACCTACCGGCGGTTCAGCGCATTCCCATGGAAATTGAGTTCCAAAAGCTGACCCAAGGAGAAGGCAGTGTTGACACTTACCTGCATGAGTTCACAAGGTTGGGAAGGTATGCGGGTTCAATCTTGGCCGATAAGCAACAAAAAACGAACAGGTTCTATGAAGGATTGCGGGACGAGTTGCGATTCTTGCTTTCAAGTTCAGTGAACTAAGGATTCCAGCTTGGGGTTGACACTACTGAGCACTGGAAAAAGACATAAATAGGGTGCAAGGGAAGAGGGCATTGGTCGTGACACAACCAGAGATCAATGCGCCATGACCTGGGAAGTCATATTACAAAAAGAAATGGTGTAAGAGGTCCAAGTAGATTGTACAAGCTCCTTCTACGGTTGCATCGGGTACAACATCGAGGGCCTCTTCAAGGCTGGAGACTCGTACCTGATTTACATGTGGAAAAGTGGGGCATATAGCCCGTCATTGTCAGAGTGGTACACCAAAGGGTGAGAAGAAGGCGGGAGCATCCTATGCGGAGAAAGGGAAGACAGTGGTGGAGTCCTCTGCCTCCCAGCATAGCCCCGAGTCTACAACCTTGGCCTGCAGGAGGCCATTAAGCAGAGTGACGTTGTCATATGTACAAGTTAAGTTATTGTATTGCTTTTCTTATTGCATGCTTTTTTTATTTGTATGTGGCTTGTGGGTGTGACATGGTTGTCACAGGCTTTGTGATGATTCGGAACACGCTAGCGCAAGTACTGTTTGATACGGGTGTTGCACACTCTTTTCTGTCTAAAGATTTCTTAGCTCGTCTTGGGATACCTAGTCCTGTGAAGACAGATAGCGTCACGGTGGTGTTATCGAATGGTTGTTTGATGCTTGCTGATAAGGCTTCCGATGTGGAGGTGCAAATAGGAAGTCAGGATTTCTATCTGACTGCATCTGTATTGCCGATATTGGAATTTGACATTCTCTTTGGTATGGATTGGCTCCCGTAGTAGCATGTCTTAATTGATTGTAATGCCAAAGAGATCACCTTGGGCTAGAATACCGAGTAGGAGACTAAGTTCACAGGGATGCGCGGAGTGGGCAGGACATTGATGTCTGCACTCCATGTCATCAAGGATGTTTGGAAGTGCGCGGAGTTATACTTCACGCTGATTCAGGATGTTGAGCCCAAGGCCGGTGTGAGCGCTGTTTTGGTTGTATCAGAATTTGCAGATGTGTTTCCCAAGAATCTCCCTGGGCTACCACCCCAGTGAGAGATAGACTTCACGATTGAGTTGGTGACAGGTGCGAAACCCGTGGCCTGCTCGCTATATTGTGTTGCGCTAATGAAGCTGGCTAAGTTGAAAATCCAATTGCAAGAGTTGTTGGAGCATGGATTGATGAGTTGTAAATATATGCATATTCTAGTACATTATTTATATCGTTTTAGTTCTTATTCATATTTTTTAGTTATTTTTATTTATAAATATGTTTATTTTTGTAAATATTTACCTAACTTAGCTTAATTTTGTTTTCTGAAATTTTTCAGGAAAAAGTCAAAAAATGACCTCACACGCCCGTGTACTTTGGGTCACGCCCGTGACCTGGCTGTGAAACTTCATTTCACGTGGAATTAAAAGTATTTGATAAGAAATGTTTGACGTGCCCGGGGTCAAGCCAGTGTCATTTGACACGCCCCGTGACCATGGATGTGACACTCAAGCTCGATGAAATTAGCTCGACGATCGTCGACAAAGCCGACACGCCCGGAGTCACGGCCGTGACTTGGGGCGTGCCTCCTCCACATGGCCAACAAGACGTCGATGGTGACTTTTGACATAACCCGCGCCTGGTTCCACCTCCCCGACCGCCTAGAGTCACGCCCATGACCTAGGGCGTGACATTCTCGTATACTGCCCGAAGTCAATGTTCCAGTCAAATTGCCTGATCACATCACAAATAATGCTGACACGCCCCCCCCCCCCCACACGCCCGTGTCAGGGGGCGTGTTCTTCAAAAATTTTCTCTATAAATAGGCCATTTCTGTAAGAACCAAGGGTTCACCTTTTTGAGCCAATTTTTTGTGTTTTGTGGGTTGCCCTTGTGGATTCAAGTGTTGTGTAAGGAGATTTCTCCCCCTTCCTTTTATGTTTGTTTTTTTCTTTAGCTTTAGCTTTGTAATAGTTTCAATTTCAAAATAAAAAATGTGTCCTTTTCTCTCTCCCCATGGCATGAAAGTTTATTTGGGTAGCTCATCTCTTTCTCTTTTTATCTCTTTGTATTTCTTAGTATTTCTCGTTATGAAAAGTGTTTGTGTGTGTGTGTATGAGTGTAATTTGTTTAGTTATATTTCTTTCCCTTGTTTGGTTTGTCTCCATGTTAGGGTTATAGTTGCTTTAAGATTTTCATTCTTATGGATTTGTAAAAAGTTATTAAAGGTTGTTTTGATTTTTTACTTAGCTTTATTTAGGATGTAAACCCTTTTGTTCTTTTAAATTTTATTTAAACTTGTTTAGCGCTTTTATGACCTCTTAAGAATGAAAACGTATAATTTTAATTTTTGAGCACCTTTGATTTTAGCTTTATTTTGAAAAACTTTTGCTCTTTTAGTTTTTATTTGTTCTTTTTTTGTGTTTTGATAAAATCTATGTATATAAAAAGTAGTTATTTAATTTTAGGTAACTTTCATTTTGTTTTTAAATTGTGTGTGTGAGTGTAGGAGTTTAGGTTTTCATTTTGCTTTAAAATTTCATGATGTGTGTGTGAGTGTATGAGCATAATTTTTCATGCTTTCTTTTATGCTTTCTTCAATTATGTAGAGTGTGTGTGTGTAGAAGATAAATTTTAATGCTTTTTTTTATTGCTTTCTTCAATTATGTAGAGTGTGTGTTGTGTAGGAGATAGTTTATGCTTTCTTTTAATTCGTTTTAGAAGTGTGTGCGTGTGCACATTTATTTCCCCCACTCGTTAAGAGTTTAATTGCGTGTTTTTATTTCCCGCCTACTCGTTTGAGTAGGACTTGTAATTTTCTTTATTTTTCCTCCTACTCGTTAAGACTTAAATTGCGCGCCCTTATTTCGCGCCTACTCGTTTGAGTAGAACTTGTAATTTTCCTTTTTTTGTAATTTAGTTTTTTTGTTTATTTATAATTTGAAGTGTGTGTGAGTTCTCGTTCTAGATAACTTTTCAAATTTTCTAAATGTTTGTTATTTTCATGTCTTCTTCTTATAACCCTTTACGCTTAATTACGAACTCGCGCCTCATCAAATTATAAAGCCGTACCCATACCGATGTGTGGCTAATCATTATTATCCTTGGCATCGAAGAGCATTGAGACATTTAAAATGATTTGAAATAATTAAAGTTCCTTATTTTCACTTTAATTTAAGGACTGAAGGTCTACACCAGGTTAACGATGCGTAGCATCACATATCGATGTGTGGGCCCTATTTTCGTTATCCTGACGCTAGCTAGCTGAGAGGCCATGCATATGGACAGATCACCCCGAGGTAAGTAGAGTTGCGTGCATACCCTCGAGAGAGGACAAGCGTAATTCTACCATATTGGGGTTCCCCACCCAATAGTGGGGGATCTTAGCGTAAAGCATGCGTTAAGAGGAATCCTTCGTCGGACTAACGTTCGGTCGAATAGTCTTAGCGTTCAGGTGAGCAATATTCCTAGAGATAAGTGCGCTCATATTTGTGGAACCTCTACGGCCAAGTTGCCTTTTATTAATTTGAAATCTAAGTTCAATAATTATTAAAAGTTATTTTTAGTCTTAATCCGATTCGGTGCCGAGCATTTAACCCTTCATCGAATTTTTCTAAATCATTTTTCGCTTTTTTATATTTTCCGTCTTTAGTTAATTAAAATCTCAATCGTACTTTCAGTAAAAAATAATCGTCTCCTGGAGGAGTAAGAATAATCAACCCGACCCGGACGAAAACAATACGACCTCGGTATTCCCCCGAATATAGAGTACTACTTGCGATAGGTGCACTTGCATCCCTCAGCAAGCCCGCGACGTTCAACTCATCGAACAAACCAACCACATAAGAGTTTGTTCGCGGGCCATCAAGTTTTTGGCGCCGTTGTCGGGGAGTCTCTTGAGTTGTTATTCTGAATTACGGAGTCTATTACTTTTACGTATTTTTCTATAAAAAACTAACAATTTTATTTTAAATAAAATCAAAAAAAGTAGAGTTTCTTTTGTTTTATTTTTATTTTGGGTGTTTGCCCCGTGGACAAGCCTCGGAGTTTGAAGATTTTGACTTCGACCCTGAGATCGAACTCTCTCTTGCGCGTATCCGATCTCAACGCCGAATTCCTTCTTTAGACCGCGAAGAATCTATCGGAGAACCCCCTATCGTAGTTATGACCGCCCCTAACCCTGCCCCAGCGGCCGAGCGTACTTTATCTTATTACGCCCGGCCTAACCTGGATGATACTAGGTCTAGTATTGTTCGCCCTACGATGGCGAATAATAATTTCGAATTAAAATCATGTGTCATTCAAATGGTCCAAAACGTCGTGCAGTTCGATGGACTGCCGGATGAGGACCCAAATGTCCACTTGTCCAACTTTTTTGGAAATATGTGACACCTTCAAGATTAATGGTGTCACTGACGACGCCATTCGCTTGCGCCTATTTCCTTTTTCCCTTAAGTCCAATGCCAAGGCGTGGTTGAATTCTCTCTCGCGAGGTTGTATCACCACGTGGCTGAGGGTTGACGGAGCAGTTCCTCACGAAGTACTTTCCCCCCCGCAAAAAACTGCAAAGTTGCGGGCAGACATTTCTTCGTTTGTGCAAAAAACGATGATGAGTCTCTTTATGAGACTTGGGAACGATTTAAGGAGTTTCTACACCGGTGCCCGCACCACGTGCTGCCAACGTGGTTGCAGGTACAATTTTTTTATAACGGCCTTAATTTTCAGACTCGTCAAATGATTGACGCGGCTGCCAGGGATACCCTTAACAACAAAACCCCTGAGGCCGCCCAGGCTTTATTCGAAGAAATGGCTATGAATGCCTACCAATGGAACGTCCCGCGGGGATGCCCCAAGCCAACGGCCGGCCTTTTTGAAGTGGATGCCACTGCTCTCTTATTACTTCAAGTTGAAAGGTTAACAAAGCAGGTGGCGGACATGTCTGCTGCCTCCTCCACTCTGTCTTATTTTATTCCCCCTAACATCTGCGTGGCTGAAGAGTTCGTGGACTTCGTAGGAAATTTAGGTCGTCCTTCGTTCAACCCCAACAACAACCCTTATAGTAATAACTATAATCCAGTTTGGAGGAATCACCCCAATTTTTCTTGGAGCAACCCGAACAATGCGTAGCGCCCCCTATTTCTTATGCGCCCGGATTTCTGCAGCCTCCCACTCTTCCAAAATCCTCCCCGATGGAGGAGAATTTTTCTAAATATTTAGCATCCAACGAATCAAATATCTGGAACATCCTCGGATCGCTAAAAACCCTTGAACAGCAGGTTGGACAACTAGTGAGGATGATGTCCGAGCGCACGCTCGGGGCACTGCCGGGAAACACGGAGCCCAACCCTCAGGAGAACACCAACGCTATAACACTCCATAGCGGAAAGAAGGTGATCAATCCAAAACGGACCGATCCTTAGGTACATATTTCACCTCCGACCCCTCTTCCCTCTTATTCACCTACGTTACCTTTACCGAATTTAAATGAAAAAAATATTTTAAACAAGCCCTTATCGTATCCGCATAAATTAGATAACGAGCGTAAGGACGCGCAATACGAAAATTTATTTTATTATTAAAACAAATTCATATTAATGTTCCTTTTATCATCTCGCAAATGCCCAAATATGCGAAATTTTTAAGAGAATTACTTTCTAATAAACGTAAATTAGAGGATATTTTGCATGTATCTCTCAACGCTGTCTGCTTACGGCCCTTACTAATAAATTGCCCACAAAACAAAATGACTCGTGGTGGTTTTCCATCCCGTGCCTTTTTGGCAATATATTAGTAAAATACTCCTTAGCTGATTTAGGGGCTAGCATTAATCTGATGTTGTTCTCTCTCTTTCAACGTTTAGGTTTGGGTACTCCTGGTCCTACTAATATGCGCATCCAATTAGCGGATCGCTCGGCTAAGTTACTATCGGGGTAGTGGAGGACGTCCTTGTCCGAGTAGACAAGTTTACCTTTCCGGTAGACTTCGTCATCTTAGACATCAAGGAGGATGCCGAGGTACCAATAATACTCGGTCCCCATTTTCTCGCCACCTCCCGTACACTAATAGATGTTAGTAATGGTCGTCATCTCCTCTGAGTAGGAGATGATCAAGTTACTTTCTATATTAATCCCTCGATGGACAATTTGTCATCGAGCGATGATTTCTGCTATTCTTTAGATCCCTTTTTTGGAGATCGTTCTTCTCTCGTTTTCGACTCCGTATTTTTAAACGGCGATATTTTTGCGCTCGAAAATTTTACATGCGGTGAGGATACCTCTATAGACTTGCCTTTCCAACCAATTGGTAAGAAAGAGATAGGAATTAAAACCTCCCTAGAAGAACCGCCCATCCTAGACCTCAAACCCTTACCCGCATCACTGAAATACGCTTTTTTCGGAAAAGGCGATACGCTTCCCGTAATTATTTCTTCGGACTTGGGTGATTTGGAGACTTCCAATTTATTGAAAGTTTTATTTAAACATCGCCACGTAATTGTGTGGCAAATCTCTGACTTAAAGTGGATTAACCCCTACTTTTGCACCCATAACATATTTCTTAACGATAATTGTCGCAAAAGGATTTAGCCACAGCGTCGTCTTAACCCAAACATGAAAGACGTCGTTAAAGCTGAGATTATTAAGTTATTAGATGTGGGGATTATCTACCCTATTTCAGACAGTGCATGGGTTAGTCCCGTACATGTCGTGCCCAAGAAGCGCGTCTAACCGTAGTGGCGAATGAGCATAACGAGCTGCTCCAAACTCGTACTGTTATGGGTTGTGAGTGTGCATCGATTATAGAAAACTTAATGATGCCACCCGCAAGGACCATTTCCCACTACCATTTCTGGACTAGATTTTAGAGCATTTATCCAGTCATCCATATCATTCTTTTCTTGATGGTTTATCGGGGTTTTTCCAAATCCCCATTTCCCCCGATGATCAAGACAAAACAACTTTTACTTGCCCGTTTGGCACCTTCGCATACCGAAGAATGCCATTTGGACTCTGTAATGCGCTGGCTATATTTCAAATATGTATGCTAGTGATCTTTGGCGAGCTAGTAGGAGAAATTATGGAAGTCTTTATGGATGACTTTTCTGTTTCGGAACGCTCTTTTCCCGGTGTCTTCACAATCTAGATTGTGTCCTCCAACGGTGCGAGGACACAAGTCTTGTTTTAAATTGGGAAAATGCAACTTTATGGTTCGAGGAGGTTTGGTACTCGCCCATATGATTTCTTCTAAGGGGATGGAGGTGGATAAGGCCAAGATAGAAATCATAGAAAAACTTCTGCAACCAACAAACGTAAAATCTATTAGGAGTTTCTTAGGCCATGTAGGCTTTTACCGATGATTTATTAAAGACTTTTCAAAAATAATAAAGCCGCTAACTCACCTCTTGGAAAAGGAATCACGTTTCATCTTTAGTAGCGAATGCGAGTCCGCCTTTAATTTAATAAAACAAAAACTTATCACCTCACCAATTTTAGTAGCCCTTAATTGGTCCCTTCCGTTCGAAATTATGTGCGACGCTAGTGATATTGCCTTAGGCTCCGTTCTTGGACAAGGCATAGAAAAACATTTTCATCCAATTTATTACACTAGCAAGACGCTCACTTCCGCACAAGTAAATTACACGATGACAGAAAAGGAACTCTTGTCGTCGTCTTCGCTTTTGATAAGTTTCACTCGTATATAATGCTTTCTAAAGTTATCGTATTTACCGATCACTCTGCCCTTAAATATTTATTAGCTAAAAATGATGCGAAGCCCCGCCTTCTTCGATGGATCCTCGTCTTGCAGGAGTTCGAATTTAGAGATCCGGGATAAGAGTGGCGCGGAAAATTTAGCCGCTGATCACCTCTCTCGCT